>OW964830.1:31603281-32203281 GCA_943142095.1 Ophonus ardosiacus
TTCACCATGCCAACGGCTAAGCATTTCTGGAATCGGCAAAATTGGCATCTATTCCGGCGTCTTTTGTCTACTGGGCAAGCTTTATCGGCTAAGCATACGTATTTGGAGCCCTTCTGTACGGTTCGTTTGAAGAAGCCCTTGCAGCCCTCACAAGTGCGCACTCCGTAATGTTGGCAGGCGGCTGTGTCACCACATACGGCGCAAAGTTGGCTGGGGGAAGGTGGGGCAGGACCACGGGATGTAGTGGGGGTGGGCGCGGGACTGGGGTCTGGAATCCCCCCAGGCGAGCTGGAGGCGGAGGACGAGGCAGTGGCGGCAGGCGCCGAAGCGCGTAATTTGGGAGACTCGCTGCTGCTGGTGGATTCAGATCGCTGCAGGGGTAGAGATGCCCGACGCGCCCGTGGACTGAGCGCCGTACTGACATGCAGTTCGGTGATGGCGCTGGCACTGGGGAAGGGCGGCAGCGAGTAGGTGTCCTGCTGCAGCATGGAGCTGTGTACGCTGTGGCCGTGGCCGTTGTCGAAGGGCGAGGGGGCGGCGCAGGTAGGCGGGGGTGGGAAATAGGGACTGGGATATGTGTGGCCCGAGTATTCGGGGTAGTGATGCGTTGGCGCCGGTTGATGGTACGGCTGTGTGGCCACGTTGAAGCACTCCTCGTCCATCTTGAAGCCCAGCTCGGGCCGGTAGCGCACGGAGTACGTTTCTTGGAAGCTCGGCAACGGTGCGGGTGATGTGCTGAGGGACGGCGGCGATTGCGGCACGTCCGAAAGGACGCTAAGGGGCTGACTCTGCAGCACCACGTCAGAGAATGGGCCTAGTTCTTCTTGGAGGACACTTGTAGGGTCTTCGGGGTATGGGGCGGAAAGAAGTTCGGAAAAGCTGCTGGAAGCGAAGGGGGGCTGCAACATATAAAAACAACAAAACGTTTATTCACCTTATACCATAATCTAGATTTCTAACCTAATACGTTCATCGTCATATTTTCGCGTTGTTAATTTAGTAATTATTTAAAGTTACATGTCAAATTACAGTTTGACATCACTTGTGTATAAAATTGTTGTATTCTACAATCACCTTTGACTTGTTAAGTGCAATATTTTGTTAAAAATAAGTAATACTCGTATAATTACATAAAATCATAAACTTTCTCTTTTCAGAAATTTCAACATAACGTTAAAACAGAATACCATATACTAGTTACGCGCATCCAACATCATAAAATCTATTAAATAGTAAACATAAATCACGTTTGTGAGTAGTAATCACAATTAAAAAATTAAATTATATCACGAAGGAAAAAGAAACAATTTACCTGCTGATCATCATCATCTTTCATTTCTAGTATGAATACAAACAAGAAAGCGTTCATCACCATCAGTGAAGTAGTCGTATTAAGAGATAAATAGTAGTTTTATAATAGCGCGGCGGTGCTTTCTGGCCGCTGCCGAGTGGCGTATGATTAGTCATGCGACTAGCAGTGACGGATTTGTACCGATGTCTCGTCGCCGGTTCGGATCTTGATTTGCATCTATATTTATAGACAGGTTTACTGGGATAAGAGACGAGACAGGAATGGATTGCGATCGTTGCGTAATTATGCTAGGGAATTGTTGCGATTCTATTAGGCGCTTCGATGAAAACTAAATTGATTTCGAGAAAGAATACTAGACCATTGATTTTCTGTTATCGGTGGGAAAGGCTAACATGACTTCACGGTACTATAAGAAATTTGATAAATTCATTCAAAACCGGTTTGTTTATAAATGTAGGTTAGTAATATTTTCATAATATTGAATACAAATATGCTAAATAGTTGCCATTAAATGTCCAACATTTGTATTACAAGAATCGATAATATTTTTTTTCTTATTTGCTTTAGTTACATATGTAAAATAGATGTACCTACTTATTTAGAAAATGAAACAAATACATTCAGATAAATCATTTATACAACTGCTGATGTTTATTGTGAATTTGATTTCAATTTAATATTAAACAAACTAGTTAATGAGTCATTTACGCAGAAAAAAATGTACATGGCGGTACACAGATTTTACTTTATAAGTAAAATATAAACGAAACGTATGTAAATCACACATAATTAATGTCTTTAGAATGACGCATACAGGATCAAAATTTAAAATTCAAATAACAACACAAGTTTTTATAATTTTTTAGACTTTTACCTTCGGCATATATAATATAATGGCTTCTCTATCGCTGAATATTTTGTCATATTCTTTCTGTAATCCTCCACTTTCAAGTTTCGCGGTCTTTTGAGGCCTTTTTCCTAGTTTCAGCCAAGCAAGACCGATGTGCACTTGGACGGAACATCTTGGCATGGACTAACTTTAACAATAGATTTTTTCGTTGGAAGTTTTGTCTAGGGAGGGAGGGGTGATCGTTAAGAAAGAGGCGGGGCTACGCTGACGCTGCAGCTTGATTGGCTGACGCCGATGTGCATGCGTCGTTTCCTTGGCAACCACCAAGTGAATTATATATAGGAAGTATTTACTACGCGATTTTAGATTGGGTACTATTTATTATTTATGCTAGTTAAAGACGTACAGTCATTTTAAGTTAATAAATAAATAAATAAATAAATAAATAAATAAATAAATAAAAGTTATATTTATTATGCGGTTTAGCTTTTTTCTAAATATTTTTCGGTGGAATTTGCTGAGAAAAGAATGTGAATAATGTGATTTATTTCCGCACACGTGATTATTTCTGTTTTTTTAAGCCAGTTTTAGATTAGCATTTATAAAGTTCCTTTCGTATCTAATAAATAATACGGAATACTTATATTTGAATTAAAAGTAGGTATACCTACCTATAATTAAAAAGATAATCAGGTACCTAATAGGTAATATGTTTTAATACTAATATTATGAAAATATTTATATTTTATCTTGATATGTAGGAGAATTAATTTTATAATTTTCCTGATAGCATCTATATCCTGTTTCACACCTAAATCCAGTTCAAATTTTCATTTGATGTTATTTTAATTTTGACGTATTCTGTTATTATTCTAGCAATTAAGTTATTTATTCAAATAATTCCACTACTATATAAAAAAGACATTTAGAAACGCCGTTTGCTACAGATAAAATAGGAATGAAGACAAAATGGAAGTGAAGAAATTGGATATTTTTTTATTTACCTTCTCCATCGTAACGCATTGTTTTCAAAGAATAACAAATAATGACGTTCAAATGCTATTTACTTGTGGAATTATCTTGACAAATACCACTCTCTGTTTGATTTTTAGCATGGAATATTTTTTTATTTATAAATATTCCCACCTGGTTTCTTGATGGCAATTTGTTTCAATGATTAGTCCTGTCTTTTCAATAAATTGCCAAGCAACCAAGTGTTCATATAAATAAAAAAAATATCCGGCCAAATCAAACCTTTCGTGGTATCGAGTAAACAATATGTACCTTGAATAATACTGTCCTACCTATTAAATTTACAGGTCAACTATAAGTTTAAAGAATTACAAAGATAAATTTCGTACTTATTTTGTTCACTACTAACCTATATATCTATTCAAATTATAAATTACTAATCGAATTTAAATTTACAAGTATGTCTCTCGAAAACATTTTTACTGTGTTAATAATTTTGTTTTTTTACAAATAGTTATTTATGTAACAAGTATGTAAAGTAGTACTTTTTTGGTCCAGCGCAATATTTTTCCTAAAACCGTGTGTAAAGTACATACTTTACGCACTCTTTACAATGTGTCAAGTGTCACTTTTCAAACACTAGTGCGTGAAAAGTACCTACGTTGCTAGGCAACATACACATTCGGTTTATTTACGTAACTAACACTAACAATATTTGAAAATGCTTGTACACTCATAATCAGTATTATGAGAAATAGCGCTAACATTTCGGTTCTCGGAAAAATATTGTATGCACTCGTGCGGAATTGCACTCGACCAAAAAAAGTACTACTTTACACACTTGTTACATAAATAACTATTACAAATATCTTGCGAGAAGGCATCACCCCAGCTTTCACGCAATTAAAGTACTCGCTCAGTGGCGTGCAGTCCATATGTGCAAGGTGTGCACTGCACACCCTGCGAATAATTTCAACATTTATTGCATTAAAATGTGAATTATTTAATTGATTTGATCTTAATATATGATATACAAAATATAAAAATATTAATACAATTATGGAACAAAAACGAACAGTAGCGTGTTTGGTTGCCTATCAGCGAATTTGTAAATTGCCGGGCAAGTGCAGATCTCCGCACTGCACTCGGTGCGCAAGTTTTACACAAGGAGGGTATAGGAACAGTGTATTTGCGCAGACAACGATAAAATATTAGAAATACGTATCGCCCCATCGCACTCTCCAGCGTGCAGCATATTTTGTGCACGTATCGCCGTAGTGGTAGTATTCACAAGCATAAACAAGTTCAGGCAAACAATTAATTATTAATTTTAGGTATTTGGTATATAATTTATATATTATTTATTTAACTTATATTTGTATTTATGAAAATTTATAGAATGGAAATTGCAAGTGAATTACTAATTGCGGATTTACTGAAGAAACCATTTTCTAGAAGGGACATAGTAAAAAAAATAAGGATAATTCTGAATTGTTAACCTAAGATTCTATCAACACAATACTTTTTTTAAAAATATCTGCACAGCCAACACAGAAACGCACCGCACGCCACTGTACTCGCTCTTCTCATGATTTAAAACATTGCTCATTTAAGAATTATGTCCTCAAGAAGCTATTTTCCATACGTTTGTTATAAAAATCATTTTCTGTTTCATTCATTAGCGTTTAAAGAATACACTTTTATTATATTGGCAATTCCACCTATAATCTGTTATACAATTAAACCACATTATTTTGGTGAATTGAACCAATCACATTTGAATTACACTGACAATTTGCACAACTGGCATTATATATGAAAACTAGATAGGTCAAATATTTCTTTTGGAATGCTATAGTTTCCGATGTAGAAAAAAAAAATTAATAGGAATTGATGCACTACAGTTTCCGGTTCGTTCTGTCAAATATTCGCAAAATAAAAGAACATTATTTATTAAAGTTAAGTGTTATTGTGTATAATAATTTGAAAATTTCATTGAAATCACCCACCGATAATCTCCTTCATTCCTTTATAGTGTATCTACCGTTAGTTTCACACCTATATAGCGATTAAAATTAGTCCACGTACACCACGTGCTCGTTGCTTTGGATGCAAATGGAGCAGTCGAGCAGTGTGTCTACTCGAGGACGGGAGAAATAGCTGGCATTCCTTCGCTCCGCCCGCCCGCTCATTAATAACCGCCCATTACCACGGGTGGTAATTATGATAGATTAGACAGATCGAGCTGCGGCACAAGACATGAGGCCTGCAGGTGACACACTGTATGTGGGTGCGGACGTGATGGATACTAACGAGAGGTTACCTACCATTGCACCTATACTGTGCGCTGGTTTGGTATGGTATAATACTATAAAAATACACTGACTTCGATGTTAATACATGTTATTATGTTGAGCTTTCTTTTTAATTGTATTACGATAAATGCCATTAATAATACTACCTATTGTTTTTATTATTTATTTATATGAAGATGGGTGTTTAATAATATAGCGCAGAAAAAGAGAGTAATTTATAATCCGCCTAATAAAAATATTGCAGATATTATGGTTATTAATACTTTTAAACATAATAGTCCAGTCATTTGATTTGAAAAATAAGGGTTTATTCCACAAAAGGTCGGGTATTTTTGATTTTTGGATATATTATATATTTGGAAGTCCTAATAAAAAATGCAAGTTTTCCCCCTCGGGGACCTACGGGAAGCACCGCCAACTTGTTAAAAAAGGCGCAAAAAACGGTTTTTTCTAAATATCTCTTCACCTATTTTCATTAAGGCAAAATAGTTATTTTTCAATTTGTTTTATAATTGTTTTGAGAAAATGGCCAAAAACATAAATATGCCGCCATTTTTTCCAATTGGCGGGAGGTTTCCATGCTCGGATTTCCGGGAATTATTGATATGTTATTCAGCGTATTTTCTGAATAAGCTTTTCTTGTAATTACTTTGAGGTAAAATCATAAATTTCTTGGACTGTAACACTTCTTTAGAATGAAAATAAAACAATAAACAATAATTAATATGTATGTATAGTAGTTAAATAATAATAATTAATGAATAATAATAAGTAATTTGTAAGAAAATTTTAAAAAAATATAATAAAATATGATCTAAATGAAGCATTAGGGAAATTTTCAAAAATTTGCTCTGTTTGAAGCGCTGTAGCTCGCTATCTATTGGTTATAGAAAAAAATCTGTTAGATGAAAGTAGTAGGAAATTTTGTTCTCAACAAATTGAAAACTAACTATTTTGCCCTAATGCATATAGGTGAAGAGATATTTAGAAAAAACCGCTTTTTTGCGCCTTTTTCCACAAGTTGGCGGTGCTTCCCGAAGGACCCCGAGGAGGAAAACTTGCATTTTTTATTAGGACTTCCAAATATTTAATGTATCCAAAAATCAAAAATACCCGACTTATTTGCAAGGTAAATCTACCTAATGACTGGACTATAATACAAGATGTTTGCATTGCTGTCTACAAAGAAAGAAAGAAAAGAAATTTTTTCTAATTATAATTAGATATTATTTTATTAGGTAATATGTCTAATCATTTAGAATTTACAAATCTTAATTTAGCATTTTAACTAATCCGGAATAGATAATAAATATTTTGTAAAAAATCGTTAATTTAAATATGTAAATGGTTATTTTAATTACTTATTTTATTAGTTAATTTCTTTATTTATATTTAGTTCAATACTAAATGTAGTTATTTAATCTAACTTTGTATTTAAATTTACTGTAATTTGTTATTACAAATTTAGAAAATTTATGTAAATCAACTTAGATAATTTAATGAAACATATTAGTAGGATGAAAATTAAAGAATTTATTTAGTTAATTAAACTACAATTTAGATAGCTTTTTTTCTGTGTAGCTATCCACGTTAACAATTTTGCTAAGGAGCCTCCTTAACTTTTCTTGATCGCACTGTAGCAATAGTCGCCGTCAAATAAGTATGAACTGCCCTGCGGTGTTACCGCTTCTTTATAACAGCATTTTCAACATTGTCACTGAATTGGTAACAGTATAGAAATCTCCATTCCATACTTATTTGATGGCAACTCTAGTAGATTCTATGTAAAAATAATCTCATTCAAAAAAATTCCATATTAATTGCTTGTAAAAGTGGTGAACAACCTTTCGTTACGGTAGGCCAAAAATGAAATAATTTGTTTGGCAGATACTTTAGCAATAAAAATAATTTACTTAATCAATTTTTTAAAGTATAGTTGTGGGTGAAAATATGGAAAGAACTAGATAATATTATCACCTGATTAGAAAATGGGCGTTTTTGGGCAATTTTTTGGATGTAAAAAAATACGGAGTAGAGCGTTTTCGTCAAAAGGAAATATTGATGCTACTATATTGCAATTTACATTATTTTGAAAGCATTCCCAATTCCAAAAGAGGATTGGTTGGGAGCTTTTACAAAGTGTACCTAAGGGCAGAATGGTAAAATGTATTATTGTTGAATTACTTTGAACATATTTTAAATAAAATTCTAAAAAATATGAACCATGTGTTTTATTTTCAATAATTCTAACGTGACCCTCGTATTAATGTATTGTTTTTGCTTTTGCATTGTGTATGTGTTTGTTCATTCAAGATTAATAATTATTTTTTATTACTTATAAGTAATTAGGAAATATATCATTAATTATAAATGTCCACACTATTTGATCATTTATCAAAATGACATTTGTCCTAAGAATATTTATTAATTACAGAATCAAAGGAAAATTTTTCTGCCGATCAAGGTAGAGCATTCGGGCAATGGCAATGATAATCGAATTATCAAAAATGATTCCTTATTTTCATGGACTCAATCACTAGTGTCAGTAAGTTTCAATGAATGTGTGTTAATTATGTGGTATGAAATAAAATTCTAATCTAATGTATAAGTACAAAGTACTCGTAATAATAGTAACCGTATTCTGAACAAGTAGACCACAACAGTTGTAGTAAATTGAAAACTGTTACAAACCTTGCACACGTACATTTTCTATTTCTATTAATAAAAATTGTATTCAATTAAACTTATAGTTAAATCATTGATTCATATCGATAGACAAATTAATGTTATTCACGAGATATCATTGCAATTATCTTCTTGGCATGTGTCAATAGCAAATCAAATCAACATCATTTTGCAAGTAACAATAGCACACAGTTGAAGTATTGAAACAAAACCGAACAGCAAAAACAAAACGTGGTTACTGTAGCATGAAATCCATCATTTATTAATTCCCTTCATTGTCTTTCGAAGACGTTTCCAGTGGCCCAGTGGAGTTTTTATTGTAGATTTGAAGCATGCACCCGCTAAACATAATTGTGTGATTGGTTGCGAGCTGACATTTAAGCCAGGCGTACGTACTGCACTGAAATTGTTGTGCCTTGATTAGTTTGCCCCTTGCGCCTTGCCCCTGACTCTACGGCTATGGTTTGTTTCCGCTTTATGGACTCTATTCTTCGGAAGTTATTAGTGGGTGGTTGTTATTTTCTTTTTTTATTCAGGATCATTGTAAAGTATTAATAAATGGGTGACAATGAAAAGTTTGAATAAAAAAAATAGTTATTAACAAAACACATACATAAAGTACGACGGTTTAAGTATGTCATTTTTTAAAATTTATTAATGAACTTCAATAGATTGTTTATATTTGCTCGTTATAAAGTGCAAATCTTTATAACAGTACCGTAAAAAGGAATAATGTATATATAAAAATAATGTATACGTGCAATCCGAAACTAAAAATAAAAATATTAAATCGTATTTTATTTGCTAATATTTCAATTTTTTCATTAAACAATTTAAAATAACCTATATGTAGCATATACCTGGTGGCGGGTGTAAATGAAAAGTGGACATATTACTTTTAGACAATAAGGTTTCAATTTAAATGAATGTACCCAAACCGATAAAATCGAATTTAAGTTTTTATAAACGTTACTTCTTTGTAATTTTAGCAATGGAATTGAAACAAAACCACACAAACATGTAGAAACTTTTTATCTGTCAGAAAGAATTCCAGATTAAAAATACATTTTGCATGAATATATTAGTAATGTCGTAACACTACTTAATAATTAGTATCATATTTTCCTTTAGAAAATTCTCCGTTATTATTGAATAATGAAGATTCAAACGCACAACAACGTTGAGTTAGTATGAATCTGACATGTAAAACCTTATTACAATAATTGTTCTTTATATCCAAGTTATTGTAATTGTGATTATAATACTCGAATTTAAATGTATATTATAGTTTAATTTTATAGTTATGTTAATGTAAATAAATAGATTTCATAATTGTTAATTCATAATGTAATTATACAAAATAAATGTTCTATTTTATATGTCAATGCTTTTATGAAGTTGGTTTTGTTAAGTATACAGTTCAATAGTTAATATATTCTTACGTGCAGGCAATGGTGTTATGTAGAAAAACAAATTGGACAGATGCAATTTATCTGTCTTAATTTTTACAGTGAATTAACAATACAATAATTTATAACTCATAAATTTTGTACCATAGTGAGTTATTACTTTTTTAAATTATAATTAAAATTAAATTTGATTAAACAATAATTTACAGCAGACTTTCACTGTTTCAAGATATAAATTTTATAAAACCATACTGACATCTGCCCATTCCTATAAAACAAACTCTACACACTGCTAAATAATAAATCTCAACAGCTGAAAAACCGACTGCTATCAATTAGAGTAGAAAAATGCATTAAATTACAGTTATAATAACTATATCTCTGACAAATAGTCGTGTAGATGCAGTATAGAGAATCTTAACTAAAGACCACCCTGTGTAAATATCATTACAGTGGTCTTCAACATGTGTGGTCAATTGTACCAGTGTTATAAGAACACAAGTAGTTTTTGCTCGTTATTGCATTATTCCATAGAACTATACAAGGCATATGAAGAATTTTGTTTATTACCTGTGTTTTTATCACATGGCTTCCTGGATGATATAAACTTGTTTTAGAAGACATTATGAGCAGATGATAGTGTCGTCTTATTTTTTTTTCTTGAAAATAGAAAGCTGTTCTATTGAAACTTTTTTGCATAGGAGGATGATTTATTAATAAATTAAAGAGTATATACACTTTTACTAATAAAATTATCGAACCTTTTAGTCAAAGGAGTGGTGATACTCAGCATAGTATAAATCAAAATAATTGCTAGTTATCCGAAAAAAGTGAAAATAGTTCTATTAAAATAATATAATTAAGGAAATGTGATAATATGAATAGATTTTAATTGTTTTTTTTTTTAAATAATTATTAATAACTTTACAAAAATTATAATCATATTCACACGTGCACACCTGCTAAATATAATGTTTTCAAACGTAACAGAAAATTCTAAAAAAAATATAAATATATATTAGTATTTCATACCTACTTCAAAATAAAGCATGCCATAAGTCGTAAAATTTTGTGGTTGGGTTGATTCGCTAAGGTTCGACCATGGAATATTAAGAGAATATGACAAGAAGTGAGCGAAGCCGAATCCGAATAAGCAAGTATAATCGGGATAGGAAATTATAAGACTATGGTCTGTAAAATTGGAAATCCGGCAACCACCTAATTAAGCCTGAGGAGTATTTAGTTGAAATTGGGGATAGTTAGAAGGAGCAAACATTGAGAAAGAGTAAACGAGTAATCGTAATTATTGTTGTGCTTAATGTTGTAGGTAAAGGGTATTTTAATGTTTTTTTGTACTGTAGCCTGTAACTAATAGTAGGTATGTTAATAGTTTAATAGTTACTCATGTAACATGAGTAAAAAGTATAATAGTCTTATTCCCCGAAGGTGAGTGCGTCAAGTCCTATGAAGAAAATAAGACACTTTTTACTCTAGTTACATACAAATTTTTTAAGTCTAAAATAAAAGCGTGAAAAAACTGCAATATCGTTTCATTTTTCTCTCATTTGTTTTAAAAAGTGCACTTTTTCACGCTTTTATTGTATAAAAAAATACGTACTTTATGAACCTATTTTAATGAAAAATGTGTACTTATTTACAAAAAAAAAAGTAAATAAACACTTACATTTCATTTTCAAACCCACGGTATATAAAAAACCATTACAATATAACAGCATTCTTGTCAATGTATAAAATATGTATGATCAATGCGTATTTAAAATTTTCATAAGAGTGGCTATAAATTTCGTTTTCTCTAATCTCTACGATTTATAATTGTTTTCAAGTGAGAAAGAGTTTTACTGATCACTTTATATGTTTAAAGCTTTAACGCGTCGTTTTTTTGTCCTAGGATATAAAGTGCATTGCACTCTGTCTAAGATTTGTTGTGGCTAGATATTTATTTCTTTTCTGAAATACAAATACCTACCTATTAGTATAACAATACACTAATGGTGCTATTCTGTAACTTTGCTCTATAACACTAACTCTACACGCTCTGTAAGCTATAGAGCTCTATAAGATCACACCTTATAGAACAGTAAAATTACCTCTTCTGTAACTCTCTCTGTATCAAGTCTGGCTATAGAGTTGTTTTGGTTGTTATTCATGTCAAACTGTCAAATATTCTATAACCATATTTTTGACAACACGTTAAAGAATCCTGTATAACTCCAATAATATGTAGGTATATATTTAATTACATTATTGAATTAATGTTTATTGTCATATACATTTTGTTTATTGTAATTGTAATTCTTGTTGCTGTTGTGATATAAATAAATTAAATAAATATACCATTACGGCATATTGATGGGTGGGCCAATCTGCTTTATAGGATGATATCGGTATTGATGATGACATATTCGTACCATGCGGGCGTTTAAGATTCGAAATAGTTTTGGCTTCGGTCGGGATCAAACCCAGTTCCCCAGATTCGCGACCCGATACTCAGGCGCTACAAGACCCCAGTTATTATTAATTATTAAGACACGTATACTTACCTTATATGATTAACATTTAATAATATATTTATTTGTATTTATTTTTCATTTCAATATTTCGGTACGTTTCACAATATTTCTTTGAATATAAATATTTTTGACACTTCAATATGCTCTGTAAATATTTTACAGTCAAGATTTTGGCGCTGTAAGATTTATAGAAATTTCTATAAGACTATAGCCCTTATAGAACTGTAACCTAGTTACAGAATAGCTATTTTCTTACATACTATAACGTCGGTTGTTTATAGAGCCTATAGAGCTTATAGAACGTTACAGAATAGCACCATAAATTTAATAGAAAAAACAATTCTAATGGCATATTTTCAGTAGATATCTAATTTTGTATATACCAGTGACTGTAAGAAATTTTTACGATCCTTAGCATTAGAAGTTAGATATAATAGTTTACGTCTCGTATGCTAATTTTCAATCTTCGGGCCACAAAGACTAATTTGCGCATTGGTACATGAGTAATATTGCAACAAATAATACACAGTATATTATCTTTTACAAAAAATTACATATATTTATCTGATGTAATCCTTTTAACTTGCTATTAATAATTATGTTTTTATTTTGGATTTTTCAGCAAGAAAAATGATTGACATGTGTCCTGAACATCTCAACAATTACTTTTTCAATTTCTATTTCCATCTCATCTAAAAATCAAATGAAGGTAATGACAAACAGGCATCATCTCATCTAAGCTGCTCACTCTGCATAGGCACCACACCATTGAAACAAAACACTGTGTCTATATAAATAAAACATCTGTTGACCTGTGATCGGCAATTGTTTCTTTCTCCGCCTATATATAACCGAGCTTGTATGATCGCTCGTGCAATTCCAATTGGCAGACAAAGACGGCTTGATTGCGACGAAGAGAAGAGAGCCGCGAGCCTTACTCACACATACACACACACATGCACACGTGGAGAGCGTATGTGTGAACTAAGTTCTCACGCTTGGTCTGATCTTTCTCTGAGCATTGACTGATCGACAGCTCATTGCAGAGCTATGCGATATGCTTAGTATGCGCTCGTGAATACAGCTAAGTGGAGATATTTTCTAACGGTGTGTTTAAAATTATAATTGCTTTTGTTTAGATGCCTGTTAGAAGATGATGGGAAACCTTTGTTTTTCTGATCAGGAAAATCGTTTTATTACTATTTTATTACGCTCCGTACTGAGAATTCATTGCTAGCGCTACGAGTAGTTTTGTTTTATTGTCACGACTGACATACGATTTTTAATTCATGGTTGCATTGCATTTCATTCAACTAACTCATTCATATTTACTGATAAATTATATAATTTTTTCCAATAGCGTGTGAATCTGGATATAACTATAAATTATAACACGAACAATAATAAAATTCAATTATATTTTCAACCATTTATATGTAAATAAAAGGGGAATCGTACAATTACTTGCAATTTATGATTGTTCTATCTTAAAATACTTGATCTGCTGAACATATATCTTACACATAATTAATATAAATTTACTTCTCTACTAAGACAAACGTTATACAGTAATTTTAGACTAGAATACTAATAAATACAATTATCGTATTTTATTTAAAACATAAAATTCAGGAAATATTAAGAATTTTCATATATTTGATAGACTATTTTATAATGAAGATTGAAGAACAAATATTTCTAAATACACTCTGGCAAGATCGCATATTTTTGACAAACATTAATAAGCTAAAGAGAAAATGATAGTTACATAAATGATGCCAAGCTCAATTATGAAAACTTGGCAAATAGTATATAGACAAAAAAAAGGTTTACAAACTTACAAAAATATTCTAATATATACTCATACATTAGTCGGTTAGTGCATCATAAATATTAAGCATTTATTTAAATATTAATAAAAGTATAAGACATTGTTATTTGTTATTGCAGAATACTTTTTCCTAAATAACATCAAAAAATATTTGTCACAAAAGCACAAAACATTAATCAATATTGATCAGCAACTTATATTAAAAATGTAATTTTACCTAACCTAAATTAATCTAAACTAGGATTTGTAATTATCGGAATCTTTTCAAAGTGGGCAAAATGCTTAAAATTGTTTAGTTATTAAATGTCCATGGTAAATCCATTTTTGCAAGTATTCAATACTAAATTCCCTAACATCCATAAATCCCTGATTTGGCCACTCTGCTTCTAAACTTCAAAACTGTACCAGTACCAGTAAAGCTACCTTGTCATGTTTTCTTTACATAATAAGTCTTAATTTATTAATCAAATGTCCGCTGTGTTGTTGTGACTACATTAGGGTGGCAAAGTCATAAGTCATAACCGGACATGTCAAAAGACAATTGCCGCACACATAATATTAGATTAATTCCCTAGATAACGCAATGTAATACGATACTCAAAACATAAGTTACTTTGTCATATCATAACTGTATGGGAGCATCAGATGCTGCGTTAGAACAGGGGCGCATTTAGGAAGAATAATAACAATTTTTTTTCAATTTTGTTTACAACTTTAAATAATTATATTAATTTATTAATATGTATATATAATAGATATTTACACACCAAGTGAGCTAACGTAATGTTTATTCATGAGAAGAAAAAGGGCGAGTGAGTTAATTTCTTCGAATGAATAAACATTCTTAGCTCACGTGGTTCGTACAATATTTTATTCAATTTTGACGAAATAGTAATAAAAAGCATTATAATATTTAATTTTGATAAAACAAAAAACTAATCAGTTAGTAGACTGTGCATGACAATCGTTGATAACAGATGTCAAGTTATCTATTTAAAAAGCTTTATTGCATCGACCTTTAAACTAATGGACCAAGTGTCTCCTATTCTTTTATTGTTAGAATAATGCTCCAACATGAAAGGATAGAAATATATATTCTGTCCTTCAATAATATGGAAGTTCTCAGTTAAAGTATACTGCGCATGTGTTCGTACTCATTGTACATCTTTTTCAGCCATATGTAAACCTCTATACATCGCTCTCTATCGCTAAATAGTTGTCAAAATCTACATTTGACGTTTCGTGACTGTTTGTGTATTATTTACTTTTTTGGAGAACATTTACAATTATTTCTGTCAATACATACGTATAAGTGTTGTGAGGTGTGTATGCGACAAAATAATGGGGAAACGGTGTATTTCGTGCAGTCAGCAGTACGTACGCGGTTCAGCTGTGTCATTTCATATGTAAGTTCTTATTAATTTTTACTTGTCCCCTATAATATAATATGTATATAATATATTGTATTAAAAATATTTAATAAAACTAATTATGCACAAAAAAATTAAATCTATACTCTTAGCGATTATGCACCAAGTATAACAAGTTAGGGACAAATCATATTTTTTATTTTGCCGCGTTTTCTTAACTTCCGTACTGTTGAAGGATAGAGATACTGTGTCTGCACCGTTATGGCGGGACAAGCATTTTGCTCGTATGCTGCGTCTATTAGATTAAAGGTCGATGCTTTATTGTCTGTCATTTGTGCCGTAAAAAATAATGAAAATGGATGATAATGTCTGATAAATACTATGGGGAGTGTTATTTTCGTACCTGATGTTATTTTAAATGCATTATTTGTTGCAGGGTGAATTAAAAAAAATGTGAGAGTGATTTAAAAAATTTTAATTCATTTGTGAAAAAAGTGTTACTTATAGTTGTTGATATGGAGTTAATAATGACAGTTTAAAACGTCAAAATTGAATAAAAAATAATAATGGTATTAATATAGATAGCGATCTTGATCTCATTTTAGTACAATTAATTTTAGTAATAACAATGATTATAAAAATTAATGACTACTCCCTTTACTTCACATACGAGTTCCATATAGCATGCAGTGGATATATAATTATGATCTCATTTCAACATAAAGCCCAAACAGTATAGGCCATAATTCAAAATTATAGCTATCAAAAAATTTAATAACCGCATTTAATTTTATGTCAGATAAGATCATAGCGATATTAATAAAGTATGATTTTCAAATAAGCACTTGTAAAAATGTATGCAAATTAATTCATAAACAAAAACTGAAATAATAGCTTGTTGTGCTTCAGAAGACAAATGACTACACGTTATGAGTCAATGAATTTTCGTATTGTGACTGAATATTTTCTTGCGCAAGTTGGGTGTGTTTTTCGGGTACCTGTTCTTCACTTTAAATTATTATTAAATTAAGTTACGGGAGATTGTGTGGGTGTAGTATTGTGTCAGACCTACGCAATATAATATTTTTTACGTTGTTGTTATAAATAAAGTTGTATTTACCGTTTGACTAAGATTGTAGGTAGATAACAAAAGTGAACTGACACCTAGATATTAGAATTTTAACCTTTTGGTGTAAACGTATGAATTATTACTTACTATTACAGATATTTAGTTCAAGTACTGTTAACATTTGTTAACAATATAAAATGACATAGCGATAAATTTTGATCGTGAATAAAAAATAATTAAAATCTATAACAAATATTACCCAATTAGAAATATATACAACTTATGCATTTGAAATCCTGGATAAGTAATTTAAATGAATTTTTTTCCTTTTGTTTGGTACCTTGGATGATGAATATGTGGAGAGGAAATTGATTTCGCCTTCTCAAGGTTCAATGTAAAACTTAGTTTTTATTTGATATTTGGACGTTTCGAGGGACCCAAGGCCCTCATCATCAGCAGAATTAAAAATTTATTTTAAAATACAGTTTGCTACAATAAATAACATAAATGACGATTATATAAATTTTTTCCAAAAAGAATATTTTTTTCCTTACCTTAAACATTGACTCAAGGGTCAATTTTAGAGATATGTTTGCATACAAGGGTCGGAGACGCGATCAAGTTTTAATCCCTCAAGTAAATAGGTACTGTCTACATTTAGTAAAAACAATTTTTACAATTAAACTTTCCGCCCACCTTTTTTCGATTTCCAGTATGGAGGTGAAGTGGCTATAGCAGTTGGGAATCTTGTATGCAAACATATCTCTAAAATTGACCCTTGAGTCAATGTTTAAGGTAAGGAAAAAAATATTCTTTTTGGAAAAAATTTATATAATCGTCATTTATGTTATTTATTGTAGCAAACTGTATTTTAAAATAAATTTTTAATTCTGCTGATGATGAGGGCCTTGGGTCCCTCGAAACGTCCAAATATCAAATAAAAACTAAGTTTTACATTGAACCTTGAGAAGGCGAAATCAATTTCCTCTCCACATAATTTAAATGAAGTATAAAATTCTAACCTGTCAGATCTCACGATATTGCTTTTTTAAAAAGATTTGCTTGTTTTATTATAATATTCAGCTATAACAATTTTTATTATTAGCTAATGTGCAAATTAAAGTAATAATTAGATAAATCTTAAACCTTTTATTTAATTTTAAATTACTAAATTGATGTTTGAATATGGATATTAGTAGAGAACTTTATGTTATAGCGTACTATAAAATTAGTCTAATAATAATATAATCTTTGTACAGGTTTCAAATTTATACCTGTGTTATTAGTAACGGTACTGATAATTGTTATTATTGAAATACGTAAACAGAAGTAGATTAGCACACTGACAAATGGGTAACAAGCTAAACATTTATTTAGATTTCTAAATTAGTGAACCACAAAATTGGTCAAATGGTATATTTAGTGTGCAAATGTGTCTTCATATTATGATTATGTGAATGTGAAGTATTACGCTCCAAAATCATTTAAAGATATATTTGCAATTTGTTCAATGCAGGTTCAATTAAGGACTTACATTTATGTGAATATAGCAAAAGCTTAAATGCAAGATCAAATGAGATTGAATTGCTTCATTCAACAAATGATGACCAAAGAATTTCTATTTTTCATCAATATTATTCGACTTACGAGTAATCAGATAAATATTTACAAAACTCTTTTCAAATGATCCTAAATAAATGAATTAGCAAAAGTAACAAATTTAGGATTAAAGTGGATAAAAGTGTATTTATCTTGTTTTTGAGTGATGTGAAAATATTTTTTTGTGTCTACATGCAGAGACACGCGATATTTATAATTATTTATTTTCGAAAGTTCAATATATTCTGTAAATTTTTGTCAAACTTGATTAAGAATACAACTGGATAACTGTTTATATGTGTATTAAATTAAATATTCTCTAATAAATCTGTATATGTAACATGATCTCAAAAAATTTAATCGAATAGCTCGCGCCGGTTAATCAGATTTACGAACGCACAGGTTTCACAAGAATACTTCGTATTATACCCGAACAATCCTAGTGACTCCTTAACATCCCTAATTTAAGTATAACTACATTGTAGCACAGTTAAATTCTCATTTATAAGAATGGAGTTTTACATGAACAGAAAGAAAAATACTTTGCTGAGTGAGACATCAAGAATAGTATATTAAAAAACAAGTTTTAAAAGATAATCTGTTAACAGTTAATGTATAGGAATCCAGGTTTTACAATGGACGATAACAGGCCTTTTAAAACATGTTTTTTATTCTATTTATTTTAATGAGGTAAATTTATAACCCTGTTAGATTTAAAAAAAAATGCGGCTTGTCAAAAATATGACTTGATATCAATTAGAATAATACTACCTTGTAGTTTAAGACTTGATATTTTTTATCAGCTATGTTGGTAGTGCTCATAACTAACAATTTTAACTTCAGAGATGAAAATTCATTCCTGCCTGACAGCAATTTGAGGTTGTATGTCAGTTTTGAAAGCAGTCATACCACCTCTAGCAAACGCAAAGCGCCAAAAACACGACGTGTTTTCAGTGCGAAAATGAAATAGCAAAAATAGTATGAACTGTAAATATATCCAACAGTCAGTAAAACAGCGAAATATTGTTGCTTGATAATGCGAAATTTATTTTTATAGACGAGCATTTAACTGGCAAGTACACAAATTAGGGAAGTTAATGGGCATATCTATTCAAAACCGTAAGTCTTACAGATATGTAAATCTGTAAATAATAAACAAAATCGCAACGAAAGCAGCCACTCATGTATTTAACAGATTATACAGTTTTGGATAGAATCCGGCCTGTCAGGAAAATCTAGTGAAACGAATTAGAAGTCCATAGAGATATCAAAATCTCGTGCTCACCTGTGTCTGCAGCAGTAGCATACTTGCCGGCTGAGCGGAATACGCGGGCTGTGGGGCGGTGTCTCGGGGCTCCGCGCACGGGGCCACCGCCAGAGGAGCAGCCTGCTCCGGCTCCGGCTGCAAAGCCGCTTGCTGTTGAACAACGGAACCTGCAACAACACCAAACTGTCAGCAAACACTAAACATACACATCCATCAAATATACCAGAGTAGTTAGCGGCTAGCATCATTTCCATTAGTGACATGTGGCACATGCATGTTGGACGCGCATTATTTGAATTAGACACTTTTAACTTATTACCTCTGCAACCAGATTCATCGTTGAGGAAGATCATATAGTACTTTACCAAGAAAATTATATAAATAGTATGTGTTAGTAGACAGCGGTACGGTACTGTGGTTAGAAAGACAGTTTTGTGGTCAACATTTAAAGTAGAAATAAGTTGGGTGGCTAATGCTTAATAGCACCAAACGGTTTGAAATGTTTACAGACGACTAGAGTAGGTTACAAATATTACCAAAGAGAGTTACTAAATGTAACTAAATATACTATTGTAATAAAATGTAACTAATTATTGATTGATCTATATTATTTTTTCTATAAATATGATTGCACTACTACAACAACCTTATATTTGGCCAGTAATAAAACTGAATATCGTTTATTGTTTAAATTTTTAAATAAATGTAAGATTGCGTGAATGCCTATTAATACCAAAAGGTCCGAAATGTTTAGAGATTAGAATAGATTACAAGTTTTACAAAAAAGAGTAAAATTAAGTACACTCTTGTAAGATATAGTAAAATAGAATTTACTAATTATTGATAACATTTATAAAACTAAGAAGAAGCACAAATGATGTTGTTTTGTATAAATTATACTGGTTTATTAATAGAAAAGGAAACCAGTAATTAACAAATTTAGTATTCTGTATTATTTTGCTTTACAAATATTATTACTCTACTACTATAACTCTATATTTGGCAAATAATAATACAGAATATCGTTTATTCTTTATTTATAAGAACTTGTGAGAAAAATCTGTAAGCTAAGGATTTACAAATTTAAAATTTACATTTAGAATACGATAATTATTTTCTTAAAAATTGTCAAAATTTGAAAATTAGAATATTTTACCTTGTATTATATTTACAAAATTATTTAAAACAAATTTGATAACTAAATATTATATTTTGTCTTGTCAACTTTGAATCTGGTTTGTTGGATTAACATTGCACATCACCATAGCACTGGCTTCACTTTTATGGGCATAAGCTCATCCTTCAACACCTTTTATACCCTGCAGTATATAGAGAGCTTTATATAGTTCGCAGTCTATGCACCAGTATATTAAATATAATGTGGAACGTAAGTCCCAGGGGGCTATGAAATCAGTGGTATTTGCAACCCCGAGGCGTGCCGTAATCAGAACAACCCCTTCCCCGTCTCACTTCCTAAGCGAGGAACTTATGGCCCAGAACGTTATTATAGTTGGCTGTGACGAGTTGCGCTTTTGTTCACCCCGCCACTCCAGACGATTTTTTGATTGATTTTTTACTGATGACTGATTTAAATTTCCTGTTTTGATTAATTTTTATGTTCTAATAAAATCGCAATTAATTAATTATATTTTTGTAAATTCCTTTATAAAACTAATTTATGAGCAGCTACTTGATTCTTGTCTGTATGCAAAAAAGAGCGAATATAATTTTTTCTGTAAAATCCCCAGGAAAATAAATTATAATTTTATAACATATAATTACTCAATTACGATTACGCGAGTATAATTATTGCTTGCTGACTTCGTAACGTATGTATGTGCTGGAAGTCGGTATGTACTTTTCTTAATCAAACCAGAATTTTATCTGACGGTTTGAAAAATGAGTTCCATAGGCGCTACCACTTATTGCATATTATAGCATATTTTTGCATATTTTATATCTTCTATCGTGATATTCTTGTAAAGTAGAACAATAGGGTACACACAGTCAAATTTTAACTAGCTTAAATAAAAAGACGAAAATATAATATATAAATTAATGAGTATTAGTGATTTTTTTTTTGTTTAAATATTGATCAGGTCACAAACTACAAGCGATTGAAGTTGATTACTAATCGGGAATGACGCGTTAGGTCCTAAGAATTTGATTGGTCGCCTGTTTTTAAAAAGGAGTTTCGCGCTTCTGCTGCGGTCACCTTTAAAAGATTATGAACTGTTACGTTCATGTATAACCTAAAAAAAAACTACCTCACAACAAAGATTGACAAAGTCTGAGGACTGAATTTAATAATTAATAACTGGACACTCCAACCAAACCATGCCTAGTGCCGTCGCTGTTAGAAATTTGAAACATTGAAACTTCAAAACAAACAAACCCTAGTGCCATCCACCGTCATACTTTGTGGCATAATATTATCAAACTGTTTCAATGTTCTATAATTTATTAGGAAAAAATGCTTATTATTTATGTTATTTATGCTTAATAATAATTTCTTCGTGAATTTAACGTATAAGTTTTTAAATAAAAATATTTCAGCTCTGCAAACATGAAAAAAATTGTTCCCTCTATAACTAACAGTTTGTCGATCACTGGTCAGTACCTGCTACGTCACGCACCAAATTCTTAAAATTTAAAAATTCATATCTCGCTTATTACGTAAAATTTTTAACTCGCATTTGCACTAAAATTCTTATTTCATCCTGTACTTACAAAAAAAAAAATGGTATGGGACCCTAGTGTTCAATATATTGTATTTTCATCTTATTCCTTTGACAAGCAGCTATTATATGTAATATTAATTTAATAATAATAATTCTTTATTGCATATAAACATTTACATGTTATTACAATTGATAATGGCGGTGAATTAATATTTCATTTTATAACCTTTCCGTTGTATACGTTGCATTAATGAATATGGAATCATGAAAGGAGTACACACAAACTTCCATACCTTACTTGGGATTCGAACCCAGAACCGCTGGCACGTGAAGCTAGTACGCAATCACCAAGCTACCTCGGTCGGTTTATATGTAATATTAATTTTACATACCTTAACATCACGGCCCGAGCGTTATTTGTATGAGTTTTGTGATTTAGGTTAAGTTATGTTAAGGTAGTATGGAGGCCGCATTTACCAATGAATATGAGATGTAATCACTGTTGAAGTGATGCAACTCATTATATTTATAAATTATATATATTTGTGTAAAATGAGAAGCTAGTTGTGTTTCATTTTTCATTCATACTGTGTAGAGCTAGTGGTTTAATTAAATACAGAGTGAATTTAAATTCTTGTTTTAGGATTCCTCTTCCTGGGTCACTACGGGTACATATATTGAAAGCGTCAAAATATTGAGAAAAACATTACAAGCTTATAGTGCTAATTTTGTACATGTAATTATTTATGAAGTTATATGTCGAATTAAACATTATATAATTTATCCATATAATGTTACAGGTACATACGTACATATATTGTTGCTATAATCGTACAAGTA
The DNA here is from genome assembly GCA_943142095.1 of Ophonus ardosiacus. Taxonomy (NCBI): domain Eukaryota; kingdom Metazoa; phylum Arthropoda; class Insecta; order Coleoptera; family Carabidae; genus Ophonus; species Ophonus ardosiacus. Next base: position 31,626,013 of record OW964830.1, read on the forward strand.
GTCCGACCAATGTTAATTTAAATATATATTTCCAATTTGAAATTGCACAGATTTCTTTGGTGCTCGTTCAACGAAATTTGTGAAAGTCAGTAAGATGACGTTGGTAAGCGTCCTACTGAATTTGGCGAATAAAAAAGTCTGATATATCTAAGAATGGAAAAATAAATAGTGCGTATACTGATAAGAGAATTCTTCGACTGGATTAGTAAATGATTAGGAGATACGGAGAAATCAGTCTTAAAAATTTATGAAAATATTTTTAATACAAGCCCAACGTTTCGGCAACAAATCTGCCTTTCTGATTTCTCAGTATCTCGTAATCAGTGATAATATTTTTTTAATAAAACATTTTTTATTTTTTCAAGATCTAAAGTTATGAAAACGCGTAAGTGCGTAAGATAAAACTATAATTACAAAATTTACATAAAGTAGTTATTTTAATAGTATTTTATGTTTATCTTCATTTGATTGAAATTTTAATGGGTAATATTAAGTACCTCTGGAAATATTTACATAAAAATGCCATGTTGTAGCGATATTGTCCGTTTGAACGTACGGTAAGTGGCTGGTCACAATAGTTTATTATAATTAAACTTGAAATGAACAACACCCATGCCCAGCAAGAATAGTAAGTTACTTCCATCCATTAATTTGTCTAGCAACTGACTACATAAAAGCCAGTTATCTCTAAACAGAATGCTAAATGCTTACCCATTACCGGAGTATAATAGTCATATTTTAGATAGCGTGGACTAATTTATTTTATTGGAGCTCTATTATCTGATATTGACTAAAACAAATGAGCTCACTTCTCAGAATTTGTCAGGAGGTGTGATCGATCCCGGATATGTAGAATCACGCAGTGCTAGTTATTAGATTGGTGTTAATATCAATTGTTTTTATGCAGATTGGGAAATGAAATGATCTTATTTACAGTTCATGTATGGATGACTATATATGAACCATAAAGGACTGAATCGCTTAAATTGATTTATACAATCCTCATACATAATAATGTCATAAACTGCAACTACTTTGGAATAACTAGAGCTTAAAATGATATATAACTACGTATATTTAATTTTTGACAGATATAGTATAGTATTAGCAAAATATGAATTACAAATTTTGAAAATATGTTAATACATATGTAACTTATGAAATATAAAGTTAATATTGGCGAATAAATCAACATCATATACATTATTAACAATGTAAAAATACTGACTTCTGCCGACAGAGAAGACAAACAATGGTGTGAAGGTTATTTTGTGCACATTTCAAAAGTGAACCATCAACAAGGAAAATCGTGTTATATACCATTTAACTATTGGATTGATTTATGCCCAGTGATGAATAGTTCTGACATTGACTGCTTGTACGATGTCAATTCAATATTTGAGAGAATATTGCTAAGAAATAATATTGCTTACACATATAATGTGTACAAATCAATGACTATTATACAAGAGTGTATGAATAATTGTCCAAGTACTCATAAGTAGGTAGGTAAAAATAATTTAAGAAAATAATAAGGTTCAAATACACAAGTTTTTAGTAAAAAAATCTTATTTCAAAACCGTTCATTATATGGTTAAGGTCATAAGTTATTACCCTGGCAATTTGAACAAAAATAAAAAAATAGGTTTTGCATTTTTCCGATAAAATGGTGAAAATAAAAAAGGGAATTATGATTAGGAAATAAAGTTAGGTACTTATAATTTTGAACTACTTATTATTTTGATAAAAAGTCTAAAACCTCTTACAAAAAACCAAAATATAGAACGGGCCTAATTTGGTTGTTAAAGAATTACAAATGTAATAAATCCTTATATTTTTCGTATTTTGTTGCTCACAATATGACGCGATCAGAATCGAACAAAATGGCGTCTTAAACTGGAATCTTCAATACATGTATTTGTTCTATTTTCTCTAAGCTAACTTAAATGAACTAAACCGTGACTAAACTGATCTTAACATCATTGTTAGACGTATTATGTAACTAAATTTAAAGTTTTTTGTCAAATAGATATGATAAAAATTAACTGCTTTGACAGAAAATGTTCAATTTCTTTTCTTAATTATATTATTAAAAGTTGCTTTATAATATAAATATAAAACTGGTTTTTATTTTTTTTTAATCATCCTGTATTTCTGTTTTTATAAAACAGTTATTGAAACAATATATAGCTTATTGTCTTTCAAGTAATGTATCTTTACTGGTATTAGTCTCACCATTTGTGTGTGCGTTTGCTTTTATTTGTAATTTTCCTACTTACCATATGAATAGAATCGTTTTTATAAAATATAGTAATTTATTGTACGTGCCATTAGTTTAGAAAATTCCTAGTAAGCTTATGTATATTTTTATCTCTAACGTATGTAGTATGTATGTAGGTGTCTGTTCTGACTTCACGCACAAATCTTTAAAAGAAACGTATGAATAATAATGCTATTTAATGTTTATTTAATTATAACTTTGCTAAAATATGATGTTATTAATGGCCACGCATTTATAGTGAGATTAATATCTGACGAGTTATAAAAATGCTTAAACAAATATTAAAATTGTTATTTATGTCTTAATTATTAAGCGGTGTACGTTCAAATACACAGCTACGCGACCTTTTGTAGCCAATATATTCTTCAAACTATTATGTTAAGGATATTAAATTTTCCATTTTTTTAATAATCGGGAAGGAAACGATAACGCATTGTAATTTTAATGCATTATCCTTTACGTAAACTTATATCATCATTTATTGTAACCAAATAACAATATGTAATAATAACTGTTTCCTGCTACTTAGAATATTTTAGTTTTTGGGAATTTGAAGCAGCAAAAGCAAAATAACCGGATAAATATTTCCTGCATATTTAAATTATTGTATTTTTAATCAATAATATTTTACAATGACTTAAATTTGATTAAAAGTCAAAATGATTTTTTTTTTTGTATTTGGATGTAAATAAGTAACAGTACTGGGTCCCGCAGAATCTGTTGGCGGCGTTGTAAGCCTGTCACCTGTCATGTCGCCTAGTAGGATCTGTCAGATATGTTTACATTTTGACTGAGTGCTGTCTGACAAAAAAATTTAATAATTTAACTCAACACGATTTTTGAATTTGTTCAAATGAGTCCTTCTCAGGCTACATACTTGAAGTATAACAAACCATACTTTAATATCTATCATCTACAGTTTTGTGGTTAGAATACATACATTTGTTTATATTTTCTTACTTCTCTTGCTAATAATCACAAAAGAAAGTCTTTTTTTTTCTTTCAATAAAATCAATCTAATCAATCTGTTACGTAAACCACACATGATCTCGTGAAGGCGGCGACTATTTGTCGGCTTTATAATGAATACCAGTTGATATGGGATGGGCTCCGGCTTCGGCTACACTCCACTCTAACTATATGAGGAAGAGGAAAGGAAATCTTTGATCTCCACAGATAGAAGACACGGCGCGTGATCTTACATAGTGTAGCTTGTAACATGAGATATATGAGTTTATACAAGTACAACATATCCTCAGATAGCCTTTGTGTGATATGTACGAGTATATGAATTAGAGAAGGAGAAATAGGAATGTACTAAATTAATTTCTTTTTGTAATAATAGTATATTATGTATAAAGTTTGGGAAGTACCATTTTATTGGATGAACTATTCCTGAAAGTATTAACAATCGGATAACAGTCAAGAAATTTACAAAATAAATTGTGAAAAATCAGCCACCTGGATTTTAACTAGAGATTAAAATCCGGGTGGCAGATATGATTTTTCACAAATTGACTGTTAGTCGAATGTTACTACTAAAAACAGGGACAATAAAACCACGACTGTAGTAGAACTTCACATTTTACATAACGTGACGAATGAACACATTCCTAATAAAGAGCAATATCTGGCAGTTAATGCTACGTGAAAAATCATTTCAGCGATTAGTATTAGAACTAGCGAAAACTCGGCTACGCCGAGTATTCCCTAGGGCTCCGCCGATAGTGTTTTAGAATAGTTTTACGTAAGTCCAGTCCGTCTAGGTACAACCTAAACCCACAATGCTAACGCCATCAGTCTTCACGCTAACACAAACGATTTATATTTATTCGAAAAACAAAAGCCGATCAAGCTGTCAAATTTTTGACATTTCTGCATGGCAGCCCTCGACGATATCTCTCATTTGATACCAAACACGACATGGTTCTGACAACTTTAAACGAAAAACAAAAGCCGATTGAACTGTCAAATTTTTGACATTCCTGCTTGGCAGCCCTTGACGAAACCTCTCATTTGATACCAAACACGACATGGTTCTGACAACTTTAAGTAAAAAACAAAAGCCGATCGAGCTGTCAAATTTTTGACATTTCTGCATGGTAGCCCTTGACGTTACCTTTCATTTGATACCAAAAACGACATGGTTCTAACAATTTTGAATAAAAAAACAAAAGACGATCAAGCTGTCAAAATCTTGACATTTCTGCATGGCAGCCCTCGACGATACCTTTCATTTGATACCAAACAAGACATGATTCTGACAACTTTAAGTAAAAAACAAAAGCCGATCGAGCTGTCAAATTTTTGACATTTCTGCATGGTAGCCCTTGACGTTACCTTTCATTTGATACCAAAAACGACATGGTTCTGACAACTTTAAACAAAAAACAAAAGCCGATCGAGCTATCAAAGTTTTGACATTTCTGCATGACAGCCCTTGACGTTACCTTTCATTTGATAACAAACAAGACATGGTTCTAACAACTTTAAGCAAAAAACAAAAGCCGATCGAGCTGTCAAATTTTTGACATTTCTGCATGGCAGCCCTTGACGTTACCTCTCATTTGATACCAAACACGAAATGGTTCTGATAACTTTAAGCAAAAAACAAAAGCCGATCGAGCTGTCAAATTTTTGATATTTCTGCATGGCAGCCCTTGACGTTACCTTTCATTTGATACCAAACACGACATGTTTCTGATAACTTTAAGTAAAAAACAAAAGCCGATCGAGTTGTCAAATTTTTTACACTTCTGCATGACAGCCCTTGTCATTACCTCTCATTTGATACTAAACACGACATGTTTTTGACAATTTTATGCGAAAAACAAAATCCGATTGAGCTGTCAAATTTTTGACATTGGAATATTTGTTTTTTACTTACTTATTTATGGGATGTTTGGCAACACTTTCGAAATGTACATGTATCACGGACATGAACCTTCAAAACTTTTAATTTTTAAATATAATGTTTTAGGGCCTTTTAAACTACTGTGGAATAACCGCCCATTGCTATAATGTATGTTTATTAATTTAATTTCTTTCAAATTGTCCTCTTTTCATGAATAATTCCATTTAAATGTTCTGATTGACATGTCAAAGAAACGTTCTTCGTCTTAAATTTTTCAAAGAAGACTAAATTTTTGATTTCAAATTGTTTCAAAAAGCCAAAATACGACCTTTAAAAATTTTTTACACAAAAACTATGCACCTTATAGAAAATTGACCTATTACCAGGAAATCAAGTTGACTTATACTCTACAACCTGCAACTATTTTCATTAAAATCACACGCACCGTTCAGGCTGTATATGTGAGCAAAATTTCGGCGATCGTCATTGATGAAACTAAAGTGAATTGACCTGTTTAGTATAAAAGACTAGCGAAAACTCGGCTACGCCGAGTATTCCCTAGGGCTCCGCCGATAGTGTTTTTTAATAGTTTTACGTACGTCCAATCCGTCTAGGAACAATTTAAACGCAAAGTGCTAACGCTAAGTGTCTTTCAAAATATTTTTTCTCGCCCACCCAAACAGCCCACGTAACCTGCCCACCCAAACTGCTCACGCAACCTGCCCACCCAAAATGCCCACGCAATCTGCCCACCCAAACTGCCCACGCAACCTGCCCACCCAAAATGCCCACGTAACCTGCCCACCCAAACTGCCCACGCAACCTGCCCACCCAAAATGCCCACGCAACCTGCCCACCCAAAATGCCCACGCAACCTGCCCACCCAAACTGCCCACGTAACCTGCCCACCCAAACAGCCCACCAAAACTGCTCATGCAACCTGCCCACCCAAAATGCCCACGCAACCTGCCCACCCAAACTGCCCACCCAACCTGCCCACGCAACCTGCCCACCCAAAATGCCCACGCAACCTGCCCACCCAAACTGCCCACGCAACCTGCCCACCCAAAATGCCCACGTATCCTGCTCACTCAAACTGCCCAATTAACCTGCTTTGACATTTCTGCATGGCTGCCCTTGACGTTACCTTTCATTTGATACCAAACACGACATGGTACTGATAACTTTAAGCCAAAAACAAAAGCCGATCGACCTGTCAAATTTTTGACACTTCTGCATGGCAGCCTTTAACGATACCTCTCATTTGATACCAAACACGACATGGTTCTGACAACTTTAAGCAAAAAACAAAAGCCGATCGAGCTGTCAAATTTTTGACATTTCTGCATGACAGTCCTTGACGTTACCTTTCATTTGATACCAAACACGACATGGTTCTGACAACTTTAAGCAAAAAACAAAAGCCGATCGAGCTGTCAAATTTTTGACATTTCTGCATGTCAGCCTTTGACGTTACCTTTCATTTGATACCAAACACGACATGGTTCTGACAACTTTTAGCAAAAAAACAAAATCCGATCGAGCTGTCAAATTTTTGACATTTTTGCATGACAGCCCTTGACGAACCCTCTCATTTGATACCAAACACGACATGATTCTAACAACTTTAAGCAAAAAACAAAAGCCGATCGAGCTTTCATATTTTTGACATTTCTGCATGACTGCCCTTGACGAACCCTCTCATTTGATACCAAACACGACATGATTCTAACAACTTTAAGCAAAAAACAAAAGCCGATCGAGCTGTCAAATTTTTGACATTTCTGCATGGCAGCCCTTGACGTTACCTTTCATTTGATACCAAACACGACATGTTTCTGACAACTTTAAGCAAAAAACAAAAGCCGATCGAGTTGTCAAATTTTTTACACTTCTGCATGACAGCCCTTGTCGTTACCTCTCATTTGATACTAAACACGACATGTTTTTGACAATTTTATGCAAAAAACAAAAGCCGATTGAGCTGTCAAATTTTTGACATTGGAATATTTGTTTTTTACTTACTTATTTATGGGATGTTTGGCAACACTTTCGAAATGTACATGTATCACGGACATGAACCTTCAAAACTTTTAATTTTTAAATATAATGTTTTAGGGCCTTTTAAACTACTGTGGAATAACCGCCCATTGCCATAATGTATGTTTATTAATTTAATTTCTTTCAAATTGTCCTCTTTTCATGAATAATTCCATTTAAATGTTCTGATTGACATGTCAAAGAAACGTTCTTCGTCTTAAATTTTTCAAAGAAGACTAAATTTTTGATTTCAAATTGTTTCTAAAAACCAAATTTCCACTTTTAAAATTTTTTTACACAAAAACTATGCACCATATAGAAAAATGACCTATTACCAGGAAATCAAGTTGAATTACCCTTTACAACCTGCAACTATTTTCATTAAAATCACACGCACCGTTCAGGCTGTATATGTGAGCAAAATTTCGGTGATCGTCATTGATGAAACTAAAGTGAATTGACCTGTTTAGTATAAAAGACTAGCGAAAACTCGGCTACGCCGAGTATTCCCTAGGGCTCCGCCGATAGTGTTTTTTAATTGGTTTTCGTACGTTCAATCCGTCTAGGACCAATTTAAACGCAAAGTGCTAACGCTAAGGGTCTTTCAAAATATTTTTTCTCGCCCATTCAAACAGCCCACGTAACCTGCCCACCCAAACTGCTCACGCAACCTGCCCACCCAAAATGCACACGCAACCTGCCCACGCACCCTGCCCACCCAACCTGCCCACCCAAAATGCCCACCCAACCTGCCCACCCAAAATGCCCACGCGACCTACTCACTCAAACCGATCGAGTTGTCAAATTTTTGACACTTCTGCATGACAGCCCTTGACGTTACTCTTCATTTGATACCAAACACGACATGGTTCTGGCAACTTTAAGCAAAAAACAAAAGTCGATCGAGCTGTCAAATTTTTGACATTTCTGTATGGCAGCCCTTGGTGAACCCTCTCATTTGATACCAAACACGACATGGTTCTGACAACTTTAAGCAAAAAACAAAAACCGTTCGGGCTGTCAAATTTTTGACATATCTGCATGACAGCCCTTGATGTTACCTTTCATTTGATACCAAACACGACATGATTCTGACAACTTTAAGTAAAAAAACAAAAGCCGATCGAGCTGTCAAATTTTTGACATATCTGCATGACAGCCCTTGATGCTACCTTTCATTTGATACCAAACACGACATGATTCTGACAACTTTAAGCAAAAAACAAAAGCCGTTCGAGCTGTCAAATTTTTGACATTTCTGCCTGACAGCCCTTGTCGATACCTCTCATTTACGACATGGTTCTGGCAACTTTAAGCAAAAAACAAAAGTCGATCGAGCTGTCAAATTTTTGACATTTCTGCATGGCAGCCCTTGGTGAACCCTCTCATTTGATACCGAACACGACATGGTTCTGACAACTTTAAGCAAAAAACAAAAACCGATCGAGCTGTTCAATTTTTGACATTTCTGCCTAACAGCCCTTGTCGATACCTCTCATTTGATACTAAACACGACATGATTCTGACAACTTTAAGTAAAAAAACAAAAGCCGATCGAGCTGTCAAATTTTTGACATATCTGCATGACAGCCCTTGATGTTACCTTTCATTTGATACCAAACACGACATGATTCTGACAACTTTAAGCAAAAAACAAAAGCCGTTCGAGCTGTCAAATTTTTGACATTTCTGCATGACAGCCATTGACGTTACCTTTCATTTGATACCAAACACGACATGGTTCTGACAACTTTAAACAAAAAACAAAAGCCGATCGAGCTGTTCAATTTTTGACATTTCTGCCTGACAGCCCTTGTCGATACCTCTCATTTGATACCAAACACGACATCGTTCTAACAACTTTAAACAAAAAACAAAAGCCGATCGAGCTGGCAAATTTTTGACACTTTTGCATGACAGCCATTGACGTTACTTTTCATTTGATACCAAACACGACATGGTTCTGACAACTTTAAGCAAAAAGCAAAAGCCGATCGAGCTGTCAAATTCTTGACATTGGAATATTTGTTTTTTACTTAGTTTCTTATGGGATGTGTGGCAACACTTTGAAAATGCACATGAATCACGGACATGAAACTTCAAAAATTATATTTTTTAAATATAATGTTTTAGGGCCTTTTAAACTACTATGGAATAACCGCCCATTGCCATAATGTATGTTTATGAATTTAACTTTTTTCAAAATGTCCTCATTTCATAAATAATTCCATTTAAATGTTCTGATTGACATGTCAAAGAAACGTTCTTCGTCTTAAATTTTTCAATGAAAACTAAATTTTTGATTTCAAATTGTTTCAAAAAGCCAAAATACGACCTTTAAAAATTTTTAACACAAAAACTATGCACCGTACAGTAAAATTACCTATTACTAGGAAATCAAGTTGAATTATTCTCTATATCCCAGAAAAATTTTCATTAAAATCACTCGCACCGTTTAGTCTGTACAGATGAGCAAAATTTCCCAGATCGTCATGATGATTAAAGAAAATATATATATATAGATAGTGAATGTACCCGTTTAGTATAAAAGACTAGCGAAAACTCGGCTACGCCGAGTATTCCCTTGGGCTCCGCCGATAGTGTTTTTTAAAAGTTTTATGTACGTCCAATCCGTCTAGGAACAATTTAAACGTAAAGTGCTAACGCTATGAGTCTTTCAAAATATTTTTTACACGCCCACCCAAACAGCCCACGCAACCTGCCCACCCAAACTGCTCACGCAACCTGCTCACCCAAAATGCCCACGCAACCTGCCCACCCAAAATGCCCACACAACCAGCTCACCCAACCTGCCCACGCAACCTGCCCATGCAACCTGCCCACCCAAAATGCCCACGCAACCTGCTAACCCAACCTGTCCACTCAACCGGCCCACCCAAAACCTGTTTTGATATTTCTTCATGACAGCCCTTGACGTTACCTTTCATTTGATACCAAACACGACATGATTTTAACAACTTTAAGCAAAAAAGAAAAGCCGATCGAGCTATCAAATATTTGACATTTCTGCATGACAGCCCTTGACGATACCTCTCATTTGATACCAAACTCGACATGATTCTAACAACTTTAAAGCAAAAAACAAAAGCCGATGGAGCTGTCAAATTTTTAACATTTCTGCATGGCAGCCCTTGACGGTACCTCTCATTTGATAACAAACACGACATGGTTCTGACAACTTTAAGCAAAAACAAAAGCCGATCGAGCTGTCAAATTTTTGACATTTCTGCATAACAGCTCTTGACGAACCCTCTCATTTGATACCAAACACGACATGGTTCTAACAACTTTATGCAAAAAACAAAAGCCGAGCGAGCTGTCAAATTTTTAACATTTCTGCATGGCAGCCCTTGACGATACCTCTCATTGGATACCAAACACGACATGGTTCTGACAACTTTAAGCAAAAAACAAAAGCCGATCGAGCTGTCAAATTTTTGACATTTCTGCATGACAGCCCGTGACGTTACCTTTTATTTGATACCAAACACGACATGGTTCTGACAACTTTAAGCAAAAAACAAAAGCCGATCGAGCTGTCAATTTTTTGACATTTCTGCATGTCAGCCCTTGACGATACCTCTCATTTGATATCAAACACGACATGATTCTGACAACTTTAAGCAAAAAACAAAAGGCGATGGAGCTGTGAAATTCCTGACATTGGAATATTTGTTTTTTACTTAGTTATTTATGGGATGTTTGGCAACACTTTCGAAATGTACATGAATCATGGACATGAACCTTCAAAAATTATAATTTTTAAATATAATGTTTTAGGCCATTTAAACTACTATGGAATAACCACCCATTGCCGTAATATATGTTTATGAATATGACTTTTTTCAAAATGTCCTTATTTTATAAATAATTCCATTTAAATGTTCTGATTGACATGTCAAAGAAACGTTCTTCGTCTTAAATTTTTCAAAGAAGACTAAATTTTTGATTTCAAATTGTTTCAAAAAGACAAAATACGACCTTTCAAAATTTTTTACACAAAAACTATGCACCGTATAGTAAAATGACCTATTACCAGGAAATTAAGTTGAGTTATTCTCTACATCTTGGAAGAATTTTCTTTAAAATCACTCGCACCGTTTAGTCTGTACAGGCGAATAAAATTTTCGCGATCGTCGTGATGAATTCAATATAGAAATATATATAGATAGTGAATCTACCCGTTTAGAATAAAAGATAGCCAATAGCATAGTTAGTAAGAGCTCCCTAACTGCTCTCCAATGATTTAATATTTTTGACACTTAAATCCATTTGAATTTAAATACCTACTTCATTCTCCAAAGTACCTTTTATTAACTCATTACCGTCAGAAAGGACATAATCGTTATTTTGGAAGATTTTATGACTAGCCCGGAAAGTATAATTTTTTGCATTACTCCCACAAAGAATTAGATTTTCCTTTAAAAAAATACCCCGATTTTATCTGTGTTACTGTCGATTACGTTGTACATACAAGATATTCTCCATATACAGTAAGTTTTCCATACCATTTAAAGCTTCCAACATTTTTCCAATTATGACTTCTAATAAACCATGTAATGACGATTCATTCCAACTATCCCAGTTTTAGTAAACCAAGTATATAACGTGTGTACTATGTTTAAAAACACCATTATTTAGACAGTGGACAAGTGTTTCAATTTTTCAGTACATTTCAATCTATAGGTTTGTCAATTAATCTCGAGATACTCTAACTAAAAGAGCTACGAAGTTGGTTTAATTATATAAAAGTTATGTATTTAATTATAGAAATGGTTCTTGAAGATCAAGTAAATTTTAAATAATGAAGAAAGGAAAAATTCATGACCTCGCAGTGATTTGAAGCCAATGAATCATTCATAAATCTTCGTTAGTGAGAACACTCGCTTAATCCGAGTACATACTCAACGCGAACAATGCGCTTTTTAAATTGTTGTGAATATTTCCAACCTAAAAATGGGCCTTAAAGATCAAGTAAATTTTAATTAACGAAGAAAGATTTTGTGAAAAATTCATGAACAACAAAGATTCATTGTATTCGATGGGAACAGACCTTGTGGCTCAGTTGGATAGAGCTATGAAAAAGTCCACGGTTTAAATCCCTGCGAGGTCGATGAATTTTTCACAAATCTTCGTATATTTAAAATCTCCCTAATCCATTAAGCCTATTTCTATATATTAAACATCTAGGTAGGATCGCAAATAATTATTATCAACATATTTAATTTTTGTAAGTTTAAAATTTATATTTTACACTAGTCGAAAAAATTTGTAGAAATTAATTACCATTTGCGCAGGTTTGTTTGTTTGTTGAAAAAAAAAAACTATTATGGGTTTAGGGTCGTTTATTTATATTTGTAAATATATTTTACAAAAGATAATAGCAGGAGTATGAATGTAAAAACTCTGCCTATAAGTACCTATTATTAATTTCTCCTGTATTTTATTTAAATTCCACTCTGCTTAGTATCTACAATAGCTGCATAACGGTGTAAGAGAATCTCATGCGTTCTTGTCTCCCTGCCATCTTCAAACAATTACCGCTTAGAGTCGGATTGAGATTTAGACTGGAGGCTAAACTCAACAAACGCTATAAAGATTTCCGTTTGACAGTGAGAATATAATCTTCGCATACAACAGTGGAGTAAATCAGTGATTATAGGGATTCTTATCACGCGGATCTTGTGGATTAGGTGTTTATTATACACATTACGTGAGGAAACATGCGTCGGATCTTATCGAACACTGATACGTGATTTTTCATTTTCACACAAGAAGGATAGGTATTTACCACCGTATCATTTATTTTAATGTATGTTTCGAACAGGAGAAATGAATAGGAATTATATATGCAATAATATTATTTCCTCATATGAAATACCTGATGTAATATATGACCAAATTTCAATAGAACAGACAAGTACTAATGTTAGCAGGATACATACGAAAAAAAGTACTTAATTTAGTAATGCAAAGCGAGTACAAAAATGCAATTATTCCAAGAACGTAACACTTGTATAGGAACAGTTTTTTCTAAACGTGATACCCAGAATAGAAACTAATGTCAACTGCCAAATTTGAATGTAAAACACATAAAAAATGCAGGCTCCAGTGCAACGTACAAATTTCTTCTACCTTTTTAGGCATTTTAGTTCAACATGGAATAGTAATACATAATGTAGTGGTTTAGTGAAAAGAGTGGTCGCGTATTCAGATCCCGCAATAATTGTACTGCAATCAGAATATTAACCGAAGGAATATAATTTATCATTGTTTTGTAACTGGACTATTTCTGCAAAATCCATCCAATCAGTTCATGATGTTAGGATGAGCCAATAGGATGAAATAAAAAAATTGATTTTTTTTATAAATCAAAATTTACCTCATATTATACATATATTAATAAAAAAATTATTATAATTTTCATTCATGATTTCTTTCATACATATTCATACATTGCCTGTGAAATGTCAGCATTTTTAAGCCTATACGACTTTTCAAGCTCAGAGTTGTCACTGTTATTCTACCATAATTTACAATTTTAAAAGTGGTAGGTCTTTGATTTAACTGATTTAAAAAGTATGTAAAAATAATGAAATATTCTTCATTATGGAACAATATAAAGCAGGAGGGACGAAACAAGACTTTCTGCCATCTGATTTAGTAAATAATACATCTACAGTAGTAGATCGTAAATAACTTATTACTAATTTTGATTTGCTGAATTTTTTTTTCATATGAAACAATAGGTGGAGGTTATTGTTATTCTCTTGTATTAGTGAAAATTAATTACTGCATATATATTATGGTGTTTTTAGTCAGTTTCATTTTTTCATTGCAGGATTTCCTTTATTCTGGATCATCTGCATGAATGCTATTTATTACTTTTAATCCTTACAGTGCGAAAACCTCAAAGATGGTTATTAGTTTAATGCTAAATTGTTCGGCTGTGGTTACAGTCTTTAATTCGGGTGAGTATTTAATTACAATTTTAACTAAGATGGTAGAGCAGTTGAAAATGATTTAATGATTGATATATTTTTTTTTTAAATCCTGCATATAAAGTAGTCGACCGGTAAATAATATGCAGTGCACCACCGTTACTGGTAATACAATTCTAATGGGACAATAATTAATAACTACTAAACAACATTTAGATCAAATGATAAGAAACCCACTAGTTGTTGTTTCCTTGGAAGAGGCCGTAGGTTGACAACTTGTATCTAAAATAAAAATTGATACTGTAACAGGTGGATTAACTTGACCATGTTCCGCAGAGGAGTTGTAAGAACTTATATGGAGCAATAATGTGTAATTATAAATTGAAATTAAAAATAAATTAGTACAGATTATAAACTATACATGAAATACAACAAAAACACATGTCATACAACTATTAACATAATCAGAACAAGTATAAAATAAAACATACTCTTACAAAACAAACCGAATTAACATAAAACAAAAAACAATTGTCTGTCAACCTATTTAAATTTGGTGAATGCAATCCATCAAAGAATTCTCAAAGTAAAGATTCGACCTCCAGTGTCAAAATTCGCTGGTGCACAAAAAATCAATTTAATTTTCGCCGCCCATGCGAAATGCTTCCTACGTGTTGGTCGGTTCGTTTATTAATAATTTATGTCTCAATCCACTTTCTTCGAGACCCCTAAGTAGGCTATTAAAGCTGCTATGATGAAGTGAACCAGCTCGGGACAGATTTACACTCGTGATTACAGTGAGCGATACAGCAGGATTGTTGTCAGTGGACAGAGAAGTTAGGTTAGGCAGACTAGCACGGGTGCTATATTATAATTATAGCTGTATAAATTTGAAGTGATCTACCGCGTTAGACATGTTGATATGTTTAAGGTTGCACAGTGAAATGAATTCAGCTTTATGAGTCGTTGTGGGTGTTTTTATTTTGTGGTTAAGGATATGTGTACAACAAATCAATACATTGCCTAGTGATTACTGCTAATGATCTAGATCTAGGAAGTATAGTACAAGATAATATCATTTACACGAAGGAATTTCATAATTATAAATATTTAGCAATCATTTTCTTCTGAAACAACCATTTTTTAAAAATTATAAGTGGATAAGTTTTAGCTTTTTTGTAAATAACTGTTTAGATGTGTTTCAACAGCGAATTTCTGTAACTTGGTTACAATGAACGTGTGAAAGATTCAAGAATTTCACGGGAGTCTCAGTTGGTAGAGTGTCCGACTAAATATCGGAAGGCCTTGGGTTCAAATCCCATAGAGATTCATGAATTTTTCACAAATCTGTCTTCATTATTTATTAGCTTTTTTATTCATTCAATTTACGAGAGATTTTTAAAAGTTACGTACTACAAATTTTCAATTTTCCTGTCTAGTTGTATCAACTGACAAATGAAATGGGGACTTATGATTTTAGAATTTTATGCTTGCCATCTAGTGAGTTCTGAAGTAACTTCTTAGACGAAGACAATAAGTTTGAAAAGAGAAATAGTTGCGTATTACCACGAACTCTTAGATCGAATTTAAAACAGTATTTAAATGGTGTTGGATAATTTTGTATTGCATCATTGTTACAACAAAACTAATCATCTATACAAACGTCAAAACAAAATAGAGCAAATGTCAAATCGGATTAGGATCATACATTGCAAAGAGAAGAGAGGCCATAGTAAAACTCAACTACCTCGATCTTTGAGTTTGTTGTATTTTTCTAAAGATATGTAATTATAATGGAACAGAGGACGCGTGTTGTGTGATGTCAATTTCATAAGTTTCTGTTCCATCAGTAAATTATTCACCAGTCTTTAATGCTATACCCTGTTTTTATACTAGGAGGAGTATATTCAAAGGACTGATTTACAGCAATAAAGCATCCAGATAAAATATTTACAATAAATTAAGATTATTGAATTTTCAGTCTAATTTATTTATTTTATTTATATTAGGCACTTAGTTTTTGTAAGAACTGTCTGTTTTTGAATAAAAGAGGTTATGGAATAATGACTAAATGTCCAAATGGAAAAAAATATTTGTGGTTTGATGTAAACATGCCTGAGCAATGGCCAATCAACGTATAGATTATACTAGGGAAATTTTGAATTTATTCCTCTTAGTTTGAAAATAAACTATAGTCGTAGACAATCATACCCTCCTATTTAGAGCAATGAATTTTTATGTGACAGTTGGTAGTTAAGGAACCACACTTTTAAGTTATATGTTTTATACAGTTATTTTTTAACATTCAGAATTGTAAACGTTTTAATTATTATAAAGGAAATTTTTTCTTAGGTATGTCGGTCCAGGATTTAAATAATCATAAATTTTCTGTTTCGTTTCGATTTTTATTTTAACCTTACTTCTTTGATTCATGTATAAGGTTAAAAAAAACTGAAACGTCGATGAAAAAGAAAATTTAAAATTATTTAAATTCCTAGACCGACATCCCTAAGAACGAAATTTCCTTTATTTCAGCATTTACGATCGAAAAATTATTTCCAAAAGTTTGAAATATTAAACATTAAAGTTTGTAAAAAAAATTATGGATTTCATAGGAATTTGAACCCACGCAATGAATGCCAATGATAGAATGTCAAAAATTATGTGGTACATTAGATGATTTTATAATTCGGACAAAAATACGGATTGAACTGCCAAATTTTACGAATTTTCTTGAAGATTGTATGGGGAATAGATACTTAGAAAAATAACATTTCAACAGATATCTTTTTATGAAATATTCTTTTACTTTCATAAATTTTCTCATTGTAAAAGCCATCGTATGATTAAAATTCAAATAATTTAAATTATGTACGTTAAATCAGAAAATTGTCTTCAATCATTTCAATATCTTACGATGTACAATATTCATAAACAATAGACAAAAATCCAAAATAAGATTTTAAATTTTATCACTAGCGCGAAATTTTAGAATTGATACTTCTTGAAGAAAGCCAAAGTAGGCACTAAGGCGTTGACGTTCAAAACATACAAATTGCCTAAATTACACTTTCCATTTCAACTATAAAAATTAGTAAGGTACCCAATATTCTCTCTTTACAATAAAATCATTAAAATGGAATTTAAATAAATAAAGCATAATGCATTTTCAGCACATTGAATTATTGTCCTCAGAAAAAGTAAAATAATACTATTGATATGATTGATTGTTCTTTAATAGTATTAACTGCAAAAAGTTTTGTAAACAAAGCTGGTATGGTAATTACTTCTTTAATTTTATAAATGCATGTCCATATTCGGCAGTAATTAATACTTATACTTGAAGAAGAAAAAATAAACTTAGGTATGTAGGAATAATTAGTTTTGCATCTCTGACAAATACAGCAAATGTAAACAAATAGTCAATTAGCGATTTTTTGTCTTCATTTAATGATTGTCGGTAACCACGCAAAATCATGCAACAAGAATATAAATCTACAATCCTTGTAGTACCTACGAATGCAACAAGGAACAGTAAACGAGACTTGCTTTGCTTTCAATTACTGCAAATGAATTATTGGATATTCTTCGTTTAGCTAAAGAACCAATAAAATAGATTGACGCGCGTGGGTTCTGAACAATTTGTAATTTGCACAACGTTGTTTATGAATCCGAGAGGCCGTTATTCGTTTATTGTGTAAGGCATCGTCTAGTTACCTATGACAACTCAACTGTTTTTATTTTATTTATTTGATTTAGGGAGAGTTTGCGTGTTTGAATGCACAATACCGTATAACTCTCAAACACAAAAATCTTGAATTTTGTAATAATTTGTATGATACATAATTTGCATTTCAATTATTGTTCATGCTTTATTGTGGTAATAAATTATTCATATTGATGCATATATAATTGATAATAAGAGCTTAGAAATTGTAATACATTAAACGTAATAAATTATTCCGGACATGCTTAAGTACGAATATACATTTATAACATCGTAAGCATCATTTTGTAGTACGAATGACATTTGAGTGAAGTTATTTATCTTTCAAATAAGTTTGCAGATTTAACATTAATGTATGTAGTTATGTACGATTACAAATTTGCCGATTTATATAGACTTAAGCTTCATTTCCACCGATAGTCCTAATGCGTAAGAGCTATAATTAATGCTTAAGAATTAAGAGCAATGCGTAAGAACAAAAGATTGCAAACTTCTAACCTGAACTGTCACCTGTCAATCTATTTTATAATTATTAAATTTTTAATTTTTCGGTATGGATATAGATACAGAAAATTATGTACATCACATATTTAAAAAAAGAAGAATTGCTGCTGCAATTGCAGTCTGCTAGACAACAAGTAATAGGGAAAAAATCGTGACGTTTCTATTGAATTAGTCACTAAACAAAATAGCTGGAAATGGTAAATTGTCATAATGCATTAAGCCTTATGCACTAATCCTTATGCCTTAAGCAATAAAACATTCGGTGGAAATGAGGCTTTACACGATAAAAACCGGTTGACCTAAATACAGTGAAGTCCTAGAATACAAAATTGGGTCAAACAAAAGTAAATCGTTGTTTTACTAATAAATTTTCCTTATTTATTTTTAGAATAGAAATATTAGTCACTATACGTATATCTGTATTATTTGGCGAGTGACAGATGTATTTACTATTTTACATTTAAAGAATCACAAATACTTGAGCACAACTATGTATACGTCTGTTAGTAGTTCAAAATTCGGTAATACATGTCTCATTCTTAATTTTTAGCTCTACCAAAATAAAACAATTAAGAATTGATTTCATCACACTTTTAAATCAAAATCATATCAAAAATAATAAACTTTCAAAAAACATAATTTGAGAAACTTTTTGTTAAAAAGATAATACGGCGAAACGTGATTTTTTAATTAAGGAATACAAAAGTTCTTATTAAAACGTATGTTTTATTTTATAGTGTATGTTTTGAAAGATATTTGAATACTCTTGAATACATTGAACTTAAACTGTATTTTAAACTGTCAAAATTTGACAGACATCTGTCTGCTCATTTAATCTAAATAAGGCGTCTGAACCTGTCCACATATCTGAGAATTTAGACTAAAAAAATGTAAAAATTTTCTCAGGTAATAATAGTAGATTGATTAATAAGTAAAGTGCTAGTTTACTTGCAAATGCAAAATTTTACGCCAGCTTGAAAACCCACTTCTCATTTCAAATTGATCATATTGTTTGGTGTACTTTATAGAATAAATAATAAATTAAAAATTTGTCATTACTAATTTATAGCAGTATTATGATTAAAAATGTAAGTCTAATGCTCATATTCATAAAAACTCGTAAAATTTTAAACGGTCCGTTATAATTTTTCTCCAGTAAAAACAATCGACCCGGAAAAAAAATAGAAATGTATTTTGTTTGTACGTGTTTGATTCTATTTGTTAAAAATTGTATCAAGCCGTTTTGAAAATTTAGTAGTGTTTATGAATGATTGTTGATTAATATAAAATTATTCATATGAGTGACAGCTTTCGTTCCGATTTTATTCATTATTTATAGGTTTAAAATTTCTGTTTTGACTATAATACGGACATTAATCAGAGAAAATATGTAAAATTTGATGATGAGTAAATGAACAATTTTTGTTGTCTCCAAGCAGAAAAGTGATGCTAAGTAAAAAAATCCATTGAGTACTCAAAAATATTGTTTTTTCTTCTACGGCCATTAACAAAAGAAAGCTTTTTTGATCTTATTTTCATTATGAAAGTTATAAAAAAAGTTTTTGAGATTGATTCTTCCATATTTGTTGAAATGTTATTTTGACAGCGACAGCTTTTGAAACGTCATCACTAATTAAAAATTTTGTTTTGTTTTTAAATATATTGCCTATGGCAAAAAAGTAGTGTTCGCAGCAATGTTGCAACAGACCATTAATTTAAAAAAGTTCCACTTTTTCATTTGCTGCATAAATTACAGTTTTGCTATTGGTTTCTTTACATTGGTGATAAATCATTATTTTTTCCTGCTTCATTTTGATGAACACAAAGTAACACAACCTTGTATCATTTGTGTGTTGCATTCGTGTTCACCATGTTGTAAATCATTCTCATAATAATCCCTCACAGGTGATCTTACACACTCTTAATCTTGTGTTACTCCATCAAAATTACCACGACCCGAATGCACACAACACAACACTATCAAGACCAGAGTATAATTCTTTGCAGGAAGCCGGAGGGCTGCAATACTTCCTTCTCGTGCATTAGCGAGTGAAAGTGTTCTGTGTGTGACCCCGATGCTAGATGCGCCGCTCGGGTCATGGGGGCACCACCCACACACACGCACCCCGCCAGATACAATCGCAACTAGACACTAGGCTCTGACTGAATCCAGCAAACAGGATACAGATATGTAAATCTAAAGGAATGCAGGTTAGGTGTTATAGTGAGAAGAGAATATGGAAAATGTTTGCCTTGTAGCCAATTTCCAATAGATGTTAGGCAGACGGTATTGAGGACAAGTACTTGGAGAAAATGTATACGAATGTGATTACTTACTAATGTATGTGTATACACATATCAAAAAATATATTTACAGGTAGGTTTATCACTTCTGATGGAATGAGTTGTGTGAAAGACATAAATTTATGTGTGTTGAATTTTTAAAATTTTCTTAATATGAACTGAAATCAGATTTCATTATAAAGATCGCATAGTTTCATAGAATGGACACCTAGAATTTACCAATAGTTTCAACAAAATTAAAGAATCATTTTCCATAAGTGTACAGGGTGTTATTTAAGTAAGCTTAAAACGAATTTTTGAATATATTTTTTCAAAATTAGTGTTGATAAACATATAGGCTGGTACCATAAGCCTTGTTTTGAAAACGCTGCTTTGAAAATGCTGTTTTGAAAATGCCAAATTTCAATATTTCATTTCACTCTTATGTTTAAAGAAAGACTATTTTCAAAATATTATAGGAATACAAACTATGTTTTGTTTTAAAAATAATATTTAGAAAAAAAACATTCTTTAAACATAAAGGTGAAATTATTTAATGATATTTTGCATTTTCAATAGAGCGTTTTCAAAACAAGGCTTGTGGTACCATTGTGAAAATCTAAAATTCTATTATCTGCCGCGATAAAGCCATAAAGATATGTATATTATAATTTCAATATTCTTTGGGAACCTTCATAGGATTCGATGTCGAATGATTTTCAGTCCTTAATGTTACATATACAGTTCATTTAAAAAACGTACTGATTAGAACGTTTCGGGCAACAATTAACCCATACATCATCAGCAACCCTACGCGACTGGTTTACTTTTTACAGAACGATGACACTTTATGTAACTGGTGGACGCTTCACTTGTTCACTGAACGACTACTTCATTGAGGAGGAACACCCTTGCACTCACTAACACTTAACACTTGAACTGGTGATGAAGAATATATTTTTATTGATGACGACTCGGATGACGGATACAATTTATATTTTTATTACTAATTTTTATTGACATATTTACACTAAACTTATTATTAATGTAGTAAAATTTAAGGTAAAAAATGTTATAACATTGTGAATTATGCTTTAAAATGACCAAATAATGAAAAAAAAATCAATTTTTTTTTCCTAACATGAGTTTTCTTGTATTTTATTTTACCGCTGAACAGGTATCACGTGGGTTGTGACGTACGAGGGACTCATGACATTTAAAAATTTTTGTGCATAACTGTACCATATACAGGAAACAGCTGTTCCGCCATTGATGCATTGTGAGCTGTCTTGATCGTGTTAGTTGTATGACGTTTATATGTTTACAAGTTTTCAACTTTTCTAATTTGGTTCTTATAATAGTTATTATTGTTAATACAAGTTTTCATTACGGAAAATTCACTTAGATAACGTAAACAAAATTGAAATACATAGAAAACAAACGACAACTAACTAAACAAACATAAAATGCCGAATGACAGACTGCCGCGCCAAGTGTTGTGTTTGTACCTATGTAAACATGCCCCGCCATTTAAATGTCATGAGTCCCTTATACGTCACATCCGGTAAAATTCAAATTTTCAAAGAATATTTAAAAATTCATATCTCGCTCAAATTAAATAAAAAAGAACTCAAAATTTTTGATTTGTAATACATATACATGAAAGTTTCAGAAAAAAAAAATAAAAAAAATCATTAGAATACCCCATTAAACAAACTAAACTATTACATTGTAATCCTAAATACGTGTACTGGCGTACACGCCCAAAAACAACAGAGACTACATATCTTTTCACTATGAAACTTTTCCGAAGACTGACTAAAACAAACGGTTATCTCTTCAGTAGAGCATATCTGATGAGGGTGTAGGGTTTATCGTACAGTATCCATAGCTAAATAACAACCCTGCACGTACGATGGCAATAACTTATCTACTTAATTGTTAACGCAATAAATGTCTGAGCAGTTGACATCAAGACAAAACAGAGAGATGTAGGAAAAATGATTATTATTTCGAAACAGAATTTCGATTTACAAAGATAACAAAGTTGAAATATTGGAACTATAATTTATAAGAGTTTATAATAAAATGATTAGCTCATTATTGCTCCACCTTCACCTTGTTACATTGTAAAGGAAAAAAATCTTGTCTTTTTGCTGATGATGGGCTAATTGTTGCCCGAAATGTTCTAATATACATTTTACCCTTTACGAATTTACAAAATTAAATCCCTAAATTCGTAAGGAAAGAGTCTTAACCATTTAATTTCAAAAAATTATATTTGTGCATGCCAAGAATATATTATTTTATAAGCGCATCATTATCATTCTATTTTATTTATGTTTATTGATGCTTGCTATAACGGAAATAGAAGCCTTTTTAAATTTATGATTATCCTTTTATCATTACTTTCTCCTAGTTATTCATAGATATTTCACATCAATTTTTCATTCCAATATAATACAACGATCAACCTAATATCGTATCATGAGATATCAGCTCACGCATAGAACGTAACAATACGCCTGGTCTCGGTATAAGCACTGAGGCATAGATAGATACATATCTCGTTGTGACAAATTTTAATATACAGATCAGATCTTCTATTCGCTTCCGAAATCACCAACGTAACAATACTTGAGCTAAATGAGCAATATATGCAAATACGATTGGGAAACACGATGAATGGACATTCAAGAAAGAAGGACAATGATTCTAGGCGGATTCCAAAAGAGACAGCATACCTGTGCTAGAATTTTCACCATTCGAAAGGTATGTAGGTTATTTTTATAATTATGATTGAAACTAACAAGGATGCGATTTCCACATTTTAGCAATTTTTTTTTTTTGAAAAATATCAGTACCTATATTTCAATTCTCTTTAGTTGATGAGTTGACATTTTTTAAAAGCAATTTTGATGTTAAAACTTCAAATGCATCTTCTAATATAAATACTTAAATAGAAATGAATTTTGTTAATAATTACAAAAATAACATCTTATAAGGTCATCCATAAACCGAAATGAGCAAATTAGTTGTAGGCAGTATAATGCTATTAACTACAAATAAATGCCCAATAAAAAATATGTGCTTCTAAATTCATTTACACATTTATATAGTTTTAAATTATCATATAGATAAATAATTAATAGTTATTTATGTCACAAATTGATATAATAATAAAAACACGCACGTACGCTCGGTTTTTTCACCTCTTGATAAAGTGCCAGTTAACTTATCTGCCAGATAAAAGAAAAATGTCTCATCATATAATTGATGTGTGTAACAATTTTGTGAATTTGATGCGATATTTTCATTTTATTCTGGCAGTTAAGTTAACCGGGCCTTAGAAAAATAAATTGTAATTCCAATAGCAAACAAATTTTAAACCAAATGAAACCAAGTTTTGACTGACAGCAAGCTACGATTTGTAACTTAGCAGTATATAATTGTGTCGTGCATGTTTACTACATTTTTAATAAAACAAAACACTTAATGTTATTGTGAATTAATACAACAATGAGTGTAGGTGATTAATATAATGTTTAGCACGTGTGTGATACTTCTCAACACTGCACGATGATAAATGTAAGTGTACGATACTTAAAATAAAATTATTACATGATTCATATTCTATATATTGCATAAAGGTAAGACCCCGGGGCTCTTTCTACAACATTTAAAAAGTGTTGTTGGGTATAAGCATCCAAACGATACTCAGTATGTTTCTATAAATATTTTTATTCTGTCGGTATCTTACTGTTTTAATAGCGAATTCCTTCGAGTTCTGTAGTCTCAATGTGGAACTACGAAATATGAAATATTGTAATCAGTCCCTATTAAGTTTTGACCGAAAATATGAAAAATAATGACTCATTAGACTACGTGTATGATTTCCAATCTACACCTAGTGTCATTATTTTTTTTCTATAAAGCTTAAAAAATATTTAATTCCGTCTCCAAAGGTTAATGAATTTGATATGCATCTATAGTCCACTTTAAAACTAGGAGCTTATTACAAATTTCCTTTGTATGATCTATGCTTCTGGTTGGTTAATGCTCAGTCTTTTTATAACCCAAACAAAAACATAAATAAATGTTCCATTTTGAAGTTTAGTCTTGCACCATACTATTCATTAGAAATTATTTACATAACGTATAAGTTTCTTTTTTGATAAATTACACGATATCGTATTCTTAAGAATAAAAGTTCTATAATCTAAATTTGTTGCACATACTTTTACAAATATTTTTAAATGCTGGAAATCTGACTTTTCAATTTATTCTTTCTAGTTCAAAACCAGGGCATAGTAGATAATAAAAGTTAGAATTGTTCTCTAGTAATTCTATTTCTATCTAGGGATTAAATACAGATTTTCGTGCATACCCTTTTCCAACAGGACTCACCGAGCCGCAGTGTTTTACCACTGTCGTACTGCGGTTGAATTTCAGTCATTGCTACATTTATTTAAGGTGTATTAGCGGCCAGCGTATAGCATCCCATGGTGATAAATCTCAGTAGTTGTATTTATAAATCTTCAGGAAGTAAATTTTGTATATTTAATTTACATCTTTAACGCATACAAGGCTTGTTAAATAATAAGTAGTAAGTAAAGAAATAACGGCATGAGTGAAGTTGTAATTGTTAGCAAACAATAAACGCTATCGTTCCTCTGGCACACATTAGCGATTCCTTTCTTCGTTCACGCCTCACGGATCTTATCTCAGCGTGTCAACGAAGGAATCCAAGTGTTGCCCAATCGGAGGAAAATTGATTCGATGTCAGTGCGAATGCTGCATGTTCAGCACTAACTCTCCGGCTGTGCGTAATGTTCAGTTGTTTTCCGAGATCGTATCTTAGATTCAATTCAATTTATTGTAATCGAACTGTATTGTTATTGATAGCCTCCAAGCCAGAGGACTATGAGTAACATTATGATGCATATAGGAATTATTTGAGATTGGCCACTCGTGAGATATGTCTTTGTGTTGCTAAATGATTTCGTATAACTGTTTTTCATTTATTCGTGAAAAACAGGTAGAATTAACATATAGTTAGAAACAACAAGGTGATTAAAGTGTCTGCTTAATGATTGATATTATTATTAAGTCAATTACTATGACTAGCATTTTTTTAGTTTTTGAAGAATAATAATAATCATTAAATTAAATATTACTGAATAATTTATGTTTGTTCTACTACTATATATACATATCTTGAAATTATATAAAATTATAATTTAATATTATTACATACTCGTACATACATAAACTTAAATTATTCTCTACAATGTGGGTCGATACGAGCTCGTAATTCAGTCATACAACAATCATCTTTCGCAACATATGTATTTCTATACAAACATATTTCTTTCGGCTCTTTTGCCATCTAACCATCATAACTGACCGAATAATAATAAACCATTTCTTACAAAATTAAAATTTTTCATAATATTTTCTTAATAATTTTTTAACCCATTAGGGCCAGTTTTACAATCTCTGATTAGATTTTTAACTGCAAGTTATGGTAGTTCATCCGTTGATGGTTACAATCCAATATTCCAATATTCATTACAAGTCGTAGAATTTGGATGTAAATTAGAAATGATAGGTAACCATCGAAATAACGACGACATATTTGAATTTAGTCGACACTGGAATACATTGCTTGTATGGAGGTTAGCAGTAGATTCACTACTGATCAGAAAATATTAATATCCAACAAGTCAATGTTTGAAAAACGAGTATGTTCTTCTTTGATGTTTGAAATATTTATTAAAAAAATAAAAACTATGGGACACCACAATCATTGTTGAGAAATCACACGTAAAAGGTTGCAGTCTCAAAAAAAATGATATATTTGACGCTATTGCGCAAATGCGCAATAAAGAGTTAAGCGTGAGATTTAATTCACACACAATCAGAAAAATAATTATTAATTTATTTCGCTTGAAATATGGTAAATTATATAAGAAAAAATAATGTGTAACATAAAACGCCAGCAATGAGTGCCCGTGAGGTGACGCCTGGTATGCGCCGCACGGTACAAATATGTCATCATCCTCATCGATATCTGCGATAAAGTAGATTGTGGCACACTCAGAAATGGGTAATATGTTATGATGATATATATTTTTTTATATAAAAACCAATGTTGCCATATCACTCGGCTGGATTTTCATTTTGATATTACTCAACTCCTACGTAGAATTTATGATATAAAAATAATTTAAAAAAGGTAAACTAAAAATTATGTTATCAATTTTTAAAGTAACAATAGATTTTTTTAATAAGTTTGATTAGGGATGTCACGGATATAAACAATATTTAATCGAATTATTGACATCAATGATCAATTTGTCATTCGACAGCTTATTTTATTTCAATTTGATTTATACGAACCTAGAACCCTACTCATGATTAAGAGCACTTACTTTAATTTTTGAGCTACTAAGGCCAAGCAATAATACTAATAATAAAATTAGTACATATTTTAAAATCTCTGCAGAAAAGTATTATCTTGCTTTAACAATATTTTAATTAAATTAAATAAAAAAAAAATTCAAATTATAAAGCAAAATGGCAATATTTATAGAAGATATCCTTGTAATGTAACAGCATATTTTTTAATTTTTATATTGTAAATTGCAAGAATTCCGTTTACAGAAGTAAGGAATCCATAGTTTATGCTCGTATAGGAATTCAAACTATTTCTCACACGCAAGTATTTTCAAAACGTGACGTGAATAAGAATAACTAAATTATATCTGCCATTTTTATTTTATAAACCCTAATGCCCAGTTGCACCACTAACACTTATAATTTAAACTTGATTTTATTCATTTAGTCAATTCAATTTTATACTGTAATTAAAAAATATATAACATAAACATTAATTTATTTGGTTAACTGAATAAAACCAAGTTTAATTTTTAAGTGTCGGTGGTGCAATCGGGCATATTTTTTTTACTAATATATATGTAATGTATATCTTGCTCTGTTTGTTGTTAAGTATACATTTACTATAAATATGTGTATTTTAATTTATGCTTAACGCGGATTACTAATTAATTAGTATATTTTTCAAAATTAATTGTATAATTTTTATACATTTCTGTAGCATGACGAAGGAAACCTTGGACGTCAAAATCATACTTAATGCATATGCATAGCGCAATTTAAAACATATAAAATAAATAAAAATATGTAAACATGACTATAAAAAAATGTATTTAATTTTTTTGTGAAATTAATAAATAAATTTATAGGAAAAACAGGTGTACAATAAAGTGTTAAAGATTAAATCTATATTGATTTTAAATGTATACCATTACGTGCCCTTTTTCTAATGCACATATTTTAATAAATTATCGATGTAATTAAAGTTATAATTAATAAAGAAATCTTGAGATTTTATAAACATATTAAAGTACATACATAGGTATATTTCCTATAATTATTATTAAAATTCATATATGAATAACTTACATTCTCAAAGTTTCTATTAATAAAAAATCCCTTTTTATATGTTATGACGAATTAATTTTCATTTATTAAGATTTATATTAATATTCTATCGTTACACAATAATAATAATATCATTAATAATATTAATTGTGTGTCAGTTGGTAAGAATACTTCACGTGAATAGCCGTTATTACTAATATAAATAAGTAAATAAATATATCATCACGGCATATTACCCATTTCTGGGCGTGCCAATCTTCTTTGTCACAGATATCGGTAATGATGATGACACATTTTTTTTATTACTAATATGACTATGGGATAAAAATAAAAAATATGAAAAACACAGAAGAATTTCTATTGGTCTATAGACAAGCCAAAGCGAATGTTGTGATCTTGAGTGAAATTGTTGGTATCTAACGGTTTATGTTTATTAGTTTGTTCAAAGCACTTGTTGAGATCAGAATTTGAATAAATATTAGTTACAAGATTCTACACTGTAAGATATGACAAATAACTTTGAGATTGTTTGGTTTAAATCTATTTTCCATACACTGAATCAATAGTAAAAAAATGAAATATTTAAGAGCATTGTTTGTTGGGCAATCAATAAATAAATAAAATTAAAATTATGGTCGAATTTTTATTTTTGAAACTTCATCTGAATTAAAAGCGGGCTGTAGTTCTAGAAAATCGTATTTTTTAAACAATTCGGTAATGTAGTTATTAAGCTTAATTTGTTCTCAAGCAGGGAAGTTTGCTAATAATAATTGGTGTCATTAAATTGATCTATTTTGACACACAATTAAATAACTACAATGGCCAATAATTGGAAATATGAATGAATAAAATGCTATTTAATAAAATAATTAATAGAAAAAACTACGCATATTATAGTATAAATTTTGAATGTCACTGACAGCCTATGTCAGTCAACATATCTTTCACCTCAAAACAAATGCAAGTGATTTCTATCTGGCGTGGTATCATAAATTAACACAAGTATTACATTTTAGCTTATTTTCTGATATGATCAAAAAAGTCGTATCGAAAAGCTGAATAAGTAATATGAAACTGTTTCGTTTTATAGCAAACATTACCAGAGATACAAACAACAAAAATTGTAGATTCAGTACTTCGGAACTTGGAGCAAAGTATTACACATAAGGCAATGACAGTGCCTCCGCAACCAGCGTCGTTTGCCGTTTTGGCGTCCAGCGGCGGTTACCGTTAACTCACTTTCCTAGTATATTTCTCTATAAATAACAACAGTAACCTAATACACAAAACTCACGCTTAAAAAACTCGGGCCAAGTTTTGTGCGTCAGGTATAGTTGCTGTATTTAGAGAAAAATACCATTTCTGTTGTAACAAATGAGACGTTATAACTGAAGAGTGGATCAGACCTACGCTTGCATATTTTTTTAAAAGTAGAAAAAATATCCTCACCTAACGCACAAAAGTCACGCTTGAAAAACTCGGGCCAGGAATGATCACTATCAGTTGACTCAGGCACGCCGACTCCCGTTTATTATTATTATTATCATTATTTTGGGAACCGACGCCGGTTACGGAGCCACTTCCCATAAGACAATAGGTACAATTCATAATTCGAATTTCAAAATATAATTAAAATTCATGTAATAAAAATTACCCGTAAATTTCATCATAAAAATGAGTTAAAACACCGTCTGATATCTTGAGGTTAAAGTAATGATTAATTTTCTTTCTACTTGTGCAATATGATTTCTTCCTCCAATCAAACGTTGCGTAATGCTAGGCCCGGCGGCTAGATGTCACTAGCGCCCGGTTTTTTATTTATATGCTTCATAATTAAATAACCCAGATTTTCAAGCCGGCGGCTTGCGTGTAACAAACGCATCAATTTAACGGATAGTGAAATTTCAGCTGCTGCAGATTTTTTATTTGGAGAAATATATCTTACTTTATATATCTGGTTTTTGGCTAATGATTTTGTCCTTCGTTCCAAAATAGATCCAGTGAAGAAATAGTGTTGAAATAAGAATTATGTTTATTTAAAATAATAAATTTCGTGTCGGCTATTATATTATAAAATTGTTATTGAACTATTTATCTAAATATGTAATTAACACAGTGTTGAGTCCCAAATAATTTCCTAAGAAGATGTAATGGCGTCACTAGCATAATTAAAATTACTTACAAGTGTCAATGATTTTCTAATATTTAAAAATATAAAATATAGCAAATAATTATATGTAAGATAAAATAAAATTGAAGCAAAACAGGAACTATTGTACGTATATACCTATTCAGGATGAGTTAGTGTCTGGTTGCCAATCTGGTGTCCCGGGCTCGATCCCGGCCAGTGCAGATTTTTAATCGCGCAAAAGTGATCCCTGTGGTGCATTCTCCACACCAGCTATGAGTACCCGTGAGGTGACACCTGGTAAGCGCCCACACGGTAAAAATATATCGTCATCATTACCGATGTCTACATGTGTTGTAGATAGTGGCACACCCACTAATGGGTAATATGCCGTGACGATATATTTATTTATTTAAATATACGCGTATAACTGAACCTTAGGGTTCTAAGGTTGTAATTCGCTTTTTATCTGTTTTTGAGTTACAGTGTCTTACATGTTATCTAAAATAAATTTGCTAAGATTTATCCATTAATCTTCAGATATACAGCGATTTTTCACACTTGACCGTTACGTCATAGTTTGATGTTCGTATGTTATATATACGTATCGTATATTTATCTCTGTCTTACTTATGTTTTCCTACATTCTGTCTTCGAAACGTATATCTAATATACGAACATCAAACTATGACGTAACGGCCAAGTGTATTTTCTGACTTGTTTACCAAAAGCGTGAGTTGCTTACCAGAGTTCACCTTTATATATCTTTATGCGAGCCGCAACATTCAAAATACATACAATGAATTTGCGCATCTCAAGTATTCATTTCTGTTTTGTACACCTCATTCTCTAACCAGCCCCACAAATGTCTAATAAAGCGAGTTTATGTATGTCATTGTTCATCATTTTTACACAATCAATACTGAATAGCAGGTAATTGTTTGATAATTAAAATATGCCAGTTTACTTCAATGAACCTAAATTTTTAAGATTCTGTAACTCGAAACCAAATAAAAATCGGATTACAACTTTTGGGTTTTTTAGTCGTAGGTATATTTCTGTGCAGTATATGCTCCTGAAGCTTGGTACCTTTCTTCTGACAGTCTGTATATACATCGGAATGAAGAATGAATATATATATTGACAAGTAGAGCTCAATATTTGAAAAAATTATTTCTGCACAGTGTATTTGGTTAATAAAAAGAAATGATTGGTATCTTTTTAGATGAATTTAACTATATGTTGTTTTTCCTATATTTTACTGAGAAATCTCTAATTATTGTATATGATCTTTAATATTTAAAAATAATGACAATTAGTAATATGTAATTATATCTAGTATTTATTTAAATTACTGTTTTCATATTAAACATTTGAAAAGTTATAATTTGTAATTGCTAAATGTTAAGCTATCATTAAATAAATATGGCATGATGCATATTAAAAACACGAATGTTTAAAGTATTTTTACTAAAAATGATAATATTTTTTACAGTCTTCACGAGGAAAGTGTACAGTTATATTATTGTTTTTTATGTTGTACGATAGATGTCTATTTTTTCACGACCTTCTGTGATTCGTTCTGTTAGTATTTTTATCTTCTAACTCTAATCATCAATCATTTTAATTTTACAATTGTTCAAGTGAGATAGACGTATATTACTTCAAAGGTGATATGTGTTGTTTTTTAATGTAATTTTTTGTTGAAACAAAACATATGAGAAAGAAATTTAATGATAGTAAAGAAAAGATCCTTAGGTTTTTGTAATCAAAATTTCCGGGTATGAAATAAAAAATTTGACAAATTGCAGTAAATCTAAATAATCTTTTCCGAGTAATAATTTAGTTGTTTTTTTTTTTTGCAAGTACCGCTAGTTATTTCCAGGAGGTAATGTACGCTAAAGTACGGTAGGGGATTTTATATTTACTTTTGTTATAAATTATAAAACGGTGTTTACCAATTTCGTAATTTCTAATATTGAAAATTCTAATTTAGTAATTTTAATGAGTTTTTTGCGGTGGCGTGTAAATTAAACGCATGCGTGACCTCGAATTGGTATTGGTATCAGTGCGAAGTTTCTGTGCTTTAATAAACAACCTCGCAGCTTCACGCTACAATTAGAATCACATATTTATGTGCACGGACTTTGCAACTACACGAGAAAACTCAACAGTCTTGTAGGTTTCTTATTAGACAGCTACATATCAGTTAATTACTTTATTGCACGTTTAAATTCAATGCTTCGTACAATTAGATGAGTGAGTATAATTCAACACGAATGATTAATTACAAAGGTGTTTTTGGTTTACTGCTTTGTTCAATACAAACTTAGCAATACTTGTTTTAGTATGATCAAAATGGATTTGCTTAAAACAAAAAAATAGCATTTCAAAAATAATAATTTTTACAATAATTGAGAATCCTATGATCTTGTATTTACACAAATTTCAAAAAATAATAATTAGAAGAATAAGAAACTACTACTTTCGGTTGTCCAATTGTTACCAAAACCTTTTCAGCTCTTCCCAGTAATGTCAGATTAAGGAATACGTAGTTAAATTGGTCTTTTTAGTCTTATATAATTTGAGAAACCGTCTCTCCAACATCCAGACATACACACACACACACACACACACACACACACATATGCACACATCCACATACACACACATCATTGTAAAAATGTTAAAATCGATTTCTAGTGACCTTGAAATGTACTTATTCATTAAAATCTGGATATGCGATTTTTAGTATAAATCCAATACCTCCTTTAGCGAGAGGTAAAAAGAGTGAGTTAGAATAGGTTTTGGTAGGTCAGATTAGGTTGATAGGTTAGATTAGGTCATACTAGATTTGGTTAATAATTACGTTTTGTATAAAAGATTCTTTAGGTGCAACAAATACGCATGACGTTTCGTTATACATTTATACCTTCTTCAGGGTAAGATCTTACAGATTTTTAAACATAAATCATGTACACAATATATACAATCGTTTTTTCAAACATCGTACAAAAATCGCTCTTAAAATCGACAATAGAATTCTATTGTTCTATGAAAGACAAGTACAGTTTGAAATGGTGTGTGTACTTTTTAAATTTTCATAAAATAATTTTTAAAATATATAAAAAACGCAGAAATAAGTTATACTTTTATTCATCTATGTGGAACATCCACAGAAATATTGTCTGAAAATTCTTTTGTGGTAACACACTCCATTACATTTACATTACAGATGGATAGCTACAATGTAATGTATCTATTTTATTTATTTTGTGGGAAAGTATTATATTTTTTGTTTATGACATCATATTAGCACGATCTAAACCAAGATAAGATCAGAAAAATTTGTTCTAACCACATGAGCACTGCAACTGCATGTAAATTTTATTGCAATAATTTTTTTTTAATCTTAGTCTTTGAGTCACTCTTGCCTGAAAATTTAGAAATTTTTGTATTTACATCGAAATATGTAATCTTTGCAGAATCTATCTGCGTTCTTGTCAGAATTGCATATTTTTAAGTATATGTAGAATAAGGTGCTATAATACTGTATAATTAATTATTATTAGTCCGGTAGTACTCGGCTTTAATTACGTTATTGACTACTCTCTGCAATAATCGCGGGAGGCTGGGAGATAAAAGAGAAATGACCTTGGTGCAGTCTATCTCTTTCTACCTTTCCTCCGTAGCGGTTTTTTCGATTCAGCTGATTGAAACAGAAAATTGATTTAATTCGTTGTAAATTATATGATCTTGTGTATACACGTTAATAAGAAGGGATAAACATAAATTTGTATATTTTAAATGTGGTACGAAGGCGGGGTTCATCCCAAGGTTGCCTGGCGCAGAATTTTGTTATTTGTTATTGACTATCATATTAACAATTATAATTTATGTGATTATTGGTTACAATAATGCTAACAATTTTGAGTAAATAAAGAGCCTAAATTAAGTATTGAGTTCTTCTCAGACTAAAAATAATTAAATTTTTACTGACATAGTTTTTATATATTTTATTAAAATGATTTACTTTTTTTAAACAGATGTCACAATAGTTGAAGTAACATGAATCATGGAATTATTATTTATTTTATTACTGTCATAAAGAAAAAGCTATAAAAAATAATTTCTCATATTCCACAGAAAATTTATTGAAGGACTTTCATTATATTTTACAAGTTAGATTGTTATAAAATTATTTATAACCACAAATATTTACAAAAACTTAATCTATTATTCCGTTTGGTTACGGTTCAATAATTAATTGAATGATTTTAATTAATTAGTTCCCTTGTTAACATATTGAGCTTGGGACATTAATTCCGCATATTTCATTAGAGTTTTATTATAATATTTTATTATATAATTTATTCTAATTTATTTTTGTATCCGTATTGAAAATCTGCAAGGAATTAAAAATAGTCATCATGGACACATAACTATTCGTATTTTATATTATTATCTAGTGTGCATCGTATTACATGCATAACATTTTCATAAATGTTGGAAAATGACCATATTTTATTCAGCATTTTAATACTGATTTTTTTTTATGCCCGTTGTTTTATAAAATACATTCTTCTGTGTCTAATAATTTATTTATTTCGTGTGTAAACCAGACAATATAATACACATAAGGTACATAAGAGTAATGACAGATACAGCTACATATCCTACTTGCACTTCGAATGATATTTCGTAAGAGTTGTCGCCATTCTTTTCTACGCTTATGCTTATTGTCTTAAAATGCAACATTGAAATGGATGTTTATATCAAAACGTTCTATGACCTAAGCCCAAAGTTTTAGATTTGGCAGATTCATACATGGTTGAAATGTGAAACCTAAGATGGAATGAAGGTGTTCCCAAAGTTCTAGTACCTCTAGCATAAGTAAACATTACGTACCTACAAAGCTCGAAAAGAGCTTATGAAAGTTTCACATGTTTATTTATTTTTCCGTTGATCGTTTATTTACGAGTTTCATTAATGTATACAAAATCGTTAACTAATGACTCATAAGTACGATTTTATTTAAAAAAAAATAGTGATTTTCTCCATTTGGAAAATATGAACAACGTTACAATATTGTAACTATATCTTGTGGGTTCACTGCGTTCACGCGTTAAAACGTTTTTATATTAATAATCGTCATTATTAACACACTTGGCAGTTAAATAACTATTACACAATCATTGCAAAATAATATGTTTTTGTTGTAAGGTGTATTTTGTATGTGTTATTGTAATTGGCTGTCCATTTAATTTGGTACGATCATTTTAAAAGATCCAAGAAATTTGAAAACACTTTTTATTGTAATTTTTCTGAACACAAGCTTGCGTGTTAATCAAATATAATACTAAAATATTTTGATTCGTACCTACGTCGACGGGTTGTGTGTTTAGTATAATAAAACAAGAAGTTGCAGTTATCGTTATTGTAATTGTTATAAACCATTTGAATTTAAATATATACTTCAGTCACTCAAATCTCGTATATTGATTTAAAACTAAATTTTATTTATGAAATACCAACTGATGATTAAATTTGACAAGAAAATTCTAATAAACATTCGTGTACTGTAGGTAGTAATATAATTTGATAATCCAAAACAAACAAAATCGTATCTCAATCACCGCACGGGCAACTTATGTTTATTTACGCTCTGGGTAGAGGATTTACGCAATTGCTGAGTGGAGACTTTAACGGCCGGCGAGAACAGCTCGACGTTGCAAAATATTACATGTCCGTGGACATAGCGCCAGCTCAGCGCAGCGCAGAGCACTTGCCTCTCGTTACATGCAATTAACTTGGCGCACGCGTAAACATCACCCGACGGGATAAATCAAAGGGCAGCAATGGACTTGGGACATTCCATGTCCGACTGGTGATGTACAAGATGTTGGACGTGTCATGCTTTGCATTCTCTTGTAAATCGTGCATGCAAGTCTTCATTTTAATTGAATATCTATGTAAGATGGCGTGTTGGAGATTTTTTATCTGTGGTTACTGTGTTACTGAATTTTAATGTAATTATGCCTTGAACTTAGCTATTCCAAGAATATATGTATATAAGGAAAGTGGAAATAAAGTTCCTACAATTCTGATTCATTCGTCATTTTGACACAGATTTACAAATTAGGTTACTAAGAAATTGAAGTAATATCAATTTACTTACTGAAGTATGAATAATACAAAACAAAGATATGTGAGACTCATTAAATTTGATATGTTTCAAGTCAAATTTTATATCAAACAAACTTGTTATGGTCTTTTCTAAACAACTTTCGGTATCTGTCAGTAAACATTTCTATTATTTGAGAGAATAAATAAAGGCTGATAAAATGAACAACTGATTAATTTCATTCACAATGTTGATTAAGCTAGTTAACTAACATTGTTTCTTCTCTGTCAATTGTTTCTCGATTATTTTGGAGAAAATACTTTAAATAAAAGATGCGTTAATTTTTTTTTAACTAGTATTTGCAGTATTTTTCTGTAAAGTAATCAATAATCGATTGACAATGCTAGTCAACTGCTCACCAATCATCCTTAATTAGTTGTACATATTACCAGCCAAAATGTTTTAAAGACTCAAAAGGAAAATATGCATTTGAATTTCAAAGTGAGAATTTCGCGATTTTAGCATTTTTAGTGGTTAAAATTTAAAATCAATTAATAAACGATATACAAATTTTAAACTTTGGCGGCTTTTGAAATAAAGCTGAAATTATAGCAATCTCAGATTAAAATCAATAACTTAAAATAATTTTGAAACATTTTCTGAAAACGTAAACAGTGAAATATTTGCAGCATAATTGCTATTTTATCACAGGGCTTTGAGAATACATTTTACGATTTCAAAAATTTCAGTGTATTTGATACTCCTTTCTCAGTTGACTTCACACGTTGCCTGCGAACTTGAAAATAGAATGTATAGAATTGTAATCAGATGTGCTATTTTAAAAAAAAGAAATATTCAAGATATAGGTACCTTCATAAAAAAAAATACTCAGCATTTTATGAACATATCCTACTCAAGATCTTTCTTTTGGGAATTAGTTATACACCTACAGTTTAATTTTTTTACAGAAGTCCAATCAAGGTTGTTTGTATCATGAACCAATTAACAAATTGGCATACATTTATTTCTCTCATCTACAAAGACAAGAAGAAGGTGCAATAAGGATGGATATAACAGGGTGGTCTTTCAATAATTCACATTGTTTCGATTAAGTTACGAAATGCTTCTATAAAACGATGCTCGTTGTTGACAATATTATCGCAGTAACGTCATTTTATTAATTAATTGAGATATATTTCCCTTATTCAGAGCCGGGCGTACAGCATTATTGTCTGTTAGTGTCACTGATACAAAGATTATGTCAGCTTCTTACATTACACAAATTTTTGAATTTTTAATGCCTTTACAACATACATATATTTTTATACTAGCATTTTATAACAACAACTTTTTGATTGTCATTTTCGTTGCTAAATGAAATACTTTTAAGCACTAATGCGTAAAAATGACAGTTTAATGCGTAAAAGTGACAGTTTAATGCGTAAAATGTTACTTTTAGCAACGAGTAGATGAACCTGACGTCTGTCTACTTTTTAATTTTGAAAAATTTAAAATGTTGATATTTGAGAATAAATGCTGTTTTAAAACGCTATTATAAAAAATCTTGTATGTAATACAATGCGAAATGAGTGTTTTCGGCACTTGACGTGTTGTACTACTTGCTTACCCTCGTGCGCACAAATTTCACGTCGCTTGCCTGAAACACTATCATTTCGCAACTTATTACATAAATAGCTATTTTATAACAGTAGTATGTTATGTACCCCTATAAAAACTAAGTTAACGATAATACTGAATTGATCAGACATCTTTAAAAAATAAACTGTACATACAAGTATATTTGCGAGCAATTTTTTCGCATTATGCATCAAACAAAAAGTAAAATTTCAGACAACCCTCTAGAAAACATACTTCAAATTGCTATTACTTTTATCAAACTAGATATGGATACATTAGTATCGCAATAATTACAAATATTATGTTTGTATTTTTTTGTTTGTGAGCCCTGATCCATGATATTTTTTCTTTTTTTTTTGGCGATACGGACTATGAATTATAATTCTATAATTCTATAAAGCATAAAAATTTCTCTTTTATACGGTTAATATCCTACTTTATAGACTTAACTTCGCTAGTTCATAAATTTATTGGTTAAACGTGATTAACAAGTAAAATATGATTTTGGTCAGATTTATATCTTGATCCCTGGTTAAAGTAAAATTTATTGTGTATGGATGGCTATTTTATTTTGAATATCTTCTTTTATCTCAAGTGTTCGGCCGTTTGCTTATGAGAATACTAGGTTAAAAGCAATTACATTATCTTATGCTTACGTGAAATTATTTATGTGTCAGATAATAATAACATTGATAGTTTCTTTTTAAGGAGCTAGTAACAATTTAATTAGTAATTAAAGTTAATCACGTAGCGATTTATTGTAACAAGGTGTGAAGTTTTTATCTTATGCATTTTTTACAAAACGTGAGGTTACGCAAACGTACAGTAGGTAGCACGTAGCGGCTTTCCATACAGTTTATTCGCTGACGTGCGATCACTCGACTTAACCTGTCGTATTCTGTCTTTTTTATTTTGCCAATAATTTTGGTTAATTTATACATGGAGTCACACACTAACACACTAACTGAACATCAGTTCATCAGCGAAAAAAGAAAAGATACAAATTAAAACTTTCGCTCTCTGTCAAGTCTTTCAACATCAGGTGCTTTCATCCAGTGTCTCCAAAAATTTCACACGTTGACAATCACATTAATTTTGATTGTATAAGTTGATATGTTTTGTTGTTACTTGTTAACCAGTAAATCTTATGAAATAGAATAATTGCAGCAGAACAAAACTGATTAATTATTATTGCTAATTAATAACTGTTCTTTAGATAATTACAACTTCTGTACACAATAAAAATTAGATTAATTACTGTTTGTATGTAAAACCGTACTTAAAAATTTGAATATTCATAAACAAAGCGGTGCAATTACCAATAATTTCATCGCCAATTAATTATATTTTTATATTTATGTATCCACATATTTCTAACAATATATTATTTTTTTATCAATACTATTTTTCTTTTTATAAGGTTTTAAGATATATAAAATTTATATTAATATAAACTGCAAAAAGTAAAATTTAAACATATAGGAGTCCCAAAAAACGCGCCCTGCATGGAAATCTCGAGAACTATAAGAAATACGTAGTCGGTTTTTATATTTCAGTTGCTCTGTAAGGAGATCATTTTAATGCTGTATCGTTATCTGCAAAAAATGCATAGGTCACTAGATATAATCTAATGTAAATTTTGCAGTTTTTTTCTATTTTACGAAAAATTTTGAAATTTCAATAACACTGGGTTTTAATTAGCACTTTTTACTCGTATGGTTTTTCGATTGGCGATGCTCAAACTATTATATCACTTATTACATTTTGAGTTATGATGTAAAAGTTTTAATTTTTATATAAGTATAATAGTTACGAAATTCAAAATAGATTTTTTCAGATTTCCAATGATATGGAACTTAAATTATCTATGTATGTATATATGTTAGAAACAGAAAAAATGGTGTCCGTATGAAAATAAAAACTTTGACATAATAACTAGAAATCTAACAGTGATAAAAAAATTGAGCATAGCTAAAGAGCATGAAAAAGTGTTTTAATGAGATGCATTCTAAAATCTAGTATTATTTCAAACTAGGAAATTAACTGCAAAAATAAAAACTGCAAAATTTACATTTTCGCCCAAATCTAGTAATATAAAGATTTTTTTTTTAAATATTAGTATTCCACTAAAATGGCCTTAAAGTTCTCCAGTGACCCATGCAGGGCGCGCTAACTGAAACACCATGTAGTTGTGGGCAATAAAATAATACTATTTGTAATTGACTAAATCCTCAATTACTGTTTTATACTAGCGTTCTATAACAACAATTTTATGATTGTCATTTTCGTTGCTAAATGAAATACTTTAAGCACTAGTGTTTAAAAGTTACATTTTTAAGCACTAGTGCTTAAAAATAACAGTTTAATGTGTAAAAGTGACAGTTTAATGCGTAAAATGTTACTTTTAAGCACTAGTACTTAAAACTATTTCATTTAGCAAAGAATAGATGAACCTGACGTCTGCCAACTTTTTGATTTTGAAAAATTCAAAATGTTGATATTTGATAATAAATGATCTGTTTTAAAACTCTATTATAAAAAATCTTGTATGTAATACATTGCGAAATGAGTGTTTTAGGCACTTGACGTGTTGCATCACTTGCTTACTCTCGTGCGTACAAATCCATGCCGCGTGCCTAAAACACTAAACACTATCATTTTGGAACTTATCACACAAACAGCTATTATTATTTCAAATTTATTCAAGCAACATTTTTTGTTGTTCTTAAAAACTATTCTCGCTATAAAAAAATGTCATCGCATTTTTAGATTCTCTGGTATAATCACCAGTGATAAACGAGCAGGAAAGACTATAATGATAGATATTTATTTGTTGTTCGTAGCCTCTTGACACATTTTACGTTTATTCTTATTTGTCTTCTGATTATCCGATGTTGTATCGTACGGCGTTATTAAACAGGTCTGCAGCAAGATTTAGTAAAATGTACACCGTGTTGAACGTGTACTAAGGCTGAGTTATTTACGGAATATTAGTGTTAATGTTGATGAGATTTTAGAATCTGAGATTCCTTGCTGTGAAAGTGGATTTCTGTGTGTTACTGGTTTTTAATTGAGATAAGTTTAATTTTATTCAAAAATTAGCAACACATTTTGTTTTGAGGTTGTAATTAGTTATTTATTTTACATGAATATTAACTTTTTAAAAAAGGAGAAAGAGGAATTAAAATCGATTTATTCTAATGATCAATCATTTATTCAAATTGATTAATTATATGATGAAAGATTAGTCATTTTTTCACATACTTATTCATTTGTAATCAAGGATTATTTAATAATGAAAAAATATCTATATCAAAATGAAAGGAATATTATCTGTACACATGTTTCTGCGAACTAATTGGACACAATCGTTAAAATAGTCACGGAACAAAAACTCCAATTTAATTCGATTATTCAAATTTGTAAAAAACTGATTTCCTCTGGAATAGTTTATATTTACGGTACTGAGATTGGTGACACATATTAATATGAATATTTAAATTCTGCCTTAATTTTTTGTTGACATTCGATCTCGGGTGTTATGTGCGAAACAATTTTTCTTCTCATAATCGTGACGAAATAAATCAGGGGCATGCTTTTCGTATGAATCATTAATTTATAACAGGTAGCCACGTGGAAACTCCCACAATGTAAATAAATAATAAAATATGTAAATAAAAATAACAGTAACAATATTATGACATTTTAATCCTGATTGAAAATAGCAGTAAATTGAATTCCAATAAGAAATTGATAATCACATTCTCACGGTTGTTATTATACGTACGTGATTTGTTGATAATTTTATTTGTATTATTAACTACCAGTTAAAGCTCCTGTAACTGTTTTTTATTGCATTTCTCCATTTTCACTTGTTTTATTAAGAGTTCTTAGTAATAATTTAATGACAAGTTATAAGGATTCTCGGTGTAA
This sequence comes from Ophonus ardosiacus, assembly GCA_943142095.1. Classification (NCBI taxonomy): domain Eukaryota; kingdom Metazoa; phylum Arthropoda; class Insecta; order Coleoptera; family Carabidae; genus Ophonus; species Ophonus ardosiacus. Next base: position 31,667,954 of record OW964830.1, read on the forward strand.
ATAGCAGAGTTTGTTCTTCGTTATTGAAGATTACATGCCGCTCAGATTAAATGAATTATTAGATTATTAATATTTCCACAAGCGCTAATAACACATACGAGTATATTGCTTTTGCAGAATACCCATAAAAAGACTTTATTAACTCCACAGCACATCCGCAAAGTTTTATTTGCTCATAAATATAAGTATGTCTTAAACTACAAATTTAATTAAAAATTGAATTTTCGTACGTTCTAAGCGCCATTTTTTTTAACTAATCTGTTTTTTCATAAATGCGTTGTACGTGCTATGGCCAATGCCCAGTTTCGTTCTAAGTACCAAAAGCATACTTTCAAATAGTTTTTGCGGCATAATAGATGGCGCTGGCCCATGTGTTTGGTGTTTCCAGATGTTTTACGTGCCTTCTGTGACGCGCTTATTAAAACATCAAGACTGTGTATTTTTCAGCGAAAGAACTGTAAAAAAAGAGTTTATAAAACGAGGTACATACTGTATTTTTTCACTGACTGCAAATTAAGACAGTAGACATCCTCTTTTTAGGTTACTTGTTTTTAGAAAATGACAGTTTGTTAGCTATAGCAGTTAATCTCTGGTACACTGTAAAAAATTTCTCTGTAAAGTTAGTATAATTGTTACTAGCGTCCAAATTGCATAAGTGAATTATAGTAAATTTACAGTTAAATGTAATTTTGTCTACGATTATTAAAATTACATAAACATAAATTCCATAAAAAATTTGATACATACTTTAAGTAAATTTACATATTAATAATATACATAATTTAAATTTGAATATAAATAATTTAAATTTAATATAATAAATTTAGAATTTGTCCATAATTCCTGTGAAAATAGAAATTAAAATAAAAGGAATTGAGTTTTTACATAGTTATTATAAAACTTGACAAAATTTATATAGAAATATTAACATATCACTGTAAAATTTTATATATTTATTGTAATATGAATATTACATAGTTCTAGTAATTTCTTTATATTTGTACGGGTAAATTAGCAAATTTATGTAATTATTTGCTATGTAAATGTAAGTTTACATAGTTTATGTAAAATTTGTTATTGCATACATATTATAGTAAAAAATTACTATAACTTTTCGACAAAATCGCTATTATTTTTTACAGTGTAGTGTTTAATAAATCAGCTGTTAGTGGTTGTTAGCTTCACGCCGTGTCCTATATGATTAAAGTCACTGCCTGTCAAGTTGTGATTAAGATGTTTAGCGCCATTAAACGGGAGCAGAAAAGCAATACAAAAACCGTGTTTTGGAGGAACCTTATTGTAAGAAGCGTATTACCTAAATTTAAATGATAAGCCGTAGATTCTACTCTTTCGAATGAATTACGTTAGTCGCTTGTAACTCATGATGCCAATTTTATACTTTTCAGTTTTCAGCATTATAAATGCTTGTTGAATATTGTACTAATATTTTTCATATCACCATTTATATTGACAAATTTTTGTCGAATAAGCGTACAAGGCGAAAAAACTTCGGAACACATTGTATGTAAATGTTTAGATGTAACCATCAGAAGATTCAAGCATATATGAAAGATGTAGCTTACGGTCCAGTCAATGAGATCACGAAACTGAGTCTTGAAGATATAACAGGTTTCATTAGAGCCTGGAACTGCGAATAAAACACAGCAACAAAAGTAACTAGTATTTAAAGTCCTCATTTTTTAAAATAATTTATTTTATTCAAGAACCCTAGTCGCCTGAGCCAATTACAAGAAATTGTGTCAAGTATGAAAACAAAATTTTAATCTTTGAAATTGTCGGCCACTCTGATTAATAAATGACGAATTACTATCTTGCATACTGCACTCCTACAGCTTTTATAATGAATAATTTTGTTGATAAACCTGTACCGTAAGATTTATCTTCGTACTCCTCCCAACCACCCACCATTTACCACTTGATAAGCGATAACCATCCAACCACTTCATTTCTTTATCAGTTATCACTAATCTCTTCCTACGTATGACTACGTACTACGCAAATCGCAGCTCGTGAGATAAATCAACTAAGCTGTGACACAGTACACGAGCGTACTTGGCTTTGCTGACCAAACTAACCATTGCTGACTTCGCAATCTTGCACTGCTAAGCTCTCTACAGTGAGAAATGATAAGGAGGTTCACGGCGCTAGAAGCTAATGAGCAGGAGGTAATGAACCAGAGGAAGTTATTAGGAGATGAAGAATTGCTAAACAACAAGTAAATGGAAGAGAAAATAGATTGAGGAGTAGGTACTTTGTTAACTGGCGGAAAGATTTATGGTTGCTTCTATTGTTGTGCATTGAAAATGACGTCTAATAAGCATACAAATTATTTGCAATATTCATTTGAACGTGTTATATAAAATATTCTAGGATTCTAGCTAGTATCTTTGTTTTCACTGTTAAATTTTATTTCAGCTAACTTATATGAAGAAGAATAAGACATATGGTTCATATAATAAAAATAATTAAATATGTTCAAAGTGGTTCTCTTCAACAATAATACACTTCACCATTTTTCCTTTCACTTATTAAAAGCTCCCAATCAGCTTCTGTTTACTCTTACCGACGATGACTTATTTAAATAAAACATATCTAAATCCTAAAGATGCCGATGCATCTTTAGGCCAAATTACACACAGAACGCGAGTCTAAAACTCTAGATCATGTCCTTTCGACATGAATCTTAACCAGAGATTCCATGTCTTTCCACTTTGAATCTTTACCGAAGACTAGTTTGTCATATTGTACATACGCGTACTGGCGTGTAACATTCGCCCAATAACTAAATGACAAACTACATATCTTTCCCGTATGAATATTTCACATAGACTGCCTTAAAACAAACGGTTATCTTCTTCAGTAAAGCATATCTGATGAAAGGTGCGGGGTTTATCATATAGCATCCATAGCTAAATAACAACCCTTTACGTACGATGGCAATAACTTATCTACTTAATTGTCAACGACAACGCAATAATTGTCTGAGCAGTTAAACATCTAGACTAAACAGAGATATGTGAGAAAAATGATAATTATTTCTAAACAGAATTTTGACTTACAAAGATAACAAAGTTGAAATATTGATATTGAAACTATAATTTAGAAGAGTTCATATAAAAGTTATTTAATTGTTATTGTTCTACCCTCACCTTGTTACAATATTTGGCTATGGACTCTAAATGATATCCTTTCATCCTCACCCCTCAGATATGTCCTAAAGATTATAACCGTTGGTGTTTAAGTTAATTTCTGGTTAAGATTCATGTCGGAGACATGTAGAGTTTGAGTTTAGGCTCGCGTCCTGCGTAACGTATTTTGGCCTAGGGATGCGTCGGCATCTTTAGGATTTAGATACATTTAATTTTATTTCGTAATATTTAGTGTAATCAATAATAATAAGTTAGTAATAATGTAAATAAAATTAGTAGTAGTAAAAATATTAAGTGTGTCCATAAAAATGTGTTCATCAATCATCCCTTTAAGTGTTAAGTGCCAGTAAGTGAAAGTGGTCATCCAAATCATCGTTAGGCAAAGAAGTAACTCAACAATGGTTACGTTACTTAATCTTGTATGTAATTTAGAATCAAGCAAGAATGAACACTGTCATTACTTGGATGGGCTACAGCGTGGGAATATCGTGTGACATTGGTTAGCTGCATAAAAGTTAGCAGTTACACAATCGCAATAATTAAAAAAAGTTAATAGGAAACTAAAAAAACAAATGATTTAATTCCATAATATGCATCTAATTAGTACTACTGTTATTTTACTTTTTCTGATGTCGAACGTATGTTTTTCTATATACATGCTTGTTTTAGTACTGTTATTGTTAGTAGTGTTACTAGACATCTGCATACATAATACTGATTTATGTTACATACTCGTACATAATATTTTCTCGTAAGCGTATATGACCATAAAATGATTTTTTTCAGAATAAAATATGCATACTATGATTTTTTCAAATGCATTAACATTGTTTCAAGCTATTAATTTTATATTATAAGAATGTTCGCCTACATTTTATGTAATATTACTTGTAGACACACATCAAAAGTACTTACTAATATACACACAACACACGACACATAGTCGTCTTGTTAACGAAAGATTCACAACACAAATCTTTAATTTAATTAGCTGTAGTTCTGAAATATGAAATATCAATTTCCCATCGCGTTATAATTATACGGCATTAAATGAGCGAGCAAATTTTTATCGCTAATCATATGCACTGTTACATAATTTATCTGATATTAACACGTGACATTATTTATTGAGGATAATATTATAGTTGCTAATTGGTCAATTATCGAACCCATTTTTGAAAGGTAAATTAAATATTTAAGGAAAAAATTATGCATGATTTACAGTTAAGTATGTATTAACAGAAAATAAAGAGTAATTATTTTATTTTACCTTTCCAAGTTTCTTACGAGGAGACGTGGTGAACAACCATATTAATTTATACATAGTATATTGAACATTGTGAGTTATAAACGCATGGTTTTATGTTTTATGCACCCTTCATTTTAATGATGATGATGACATTTAAATAATAACAATTTAAAAATGCGGTATATACATATTTCAGTTCTAGATAAAACTGAATTTGAGAAGGTTCCATCGTGGAAATATTCTAGAATATGCCCACGGAGAGAGTGGGCCCGAGTATGAACGAATTGATCAGGGGTCGGAGATAGCCGAACTAATACAATAGGAGTGATAGAGGTCGGTAATTAACTATATGTGCGTATAATAGGAATGATCTACAACAGGGGTGTGCAAACTTTTTTCCCGATGGCCGCATGGATAGTTTCTAACAACACTAGAGGCTCGCATGTGACTAAAGAAAGGTCTCCCAAAGGAAAAAGTAAAATCTTACTAATATTATACGACACAAAATGGCATGTAAAGGATACGGAAGTTCAGGGAAGAGTATGTGTATTTTTTTATTGGTATTAAAAATAAAACAAGCCGATAAACAATTTAAATAATATTGTAACGCGGGCCGCACAAAAAGATGTGGTGGGCCGTAGGTTGCCCACCTTTGATCTAGAATATAGAGAGATAATAGCGAATATTCCAGAAATGCCACGGTCCGGTCAGTATTTAAGCGCCAAAACTTACTCGGAAGAGAGTAGGTACTCAGTTCGAGTAGTCTATTGCACTATTTTTTTGTGTCGTCTTAAATGATCCATTCTATTGCAGATGATTTACAATGTATTCTTAGTTTAATAAGAATTTTATTCTGTTATGTTGGTTATAATATTTATGAAGTCATTGCACGTCTTGAATTTTTATGATATTTGAGGCCTTGGCCCACAAGGGTTGTCGTAATTAAAATGGATGAATGTTATAAATAACTAAGAGAAATTAGCTGAAAGAAAATGGAGGACTCCGTTAAGACAATAAATCCTACGGTGTTGTATATGGTAAAGGAATTCCTAACAAGTGGTATGTACAATTTATTTGCGCACCTACATCTGTTTACAATTCGATTTATTTAAGCTTTTGTTTATTTTCTTTGAATATCATTACGATAAACACTCGTACTCATATATTACATTCAAGTATTTGCACTATGAGTATTTTATACTAGCAGGAAATAATTTGTAAATTCTCAACAGATTTAGTGATTGGTAATCAACTTTTTTATATAATTTTCTATGAGAAATGCGAAAGGAGTAATGTAAAAGTAATGATTTTTAACAGTTACGTAATGCGATGTAACAGATAGATTAGATTGCGGATCAATTTATCATAAGCTGTATCTTCATTTTATTTTACATGACTTTTATTTATGGCAACCATGTCATATTTTTTTTTTCGAAGCCAAGAGATGTATTCCATACTGAGTATCACAAATTAAAAGTCAATTGTAAATGGAGTGGTTACCATTTATAGACTTTTAAAATAGGAACAAATGTATATTAATTACTTTTATATAAATAATCAAAGCTATTAACAACATAGATAGCGATCTGTATATACAAATGAGTAGTCATAAATACCGATACAATCTTTTCTGTAGTAATTTTATTGTTGCCATTAAATAGATAACTTAAAGTTTATTCGAACAAAGTAATAAATTAAAACATCTTAGTAGCTACAGTAAAGATGTACAAGTTAGATTGATTATTTGCCATAATATGCAAAATACGTAGGTACAATAATATAAATAACAACGGAATGAAATTAAAATAATTTGCTTTCTATTGGAATTTTGAAATCTCATCGTAAAATCATGTGGGAAGAAAGTATAAGGTGTTAACACTTACTCGAAATCTGTTATGAAGTATTTATTCTTACAAAACCGACGTTTCGGTATAAACTTACACCTTCTTCAGTGTAAGTAAAAACCTCCATTCATAAATATAAATTCATGTTAACATAAATATATTTGTTTGAACATTCAGTTTTCACATAATTCCGCTATTTTTCTTTAAATAATGACCTATGAACTTGTTCCTCATAATGACGTAGGCGTATGCAATGGTACTAGTGACACGATTTGATAGCAACTGATTGGTAAACGAAGAAACACTTATGCCCGTTCAACAATAGGGGTTTCCAAGTCTACGGCTTTTAAAAAAATAACTATTTATTAGATATCAATGTTTATCATGTGTAAGTAGTATTAAGATCGATATAATAGTTAATTTCCTGATGTTCATTACTCTAATATCAAAATAAAACTTTAATACATTTAAATGGAGCGCTTAAAATTTAGTATCAGTCATGTTTGTGACGTGCTGGATACTGACAAGTGCTATTGGTTAATGGCACCAGTCGGGGAGCGTGTCTCATCTGCTCCATGTTCGCATTAGTAGGTATGTTCTTGGTGTAGGTGGCGTCGCACGCGCTGTTAATATTTTCTGTCCTCATTTACTGAAATTTTAATAATTTTTTTCTTGTGTATTAGAAACTTTTCGGCGAAAATATAAAATACGGGTCTAATATTTTTATGTACAGATTAACATAATTATTAAAAAATGAAAAACAAAAAACTTGGAAATCCCTATTCCTTGATCAATCAAAACGAATAAATGTAACGCGATGTTTTGACAGCAATGATTTAAATGTCATAAGAATAAGGAAACTGATTCGAATTTGTTTAATTTGATAGTGCGCCAACTGAACAAGGAATTGATGAACGTTTCTGCAACCAGGCACGGGCATTATACTTCTTAAGTAGATATTTCTAAGCATTTGTAGCGTTTTGTTTGGAGGTTATACTAGAATATCATTGGAAGTGAAAAGTTTTAAAATACTTTCAATACTAGACGTCTACGAATTCGAGTAATTGTTAACATCCAAAATTATAAAATTTGATTTATGTGAAAAACTCTATTAGGTGGTTGCTAGCAAATACAAATTTGTATTTGAGTTGGTAGACAAGTTTTGTTCGTTGTAACTCACATGATCATAACCGTATGATTAAAGTGCATTGTTATTGAACGCTGCATTGAAATATCTGTTCCCGTTAATGTCGCATTACAATACCGCATCTCTGCATGCAACAAAGCGACACAGACACAACACAACATATCATTGTCGTGTGCCTTATGCTCACATTTCTTCATGGCGTTCGCTCGCTGATCTAATGCGAGATAAAGTTATTTACATCCCGCTTATCGTGATGTATGGATCGCAGATTCAATTGTCTTCACGGCCCTCGAGATCTAGATCGCAGCACCTGCGGCCCGTTGCAGGAACATGAACACGCATTCCGCAGATCGCGAGCGACGAGTAATATCTTACTACACCGCCCCCTTTCATCCCACCAGGAAATTACCAGAGAAGAGAAATATTGAGTTGATTTTGATTTCAAGGAATTCGTAATTCCATCGATATCAATATTCATTATTGTTGTTGTTTTTAACATTCCGTTGACAATATAGTAAGAGTTACTCTTAACTTTTAATTACTAGTGTTTTCACATATACTCGAACCTATTATCTGTTCAATTTCCCGGGAATGATCTCATAATTGGCCAGTTAAAAATAAATAATGATTTACAATAGTATCTCACGGGTCTAAATCAACAAAACTGTAACTGAACATTTTTGATAAAATGAGATTTTTGTATGGCTAGGTTATATCTACCATACACTACCTCTTTCTGATATTAGTTTTTAGATATTATTATCCATTTCCAATATAGTACACAAAGTTCTATCAGCCAAAATATGAATCAAACGAAGTTCTATCTGCAATATAGCACAGATAGACTTTTGCGTGAAGAAAAACTGTTTTCCCATGTTAAGCGCTTTTGGTGTTACACCTTGGATAATAGCTACTGTGACACATACGAGATCTCAGGAATCATGTGCGGGTATGAAAGCGAAGAATATTAAGAATGGTAATTTAGCACAACAACTTTAATAAACGTTTTTTGGTTATACTCATAATATATTTCCGGGATTTATTATTGTATGCAAGACATTAAGTGTTCGGGCAAGAATATAATATTCCGTAAAATAAAACAAGTGTCGGAGTGTAATTAAGAAAAATCGTGATGCTTTGTTTATTACTCGTACACTGCAGCTTTCCATTAGCAGTCTTAAATAAACGGTCATAAAGTAAAGCACTGAAGTAATAAACTCGAAGAGTTTTCATCTCGTCTCGTTGCCAAAAACATCCTTTCACTTCTCGTTCTCATCACGCACCTTTCTCTCGAGTCTCTCGTGTTCCTTTCAGGCTTTGCAGGCTTTGTTATCTGGTCGCCGAGCCTCTGCACAATATTTGCACAATGGTAACACCTAGGCTATTACAACACCAGATTACAAGGCATTACAGCCCACGCTGCAAACCTGCTATGCTATCGGATGCATTGGCACGGTAATGACACGCATCTAGAAGGCTGTGACGTTATTAATTTGTCCGAGTGGTCGGTCGCCTTTGGTGAGATAGCCAGTGTTTATTAGTTCAGGGTGGTATGAGGCTCCAGGCATTATCTACTCTGTTGTTTGTTGTCTCAGTCACGCCTTGTCTAGATATGGAGAGTGTTGTTTACTATAGAAGATGTGATGAATGAGGAATGAGTGTTTAGTGTTTGAGTTCCGTATTAACGGTTATTGATTCGCTTCTGTTCATTGAAAAATTACAGACTCTGTCGTATACTAGCGTTTATATCTCCGGGTTTCTTTCTTATCTGATCGTCGATATCTCCCTTTTTAAAATTAAATATTTATAAAGTTGTGATATTCTAAATTACAATTTTTTGTAGTACTCTCATACATCGCACCTTTTTTGAAAATATTGGTAGTTTGTTTATATAAAAAAGGTTGAAGAGTAGATAACTTTTGAAGTAAATAGTTGGAATTTAGACAGGAAATTTGAAAAAAAAGCAAGTTTTCAATATCCCATCGTTCAGTTTTAATGTAAACCATTTACCAGAGCTGTAATATTATTATTAAAAAATATATATATAATTGTCAAAAATTAATATTAAAATTGAGAATATAGGTAGAGTCTATTATTCTTAATCGGCATAAATTTGTAAAAGTGATATAACATTGTAAAAAAATTCTAAAAAAAATTATTGATAAACAACTTTTTTCTCTACAAATTACGACTATATTTACTTCAAAATTTCAACTATTGGACATTATTTTCAATAAAGAGTAGACGAAGTTTATGTAATGTAACACAAAGACTGTTTTGCAAAATATGTTGTGAATAACAAAAATTTCATAAATTTACAATGTGACTTGTGCTCAAAACTGAATTTATTGTATAATTAACATTCAAGTTGTCGTTATTTTATCCTTGTTTTAGTTTTAATTCTGAGTACAATATGAAACACATATTTTCTGATTATTTTCTTTAAATGTCTCACACATAAAATCTGACAACCTTAAATTTTCTAAAGCGGCTTCGAATTTTCTAAAGCGGCTTCGAATTTTCTAAAGCGGCTTCGAATTTTCTAAAGCGGCTTCGAATTTTCTAAAGCGGCTTCGAGATTTTCAATAATTTTATACAACATTTTTTATTGAACAATATTATTGATGGAATATACTTATACTTACTAAAAGTTGCGTAATGCATTATTGTCAATCAAAGTTTCTTTTACAATATTTACAAACAAGTTTTGACGTTGGCAGCAAGGTAATTAATAAAAAAGGTAATTTTTAAAAATGAGTGATAATAGTGAAAAAATGAACAGAATTATTACAGAATTTAGTTCAATTTATTGAAATATATAGGGCGGAGAGTATTATTATTATTGAATAATATAACTGTAGGTTTTAGCAGTGTCGTAGCAAGAAGTAAATTGGTTAGAATGCAAGCAGTGGTTATGGGCCCTTCAGATAAAGTTTTCGGCTTTTGGCTCATAAAATCCAATGGACCCTCTTGCTTACTGGATTTCACATTGTATACTAGCGATAGCAACCTGTACCGTTAAAAAAAATTCCTGACACATACAAATACATAATTTGTTTTTCTTAACAGAAGAATACACCGAAGATTCTATTAAAAAATGTACATTTCAACCGAAGTTTACGGTGCAACATTGTAAAGTATTCATTTAGTTGTTATGCAGATACATCTAATTAGAATTTGATGTAAGCTGCAATCATTTCTGAGTCATTAATTTCATATAAAATAATACGCACTTAAAAAGCCAAGAATAATATTCTATGTATGGCAATGATGTATTTATATTCCTACTTTTTATACTATAAACGTCAACAGTACACGAATTTTACAAATTATAACTATCAATACTCTAGTCGTGTATTGAAAGTAAATTACTTAGCGTGAATTATTTCCTTCTTAATTTAGTTAAAAACCATTAAAATACCATTCTCTTCCTTAAGCGTCTAACATTCTCATCTATCTTACTACAATGTGCATATTCTTATGCGTGTTGCGTACGGGTACAGCTGACTGCAGTCGGCTACTGCCGCGGCAGCTTTGTGCAGTCATAGTCATGCAGTGCAGGCACAACGGATAGATGAAGCTCTGTGACAAGCTGCGAGATACAACCATTCATTCTAATTTTTAGCAATGAACTGTGCTGACGGGAGAATATGAACTATGATTTATGGAGAGAAATGATGATAGAGTAAGGTATTGTGCAGTCAAAATGTTGACAGCCTAGATGGTTTCTGGTTATACTATAGTAGAAAGTATTTTAGTGCAGAAAGTTGTGTGATTTATCATACTTAATTAAATGTATTACATATATGCCGTTTAATCAACAAAATTATTGGTCTTTCTGGCAGAGTAGTAGATGCGATAAAAAAATGTAGACATTGACAAGAATATAATAAACGCAGAAGATGCGACGGTACAATATCCGTAAATCAGACGATAAATAATCTTTCAAATTAAATTATATATAATTATTTTTTTTTACCAAAAGTAGACATTGATAAAAAAAATTAAAATGATCCCCAACCTTAAAATTAAAATGAAATATATTCGTATTTCAAGAAAAATGTTCTCGTATTTATGGAGTATCAAAATTTTACCCGAAATCATATTAAGAGGTTAAAAAGAAATTAAGATTAATCAACATGTTAACCACTGAGTAAAAAAGGCTGTTAGGACCTCTTTCATGGATGAAAAATTGAAAAATACTAATTTCTCTTTACTCTTTTAATGCCGTAAAATTTTAACTCGAAAAATGAAAACATTGTTCTTGAAATACGTATATATGGGCCCAACCCCGAAATAGTTGACCAAATTGTTAAAAATCCATTTATCATGACTTAACTAATAGAATTTGTAATAATAATTAAATGAATCTTTACTTTTTATTTAAAATGAAAATTTTCCGCATTATAACGTAATGTTAAATTAAAATTTTAGCTAAGGATTAGAAATTTAACGGCATGACAGTAACATAAATAGGTTCAATGTTAGATAACATGGGCTTTTATTGTAAATTACTACTGTAAATGTTTTAGACACTTTATTTAATAAAAAATAACAATCGTACAACTTAAATTCGTTTTCTTTCCAGTTTTTCTTGAATTATTGGTAAAACTAAGTATTTCGAGGCACGTCCAGAAAATAAGAGTACTGAGCCTGTGACGATAAAAGTATATTTTTGCCTACTTTGGTAGCACTGCTAGTAAAGGCAAGCGCTTAGGAGTACAAGGTGGGGTCGTCCCCCAAAATCGGTTCAAAACTTTCGTTGTTGTGCCGTTTTGAAATGAGCGCTTCGATTCGATTCAGAAACCCGCCAGCTGTGAGGTGAGGTTGTTGCATGAAAATCCCGTTCCCACACATCGCAACTTTTGGACTCCGAAGTGTTTATGGATGGAAAAAGCTTTGGTAGTACGAAGTGGATTATACCCCTCTCACCTCAGCTGGTGGGATTCTGAATCGAGACGCTTTTTTCAAGACGGTAATACAACGAAAGTTTTGAACCTATTTTGGTGAACGAACCCAAATTGTACTCCCAAGTATTTGCCTGTAAAAGCAGTGTTACCAAAGTATTAAAAAAAAAAATACTTTTGAGCGCCAGAGGCTTAGTATTCTTATTTCCTGGACGTGTCTCGTATTTCATTTTACATTAAAACAATAAAATATTTTAGAAAACTTATCTTGCTATGTATCAATAGAACGACAAAATGTCTTTAATAGTCATAAAAATGGGCGATAATTTATGTTAGTTATTATTTGTATCATATGTTAACTAAATAAAATGATAAAGCGGGTGGGCCAACTTATGTGGGACGGGGCTCGTAGTACGAGTATAGTTGGGTAAAACAGTAAAGATTTCAGATGTTCGTTGCACCGTACTTTTTATTAATTACATATAAGTTGTAAAGATATTAAATAGTTATCATTTGAAAGTAAAAATATATATGTAGGTACTGATACGAATATTATTATTGACCAATCTTTGTGATCAGTCTTAGTTGCCTTGCCACAACCAAAATATGTAGGTATGATATGTGTAACAAATCAATGAATGTTACTGATATTATCAAACTTGTAGCTATTTTGTTAAATTGTAATATGATATTTGTTAATATTTGTTTTGTTTGCATAATCAGTTTTATAAATCAGGTTTGGTATATATATTTTGTTTAGTACAAAAGCAAATTCGCTGCATTTAATTTGTATTACCATTGTCTTGCTCAATATTGTAAACTGCTATCTTGAATGCATTTGTTACAAGCTTTCACGGCGGATTCTCGTTTTATGCGTAACAACACTTGCTCGCGCCATTAAATATCACAAAGCAGCCTCTCAGCGACTGAGCCCATGTAAACAGAGCCTTATTCTCCTGAAAGCTCCGTTTACAACACTAAACATCACCTGGGAATTTATTACCATCACGGATACCAAGCATAAAATTAAGAAATAACCATCTAACACCTACACCTAGCTAGCAACATTCTTTGTCTGTATTGTTGATGTTTTTGTTTTGTCTAGGCGATGTTCTTGTTTTTATTTCCAACGCCTACTATTTTTAAATACTAAGATGAATAGTATTGTGTTAATTGCAGGATAGAAACTTCCATAAAGGTAATATTTATGTTCGCTGTTTGTATGACTACATGAAAATTATTTTTCGTAATTAAACGTGCTGCTTCCTAGGTATTAATTAAGCTTGTCGTTGATTCTCTTTATGTACCAGTACCAGGAAAGAATTTATCGTTTGTGCTTAAATCATAGCTAGCTAGTGAGAAATGATATTCGATGTTAACACCGTTGTGAATAATGCTGAATAATTCTACACAGTAAAAAGCTATTCTTCATATATTCATTCTGTCTGTATAATTGTATATGTATGCGCTAACAAACTATTTACTATTCTTTTAAAAGATAAAAGAATATATATTTCAACACACACTTAGCAAAAGTTGAAGAATCATGCCTACTGATATACGAGTATTTATTAGTAATTAACATCCTGTTCTTCCAAGTCTATGACAACTAATTAACTATTATAACAATAATTAAGTTAAGAAATACATGTTTCTAAATATTGCATTTTATGTAATTACAAGATTTAATTTAATTATTCATATTCATATCTTCATTGAAATAAATTAATAAAAATCTGTCGTGGCCATCACAAGACCTCTCGCCATTTCCATATTAGGCTATATAAGTATTGTACATATTTCTGATACACACAAAAACACATATCTTCTTTATATATTTTTATATTTTTTAATTCATTCTATTCACTCTTATTCTTCTATGTTCGAGATTCTTCCAATTCATTGATGAGATTAGAGGTGTTTCTGAAGGGTACTTATAATATATGTATCTATAATTATAAATATTTAATTAATAATAAAATAAGAAATATTAAATGTATTTCCCAGGACAAGTCTTCAGCAATGTGTTTGGCTTTTTGACACACATTTATCTGTTAATTACAATCATTTTAATTTTGAACACACACACACACACACACACACACACACACATACATACATACGGACATCATCGTAAAAATGTTATAATCGGATTCTAGGGACCTTAAAACGTGCTTATCCACTAAAATCTGGATTTACAGTTTTTAGCATGATTACAATACCTCTCTTAGCGAGAGGTAAAAATATGCCTTTGTTAGGATATTTACATTTTAAAAAATCGAAATCGAGAAATATATTTCTTTTCTATGTGTCGGAATTAGAATATCATATTCTAGAACGCTTATTGATGTTAGAATGAGCTTCATTTTTAAATGATTTTGGTGCCATTTTGTTATTTGAGATTAAACAGATAGAATAAAAAAAAAAACAAATTACTGTCTCCAACCTAACAATTTTATCAAAATATTTTCTTAATGGAAATTGTCAAATATTTTTATAAAGAAATAATACAAATCAAAGCCGATAAAGAGAAAATAGTATAAAACATTTGTTACAGAAGACTATTCAAGTACTCGTTCGTTCGCTAACTCGCCACTAGTATACCGGGTGTCTACTTTTTTCCGAACATATGAAATTCAATGTTAAAATTTAATTTGGAGATAATTCTTTACCTATTTATTTTAGAACAAATGTGTATGCAGAATAATGTTCAGAATGAATAACTGCATCGATTGAGTACGATATGTACGAGTTATAATGACAAAAGGTGGGAAAATAAATCTAGAAATAATCAATGAACTAAAGAAGGTAAAAAAACATTTACGCTACTGAATTCTGGATCTGGATTATGCAGAAGGAACTTGAGGAAAACATGCAAGATATAAAAACATAAGCATGATGACAAATCAAGAACTATATAATATGGATACTCCTAATAATCAGGATATAGCACAGAAGCAACAGGACTGGAACAGGTATGGGCACATATTGAGGATGGACTAGAACAGCATATACTCTGTTTTTAAACTAAAGATAGTAACTAGATATTCTAGTGAGAAAATCAAAGCCTGTGTTTGGCTGCTGCGCTATTTCGTGAAGCCGCATTTAACCAGACGAAATTTCAAGTTACCTTCAAACGTAATTGAAACGTCAAACTCTCAGTAGTTGTCAAATCACTTGTTGAATTTGCACGTGTTTTTTGTTTCATTTCTCTTTATGTGATATTTCACGAATAAAAACAGTTATAATATATAAATTTTTCATCAAGGAATTACAAAAAAATAATGCAATTAATTAATTTATAATTAAAAGTTATGTATTTATGATTTTATATGAATAAATTAAGTAGATTATCTATAATAGTTTTGGTTATTTAAAATATAACCTGGAAAGTATAAATGCTGACGTACCTTCATTTTAACATTTCAATTTCTCCGCCAAATAAATCTAGTGACTTTTTGGTAACGTCTAGCGGTGTAAATGTGACTTCGTCTAGTGCTGTCTATAGTTTAAAAACACGGTATAGTAAGAAAAGAAGTAGAGCTGGAAGTTTGACAAAAAAGAGGAGGGTCAAGGAAAACATGGGAAGGAAATAGAATAAGGCGGAAATAAGAGATAAAAAATTGAAAAAAGGAAAAGATGACAAAGGACAGAAAGAAGAGAAGGGATAGATTACAAATTAACTTTGAGAAAAGAAAATAGCACTACAGGAATCGAATATGCAGATGATAAAACGGGACTAATAGTGCCTCGGAATGTCGCCAAAAAGAACAGAAATGCGGATTTATCTGCAAAATTTATTACACTACTTGATAATTTTATACACTTACGCAACAGCCATCTTTATGCCCAAATTCCTATACAGGTCTTTCGCCTCAACCACACTCATAACAGCATTCATTCTTCTATTTCATATATCAAATAATTTTCGTGTTCCTGCCCGCATTTTGCAGGATCTCGAACTCCAACACAATAATAATAACTCACTCATATCTCGGTATCATAACAAATATACTCTGAATTCTGTATCATTTATAATTCCAACACTTAGCTTAGCCTCTCCCTCTATTTGCAATCCATCACTTGGCGACAATGACAAGTCCAGTCCTGCTCGGGCACGTGGCACGCCCGTGTCACGTGACCGGCGGACGGTGGCGCCCTCGCACCGCGCCAGGTTCGGAGCCTGGCTACCGCAGCGAATGAGATCTGATTAGTCATGGCGCAACGCACGTGTGTGTGTATATGTGATTGACGGGCGGGTGAAATGGCCATGGGGATTTTTAAGGTTCCGTGTTGGAAATGAGTTTAATGGATGTATGTGATATCATAGTTATTATAAGACGGAATGTTTGTTCAGATGTCTACTAACTGCTATCGTTATTGTTATGAGGGTTTGATTTTTTTACAGATAGTTATTGCATTATTTACAAGTTGTAAATTACGAAATTGACTTCAAGCAAATAAATATATCAGTATACGATTTACATATCACTGCTATAATTCAATATAGTGGCAACTTAAGTAACTAAGTTGTTATATGTAAAATAATTCATAATTCATTAAATTATTTGACCAGTTACAGAGGAAATTATTTTATAAATTTTCATTGAAAGAATATGATAAATAAATTATAATTCAATGTAAGGGACCAGATATTCCAATGTGATTCAAGTGGTTATAACCAGGGCATCGAACCCGTCAAAAACTGGGTTCGGTTTAGGTTCAGGTTAATTTGTTTTTTGAAATATGGGTTCGGGTACGGTTTTGGTTCAAGCATTAATAAAATTTGCGGTTTTGTTCGCGGTTCAGGTTCGAAATAATGTAAAATGAGAGCCAGAATTTACGCAAAACGCAACAAGAAACGAACACAATTTTCACGAAAAGTCAACCCAGACAGCAACGCAGACGCCTAAGACGTCGATTATCGGCTGTATTTACTTTTCGAACTAAAAATTAACCTGAACCGGAGTTGAACCCCGAACTTGAATTTTAATACTCGGTTCGGTTTCGACTCAGGTTCAATTAAAAATATAACTGAGGTTCGGTTCTCGGTTTGGGTTCCCTAAAATGTTACGGTTTGGTTCCGGTTTTGGTTCGGTCAGGTTCGGGTTCGATGCCCTGGTTATAACCACTTGAATCAGCAGGGTAATTAAAATATTATTTCCTAAAAAAAAAAAAAAATTTCATTGACCATAGTCAATTATTGAACAGCTTAGAACTTAGTAATCGAAATGTATTCAAACAACTTAATTTTCGTCTATTAATTTGTATTAAATACCTTTTTAATAATAGGTAATGTTTTTGTGGTGCACTCTCCACGTCAGCAATGAGTGCTCTTGAGGTGACGCCTGGTAAACGCCCGCACGGTAAAATATATCGTCATCATAATCGATGTCTACATGTGTTGTAGATACTGGCACACCCAGTAATGGGTAATATGCCGTGATGATTTTGCCTTCTTACATCTCTAGGTAAGGAAGTTATTATCTTTGGTCAAAAAATTCGGGGATGAGTTTTTAATGAATAAGCACGTTTTGGGGTTCCTAGAATACTATTTTACTATTTTTACGATGATGTATGTATGTAATGCTAATTTCTCCTCCAATAACTTAAGTACACAGTAAGTACTACAATTCTAAAAATTATAATTCTTTAGTATTCCCCTTCTTTGCATCAAAAAAAGAGCTGATTAGATTTTGATTATAATTGGTCAACTGGGTTTTAAAAGTCTTTCTTGAAAAAAAAAAGATCGCAGTTAAATATAATTTTTTTTATTTGACTGCATTTTATACTTCATATGCAATAGATATAGAGTTAAAGAATTATAAAGAAATAAAATTTCATATGTGTCATGTGCAATTTACATGGTATGTTTGTGAAATAATGCCACCGGAAATATATAATCTTTTGCAAAAAACTTTCTGTATGGAATTTGTACAAAATACATAGAATTGACGGAAGGTAATGTGCTGGTCACATCAGATTTTTTTTCTTGAACTAATTCCACTTTTTAAGGCACCGACAACACCGCCTAATGCACAGTGTGAAAATTTTGGCTGGAATTTCAACTTCTGTCGCAAAAAATGTCAAGCCTGAAAAAATGCACTACTTATAATTGAAAAGGTTCCAAAATTAAGGCATTTAAGTGTATATTGGTAAGAGCCAACTAAGTGTATGACATCTGGTGGCAAAATAAAACATATAAGTTGTATGGAAAACGTTGTGCTGTCATACAGGGTTATAAGTAAACATGACCAGCAAATCGAAGAGATATTGTTCTGTACCGCAGTGCAATAATTATGCAAGTGCTGGCATATCCGCTCATTATTTCCCAAAAAGAGAAATATTAAAAAATAAGTGGAAAATCGCGTTAAAAATCGGAAAGGACAAATCACCGTTCATGAACGTTTGTTCACATTTTTACCTAAGCGATTTTATTCCATGTAAGTATTTATAAAAATTTATGCTTCAAAACATTATTAGATTGTTTTTGTAGTCAATAAAAGAAAAATATTAAAAAAAAATGATATAGCAAGCTAAAAATTACAGCAAAGAAAATTCGACAATATATATTTATTTTAAATTGTTTATAGGAAAGACAGGGAAGAACTTGAAGAACTACAAAAATATCAGAAATTGAGCAAGAGGAAGACGTGCAAACAAAGAACTTGATGTGCATTTGTATTTAGTGTTATTACAATTGAGTGGTTAGCCCCTTTCAAATTAGATGTTTGAACACACAGTTAATTTATTTCTATATTTTTCTGTTTATCTGTCTTATATCCGCACAAGATAAAATGTCCAGCTAAAAATATTTAAATAAGTAGTTAACATGCAGATAACCTCAATTTTGAATCTTATTTTACCCTTATATACTGCTTCTCCTTCGACCATAGGCCGCACAACATCATTTAAATAGATGTATATATCTGACATTATGATAAATATATTTGATTTCAATTAAAAATAACAAAATATCCTCAAAACAAAGCCTCAAAATACAACTAGCACAAACGTAAAATATAATGTTTTCCCTATAAGTCGGTCATTAGTGCTGCCATCTCTAGGATGTGGCTCTCCCGGATTAAGTCAAATAAAAGTAACTACGATATTTCCGAAATTTTCATATCAGCGATGCATTAATGATTTAGACAAATTAAACCTGTTTCATTTAATTAAATTTACATTGGAAGTATATTTAACTTAACATTAATAAAAGTTATTATTATCAATTGTTGGGTGCTCCATTACGTATTACAACAATTAATGTAATGTCATTCATAACATGTAAGCTGTGTAAGGAGAATGAAATACGGGAATTATTCTGTTTTTTTTTTTTAAATTAAATTGTAATTATTGAGTAGGATAATTTTGTTCTTAGGTAGTTATAACAACAACCAATTATTTAATTCGCATGGCCGTATAATGCAAGAAGAAATTAAAAGAGTAGTTATAAGTTAAAAGATGTTACGGTAATAATTCTAAATTTTCATATTACAATTATTAAGGATCGTTCTCATAAGTTAAAGAATAAAATTATAAATATTTGTGTAAATCTTGTCATTTCTTAGAAACCATTATGGAGTTATTGTAATTGCTGTAATAAATAATTGATTTTAATGATACGCCATTTTGCCTTTATTGCTGATCACGATATCATGAGCTATCGATTTAATATTAATTGATGTGAACGAGAGCTATTAATTACATATTACAAAAATATGAATTTATTTGCTCCACAATTTATTATAAGTTTTACTCTATCAATTAATAACAGGTGTAAAATTGGTATAATGCAATAAATTTACAATTATCTGAAAATAAAACTTGTTGAAAAATGATGTAGCAATAAACAATTTAATAATTGTCACAGATTTCAATGATATTAATATACAGATGTTGCTATACATTTCATAAATTGTTAGTATTTATGAATTCGCATGTTTATACTAACCTTAATATTGTAATATATGTGTTTAGCGAGTACATAAATAGTTGTTTCATTTAAAAATATGAAGAATAATTTATATTTATTGCAACACTATAATATTAGATTATAGCAATTCAGAATACACGTTTTTATTATTTCAATTTCAACAAAGCTTTTACTTTCACGCTCAGATTACTTGTAAAATAAAAATACTTAATTGCAAAGATTTGTTATGCGTCATCTACAATGTTACCTAACGACAATTTGTATTTCCATCGGCTTTCGAAAAGCGTAAAGAGAAAATTGAGACGAGTTATTATTGGGAAATGAACAATCAAAATTATTAATAATTGCACAAATTAGTGACATATTGATACAATGAATTCAAGTAATCTTCTTTTTGTATTTATGTGAGAAATAATCGCGGATCACGCTAGAATTGTTGAGAATAAGACATTATTTTATTTTAAATATATTTAAAGTAGTTCCCTTCAACAATAAAACACCTCAGCTTTCTTTCTTAAAAGTTTTTAATCAATTTTCTTTTGGAAAATAATCATTAAATGCATTAATGCAGTATCAATCTCTTCTTCAAACGAATACCTACCTTCTTCTTTTCAAAACCACAAAGAACATAACAATATAAGTTAACTGTTATTTACGGAGTTAATTTTATAACCGATAGCGTTAAAAACATAACTCGGAGTAGCCTATGAACAGTGAAACATATGTATATCTGATCATTATTCAAATCAGAAGTCAAGTTGTCAAAATTGATCTTAAAATGTAATTTTCCTGAAATTCATTGTCGCAGGCATCATAAGAATATCCCATTCGCCGTTTTCTAATTTATTTCCATTGCTAAAATAATATTCAAGAAGAAAAGCATTGATTTTTTTTAGATAACATTTTTGACAATATGTCGTGTGAAAATTAATTAAATACTTTTAAATTTTAACTCTCTGTATATGTATGTACAGTAAAATTTTTGAAAGAAGTCCGATCAAGGCCATCTACGAATTGCAACTATGAATTAAGATTTTATGCTGTCAAATTTAGTAATGTCGTTTACATAGTTCTTATGAGGTACACAAGATATTATGTACCCTCATAAAAACTAAGTAAAAGACACTACTAAATTTGACAGCACAAAATCTTAATTCATAGATACAATTCGTAGATGGCCTTGATCGGACTTCTTTCAAAAATTTTACTGTATATTGTTTTGTTCTTGATCATGGCCTAATATTTGGTGTAATAAAAATTTATTTAAAATTTAAATTGAATTTTTCGTCTTTATTTGTAATGTATCGATAAAAACATTGATAGATGAGTCCAGAAAAAAATCTCTATCAAATGAGCTTTTTTCTTTTGAAGCACTTAGTAAACCAAATTTAAAAACGATTTTTTTAAAAATCTTAATAGATTTACTTATTCCAATATTTATAGGTATACCAGTCTCGTATATGGACCACTTTCAGATTTTGCGTATACACCTCCTGAAGATTTATTGTGTAAGCAATATTAAGTACTGTTATAGATATACTTTATAATTTCAATTATATTTTATATTCATTATTATATTGTAGTCTCGGGTTTGGTCTGAGAATGGCTACTGTAAGTAGCCGAAACCGGTCACCAATTGTATAATAGAAAAAAAGCACAGTGTGATCAAGAATATTATGGTTTTTATTTAAAAAATCGTCCTCCTGATTTACCCATGTCACACTTTGGGTTCCCTTTCATTAATTAATTAAATTGTCATTTAAATTGTGCTTTGTGATATAGTTTGATAACCGCTGGTTCGAAAAAAATCTTCAATAAATGAATGTTCCCCTCGATCTGTTACTACTTTCATTAGGATGATTTTCTTCTATTCCCAATAATAAAAAAAGTAAGCGAGGTGTCCCATACCCGTGAAACATTCTATACTACGCAATAAGATCCAGTATATTTATAAGAAATAAATATGGATTTTGTCTTGATATTTCAAAGAATTCATTTCTACAAAGCTTTATTTTTTATAATATTAAATTTATTTATGTACAATTTTTCCTTGGTTCTTCCTTTCCTAAAATTAGGAAACACGCAACTATGAAATAATAAATAATTCAAATGGAAGACGAAGAAATGTAATAGTAATACATGTACATAATCATTTATTCATTGAAAATCCGAACATAGATGTCATAACACGGAGAAACATAGCGGTAGAGACAAAGCTCGAGCAGTTGTTCTCGCGGTGTGCACATAAATAAGAGAGTCTCAACACTCTCTGCATACGTAATTCATTTTCCCATGCTCTATGCACGAGTCCATGGTACTCGTATACTGGTATAGATCGGATACTTTCCTATTTGATCCACATGCTACATTTACTTTATGAATCATGGTAAATTATTAATATTAATTCCAGATGAAGGGGAATGTTCGCTGCTTTTCACGCACTGCTCGTATTTTATAATCTCAAGTCGGTTGCTTTGATGCTAATCACTCGATACATATAGCGTCATTAGTGAATATTACTGTTTTGGTATTGTTGATTTGTTATGTTAATTGAAGACAAGGCTGATCCGACGTATCATTACTTTAACTCGCTTAGTCGGATTGCTGTGTTCGATCGTCTTGACTTCCATTACTACTGGTTTTAATCTTAAACTTAACTACTTATTTTCATATAAATCATACGCGATAACACCAAGGCATCCAAGTAAATTACACATGATCATACAGCTTTACAATATTCCGGTTTCAATTACTAATATTTAATCTAAGTTTCAGATAAGAGAATATGATGAACTCCAAGGAATTTGCACAAATTGCAAATAAAATAACAAAAGCAAATTCGCTTTACGAGGAAGATATCTGATGTACCTACGTGAAATAGAAATTCTTGTAGTTTTCCTTTATAAATGATTTTCTTTTTTTACAAAAACCAAACATGTCAAAAAATTCAAATGATTAGGAAACAAAAAAAGTTCTCATTTCAAAATCGGTCATTGTATGACTGTGGCAATAATCCTCCATACATAAAATAAGCACAAAACCAACGTGTACTGTTCGAAATTTTATTTTATAGATCAATTATTTATTGATAAATAAAAAAAACAAGAAGAAAATGCTTTAAAAATAAACCTTTGTATTGTTTTGTTTAAAAAAATCTAGTAGAATTACAAACATACACATTATTATTTGTTTTTGATTATTTTGAATAGGCAAAGAATTAAGAAAAAAATGTATATCTTAATTTAAATTAATTTTATTATAGAGTTCGAATTGTCCAAAAACAAATTATACATTAGGTGAATGTCTTAAAATAAAGAATGTACAAATGTTATAGTAAGCTAGTGCATTGCAGTTTTGTAATTTTGAAAAATTAATAGCTAAGTTAATTTTTGATAAAAATGCAAGTATTTGGCACAATCGTAAAGCTAATTTATATTTTTTTAAAATCTGTTAGAACTCATAATATAACAATAAAACAACAACAGAATAATTTAAGTCAATAAATTTTAGAACAGTGTGAACAAGACCAGGAAACTTTATTTCCTCGTTTTTCAATAAAACAACCTTTTAGAAAATCTAAAAATATTTACGTACATATATCATTCCATTTAAAAAAAAAGTGACCCCTGTGGTGCACTCTCCACGCCAGCAATGAGTGCCCGTGAGGTGACGCCTGGTAAGCGCCCACACGGTAAAATATATCATCATTACCGATGTCTACATGTGTTGTAGATACTAGCACACCCAGAAATGGGTAATATGCCGTGATGATATATTTATTTTATTTATTTATTTAATTTAAAAAAATAATGATGATATCGCTTTTGTCCAAACAGGAAGTAGGATTCGGGAGTTTTTCACACAAGTAGCATTTAATTTCGCTCTCAACTTTTCAATATATACCGTAAGTCTAAAATTAATAATATGCCATTGATTCTGTTTTTTCATCATCCTGTATGCAACATAAAGACCGGTAAGGTAGATATTTATTGGTAAAATGCATATAGAATTCAGACAATATGTTACTTTTATAACGACTGTATGATTAAGTTGTGGATATTTTTATAATATATTTATTTATTACTACATTAGTTTTTGTAATAAGTCTGGAGGCTAGTGGAGTCAAAGCGATTGTAAAAGATAATTGATTTTATGCTAAAAATAACATGCAAGAAATCTATAAACCTAATCATGTTTCTATTACGTTTTATATGTTTCCAGGTTTGATTTACACAATTTAAGTTCTTATGAATCATAAAATATTAAATAAACAACGATAGATTTGAAATCAATTTCAGACTATGACATTTATATTTCATAAATCATCATTAAGTTCGCTGCAATGATACTGCCATATATAATTACAATGATTGAAGAATTAGGTGTCAAAAATTAGGCGTAAAATTTAAAGAGTAATTTGTATCAGATGTCCCACTTTAAATGCAAAAAATAAAATTTTGCGGTGTATGATCATTCTCTACTTTCCAATGCAAACAGAGAGACTTGAACGATCCGTCAAGCGACCGCCCACATGTCGAACTTGTAGAACTTCAAAATCAATAAGAACAGCTTGATGTCGTCAGGGGTAAAGGGAATAGATTTGCATAACTGGTTGTTCATTTCGTCCGTAGTAATTAAAACAAATTACGTGCTCTCATGCTAATTGTGTAATGTCTCGGGCCCCAGGGCTTAGTTGCTTACTACAGTACTTTCTTAACCGTGAACATATGGCAGCAGAAGATATTAGCGAGAGGTTCCCAAATATATTTCACTTTTTATGCTTGTCAAGCAATAATGAAATATGTGCTTTTAAATTTCAACTTTGGAAATAAGCACATGCTTAAGTTAACTGCAGCGGTAATTTTATATAATTGTAAATATCATTTTTTTAAACGTAATATCTGTGTATGTTACTATTTGCAAAAGAAATAGAATTCTTTGCTCTCGTTCGAATCTTTATTTTAATGAAAAACGTTTGATGTTAAATACTGATATAATTAAATTGGTTCTTTTCTAGTTATGTGTTATGTGATACCATTAGCTTACAACATAAATGTTAGGCGTACAATTTTAAAGCTATTTTACAGTTCTGTTTTGAAGAAGTTACTGGCTTCTTTGAACATAAATTTATATAGCAAAATATTCGAAACGTATGTTCAGAAAATGCCCAAGACTCAAAATCGAAGCAGTTTTCCTTTTATTTTAGTTTACCTTCGTAATGAAGATGAGAACACCGTCTTCGAAATATGTTTTTATTTTCATTTAATTTTAAGGTTAAAGGGTAATTTTTAATTTATTATTAATAAATATATAATTAACTAACAAATATGTTAATAATGGCAAATTTTTGATAATATTGATCGCTGATTCACGGGTTAATTAAAATATTTTTCGGTTCATCGTTTCTTAGTAAACACGTAGAACAAAATTCAAATTTTTTACATGACATTTTTTCTAGGTTATTAAAATCATCCATTAATAAGAGTCATTAATTAATGACTTTCTATGCATTAATGAAACGATTAATGGAAAATATTATTTTTATAG
This sequence comes from Ophonus ardosiacus, assembly GCA_943142095.1. Classification (NCBI taxonomy): domain Eukaryota; kingdom Metazoa; phylum Arthropoda; class Insecta; order Coleoptera; family Carabidae; genus Ophonus; species Ophonus ardosiacus. The sequence continues at coordinate 31,693,754 of OW964830.1, forward strand.
CTGTAAGTATTGTTAATAAAATAGATTAGGTGAATAAAAAAACTTTTAATTTAAATTTTGTACCTTACTTAATTTTATTGCGTATGGTTCGTGCAATAACAATAGTAATAATAGTTCAAAGATATTTTAATAATATAATAAATTTAAATTACATTAATGAGGTGTGTATATATAATACCAAAGATTTATGACCGCTTGCACCAATATTTAATTGATAATTATTGTAGAATTAAATAAACTTTCATACGTATAAAATCTATTCTACGTGTTATTTTTTACATTATCTCAATAGATGGCACTAGCATACAGAACGCGTAAACAAGTTCAAATCACTGACTATCATTTGTTTTTTGTTGTTTACGTAGTAAAATTCATGAAAAAATAAAAAAAAAGAATGGTAAGTGATATTTTATTACTGATTTATAACGGAATACTTAGCGTTGGGTTATAAAGATAGCTAGTAACTGTTAAATTGGTTAGATATTGTAGTACTTGTATCTATAATGGGGTAAATAAAAGTTAAATTGTAGACGCTAGGTTAATTCTGTTGGTATATGGGGAGTAATATATGATCAGGAACTCCTAATAGCGTGCACAATACATTCATGAATACATTTGTGGGAGATTCACTTTATTTGGTATTCGTTCGTGCAGAGTGAAATTGTAAGTACAAGACGGGTGAACTGAATTTTTAACACAAATTTTGCAAAATAGGAAACGTGCTAGTCCGTTGTACTTATACATACATGAACATGAACGCACGTACGTTTGGGAGAAGGGGGCATTTGACCCAGATGCTTTATAAATAGGAAGTTATGGCAATGTAAGTACGCACGGACTTATATGGGCGCTGAATAATATGAAAGATAAAGTCATTAAATTATTAAGGTCGTGAGAATCTCCTAACAAACCTATAAATTGCACTAAATAAATATCTTAGATATAAATTTATGTAAATGCAGACTTTACTTTTATGATGCCGATGGCCGATTGTGTAGGTTACAAATTATAAATTATGAACCTTTAACATTTAAACCATTTTATAACTTCAACAGATTTGTAATCAAGTTGTTAATCTATTTTTATTAAATATTAAATATGGTTTCCGTACTTTTTCTTCCACATAACCGAATAAAAAAAAAGTACACTTAAAAATATAACTAGACTAATAAAAAGTTTCAAATAAAACCCACGTACAATGACACGTGAAAATAATTTTTTGCTATTATTAATTACGATATTCTTTAATTAATCGAGATTGATTGTTTTTTTTTTAGATTCTTTTCATATTATAAATTCAAAAAACAATCTAATGAATTTATTTTCTAGAATATTGGATTCATCCTCTTGCATTGATAAGTATCTAATTTCCTACATTTCCGTGTGTAAAATACTTAGTAATTCTAACAAAATTAATGCCCTGATTCCAATCCTTACGGGCATAACCCACTCAATGAAGAACTTAAAAGATATTTATTTTTACTGAACTAAGTTGTGATGTTTAGAAAGCGATATATAATCTTTCGCGCGTCTTAACTAATTTAGTACACTAAATCTTGACCACGTACGATGCCCAAAGCGAGAGTGATTTTTTTAGAAGGATCGTATATCTTATTACAGTCGTAAATCATTTGTTGGAAACTTATGAGATTGTTATTAAACTTTGACGTCTTATTTGGGAGAATTCGATTAGGTGCTGGCATTGGTGTTTTAATATTAAGGTTAGGATACATGTTAGAATTGGATTTATGATAAATGCTTCCTTATAATCTGCATACAATACCATCTGAGGTTGTTTGATATATATATATATATATATATATATATATATATATATATATATATATATATATATATATATATATGATAATAAAAATTATTTACAATATGTAAAGCAGAAATTGTAGAAATGTTATCTATTATGTTTAATTCAATTTAATTTCTTTAAATGGCAGAAAAGTGACATTATAATAATATGAATAAGATTACGACACATCTTTAATTAAAATAACCTAATAATTACTTTTTTCTTAGTTTACGTATCATTGAAAAGATCTTTCAATATTTGTAATTTTGGTATTTAAATTCAAAGGGATCTAAATGTCAATAAATATTGTGTAATATTTTTACATGAAAAAATCTGTATTACATCCACTGCTAGAGAAATAATATAACTGTCATTTAATTTCGGATGTGGTTGCCTTGTAAAGCCAGAGATGGAATAAAATTTTCAAGTTTTAATGTAGGGCGATTACATATAACTAGACCCTAATGTACCGAGTCCATTCTGCGATGAGGGTTATTTTTTTTTACCTAAATTTTAAATATATCCATCTAATATCTAACCATCTAACAATAAGTATATTGACTAGACTAGAGCATCGATTTGAAGTTTGGGAACTTTAGCGTGATCGAGTGCCTCGGTCCCTTACCGCGTTACCGTATAATTTATTATTTTTATTTATTATCTATTAATTATAATATTTTAAGACTGATTTTATGTTTATCGCCTTTTATTCTAAAATATTTTTTTTCATTCTCTAATCTCGAACTCTCGTGCAATTAGTGATGCCGCGAGATGAGATATGGCGAGAAACAATTCACTCTCGTCTCATCTCGAATTTTCGAGAAGAGATTTCTCTCCATCACGTCTCTTCATATTTTTTCTTACTTCCTTTCGATCTCGACTCGAGAGTCTCGAATTTATATTTAGAAATTGTAAATAAATTAAAATTACAAGCAACATAAATTTAATAAACGGGCACCACTGATTAAAACATTACTTTACTAAGTCTGGTGTTTGAATGGTAGTTATAAAATAGGTACTCTATATTATCCGTTGTTGGGTATAGCAATCTGTTTTGTACGCTAATATTGGTAATTATGATTATATATTCGTATAGTGCGACACTTGAGGTTATCGTGAAGAGTATAAAATAGATGTCACTTTTGTGCATTTTACGCAATAAATCTAAAATATAAAAAATAGTACAATCGAGATCTCGAATTTCTACTCTCGTCTCGAGCAAATCTCGAGGACATTACTCTCGTCTCGTCTCGAAATATCGAAACGAAAATAAGATTAATCTCGTCTCGAAAATTCAAGACGAGATCTCGAAAATTCGAAATCTCGCGGCATCACTGCGTGCAATTGGGGATTTGAATTGACAACAAAATATATACGAAATAAGTTTAATGGTAATAAGTGAATGTTACGGCTTAAAATGGTTTCAAGGATTAATGGTCTCCCATCGAATTTTTGGTTTTTTCGTTTCGAAATATTTGTCGAGGAACTAAACGCCTCAAACAAATGGACTTTTAAATACATGTTCTCTCTTTATTTTGAAACTGCTTTCTTTTATTATTTATTCCTATATAAATGATTGAAATTACAGATTCTGCAAAATCGTAAATATGAATTAAAAAGTAAGGAATGTATAAAAAGAAACAAAATGACCCCTAAATGCTATGAATAAATATGTATGCTTTTACATTTTTATATTGCTGTATATTTTTATTTACCTATTTCAAGCTACGAATATTTAATAACTCTTGTAAGTTCCCTTGTTGTAAAACGACGGCTTGAAAATTTCATTTAAAGTATAAATTAAAGTCAAGGAAAAGAAGCTAATGAAACAGTAAATTAGTAGTAACATTTATTCAATTATCTCGGGATGATATAGCATGAAGCGATTCCGCAAGTAAGAAATAGCTGTCTGGATATTAATCATTTCGAAACATTAATGAAGGACGGATATTAAAACTGGACATTGTACAAATATAAATTAATGAATGACGTCTGCTCATACACATACAGTCCCCATACGCGCAATTTGATTATCGAAGAAAGAGTTGGATTTGAAACAAATGTAGCATCATGGCGAGCTCGAGGCTAGTGTTCGTTCCAATTCCCGTGTTCCATGTAATTATTTCCCAACCCGCGCATGCGTACGTGATGACTTAATGATGCATTCGGCAACGATTTGTTTTTATTTTCTCTCGGGTGTCGTAAGAGTTTGAACTCATCTCTGCGTGGGTTCTTGCGGTGTAACAGGTTGAGTTCGACCCGCTGGCAACAGGTTATGTTGCAAATATATGTTAATATGTCGTGGAGATGTGATGTGAAGTATTGGAGTTTTGAAATATGGTTAGTCGGTCGGTTCAGGAAGTGATTAATAACTTTATCCATAGGATTCATTTCTCTTAAGCCGAATCAGATTGTTAATGCAATTAATTCGGCATGTAATACATAGATAACCGTTACTATATAGCAGGAAATTCCATCAAAGGCCGCGTCATTAAACTTAGAATGAAAGAGTCACAGATTTTTATAGAATTTTGTTCTTTGCTAACTCAAATTATTGTAGTTGCAAAAAGTAAAAAGCGTTTCCATAACACAGTTCAAATATTATTGACTAATCAAAATAAGATTTTGTGGTTAACAATTCTTTTCTGATTTTTACAGCAGCTTCATTTCAGAACATAAGAAATATTCAATTTACCAATCTTCTCTGATTATTTTTATAGTTAGTAATAAAAAAATGTGTATATCCGTAGTTAAAATGGGGGTTAACGTATTGCTTTTCGCAGCGCTAAACAACAGCCTAATCACTTGACAAACTGTGGCTTCGATTGTGTTGGACACACTAACAACCTAAACCTAAAAGTGTGTTTCTGTATTTCTGCTGTCTTGATTTGCAGTTCTACAAAAATTATTGTGTGACTCGTTTTATAAACTCTTTAGTATTCGTTTTTTATAAACTCGCTCGTGTCTAAAGATACGTTTATACATAAATATAATACTATTAAAATGGTGCTGGCAGCATTATTATTGTGAAGCTACAAATCATTATTTATAACTTACCTATATTTTAAAAACTATTTTCAATAGTGAATTTCTGTAACCTATAGTTACCGTGACCGAGAACTCACAAAGAAGGATTTGTGAAAAAGTCATTGACCTCACTGGGATTTGAACCCAGGATCCTCCTACATCTAGTAGGATGCTCTAACCTTCACTGTTGAAAAACAGTTTTTAAAATAATTAATAATGTTGTGGTGACCGATATCCACAAAAGGTGTTGACATGCTGTTCTGTGGATAACGATACTCCATGTGGCATGATTGTACTCTTTTACTACCAATATATGACATGTGGAAGATTCACTGATTTTAATGTGATCTTGTAGCTTGTAGCTCAGTTGTTTAGAGCATCCTACTAAATATACGATGGTCCTGGTTCAAATCCCAGTGAGGTCTATAAAATTTTCACAAATCCTTCTATGTTAATTATTTGTAACATACATTTAAATCATAAAATTGAACTTCCTTGTGACTAAATATAGGTAATTTGAAATATTTATATCGTTCATTAATATTATTATTAAACAAAATTCGTTTCAGTTTTTTGTTATATAATATAAAATAAAAAAAATGTTAATTTAGACTTCAAGATACATTTTTTTTGTACTTTTTGCCATATATTACTTAGTATGACACACGGTTATGTGAATTTAGTGCCCTATAATTAAGACGTACTGTTATATGTACTTTGGGTGGAGCAGATGATATTAATGCAATTATTTTTAAAAATAAAACAGTTTTATAATTGAAAGTGTTATCTCTGCAACGCCAATCGAAATTAATTAAATATTACTGAAGATGCATAATGAATCATACACGCAGAAACATCAGATGAAACTGATTAAAAATCTGTACATTTACATAATTTACTTAAGATAGTAATCACAAATTGCATCTATAAATATTCAACCTGCACACAACACACCAACCTCATTGGCATGAATGAATAGATGATATTGAATCAGGTTGACCAATTCCTTGTTTCTGTTTCCATCTTTAGTAGTTCGAGTAGGACCAGTTTGCAAATTTTGTATCGGACATCTGGCTGTAAAAATTGGACGCCTTACCCTCCTTTCTACATGCGATAATAAAATTCTACTCTTGCACAAAATTGTAATCAAGTTTTGATTAGCGTAATTTGATCGCTGGATTTTGAACAATGTCAAGGAGATATCATTGTTACTTTCATTTTATACGACATTTGAATAAATTTAGGCAGATATCAGATAAGAATGATTTTTGAATGAAATTAAATTTATGTAATAAATTGATACACTTATAGCACGAGTTATCATAACAACATCTCAGTTGAATAATAAGTAGGTATTATTAACCTTTGTTTAAATATTCTATGATTTGTTAGGTTCATTTAACTAATCAGTATATAGTACAATTCAACTTGTATTCCATTCTTCCCACCGTAAGAACAATAAGGCCCATATTTATTTTGAAAATGACACAGCGCGTCATAATGAATAATGTAGGACATACACATAGGAATACAATCCTTGCACTAGTTGGTAACCACATATTAAACGAAAAAACATTCGAAACAGGCCTTTTTTTGTTTTTGTCTTCCCAAAATGGGGTCAAAACTGGCCCGATATCCGTATTTTTGTTAATAACTCTCATTATAAAAATATTACAAACAATTCCTCTTGAGAATTCTCCTAAAATATGTTAATATTTCGTTAGATACAAAGTTCGTTACAAAAAGTTTAAAAAATACTGAGTTATTAATCATTTTTTAATTTGGGTCTGCGAAGATCCGATTTCGATAATCGATGTTATGATTTAATTCATTTGTGTAGGATGGAGAATTATAAAATATGTTTTTTTACATAACTAACCCCCGGTTTTATAAAGGGCAGATTAAATTTACTTCCATAGAAAATTCATTCAAACTAACAAATTCGAATTAATTTTATTTATTTTATGGCATTTATAACATTATTATCAAAAGTTCTACTGTCATTTAAAGGAATAAATTTTATTTACTTCGGAAGTAAATTTATCTGTCGTTTATGAAACCGGCCATAAGAATTATATTAAGTTTTACATTCTAAATAATTAAGATATTGTTAATTTAATAAAGAATAATTAAGTTTAGTTTTATAGTTTTGTGTGTTTTCTTTAAATGTAAGATTTATAAGAAATAAATAAAAAATAATGTTATTATACTTGTTTATTAATAAAAGATGTTCAATAAATATAATACAAATAAAACATAATTATAGTGATATTAATAACAAAATATAACAACAATAATTATTGTCAGACAAGGGTTAAAATGGACAAGCGGTCACACTCATATAGTTTTTATAATTCCTTCATTAATAAAATTTTAAAAAATCAATAGACAGTTTTCATTTGCTACTCAAATTGTTTTATAAGCATATTTCCATGCCTATTTTACTTTTTTGTTTCGTTTCACCGTTAGGATGTTACCTAACCTTACCTAACCGTTCTTAACTTAACCAACAAGTAAAAGTCCGATACACATTTTTCGAACATAAATAACATTATCGTTGTTGGAGCTATTTATACTTTTTTTCTTATTTTGTTTAAAATTACGAGGTATTTTACATAGTTAAAGATTTGTGTTAATCACCGGTTGTGAAATGCATATGGCTGCTGATGTAAGTTTTTGTTTATTTGCATAAAAATATGAACTCATTTCAGAGAAATAAAAAGCAACGAAAAGCTATTAATTCGACAGCACTCATAAAATTTATTTAATTAGTTAGTATAAAATTCCTATGCACATATGGAAGAAAATTAAGAAATAATTCTTGTGTGCCCCCTGGGAAAATTACCGCCCCCGCCACTGACCAAATCCGGCGCACAAGGACGTTCCGAACAAGAGAACACATTAAGAACGCCTCAAACTGTCACATAAATTCGGTTGTTTTTTTTGTGTGCTCAAACAAGCCAACGTGATTGATAAAACCACCAGACATGCGTAGTTATTTGGTCCCGAGGTTTATGTTTAGAATTTTTAATTCGTTTAATCTGTGTCTCCCACCTGAGTTAACCTTCGGTTTAGTGCCAATTTAGTGTCGTTATCTTAGAATATTTTAATACGAAATAATCGGTGAGTTATTTGTTATTTGTTAATCGGTGACACAACATGCAATTTTATTATTATTTTGATTTTTTAATTGCGGCTGTTAAGTTGTAAAAAATCTAATTTAATATCCATATAAATTAATAGATTAATAATCACTTCTTGTTTTTAATGTTTATAGTTTCCTCTAAACTGAAATTATTAAAAAAAGTACAAAACTATAATTTCAGAGAAAGTTTAAAAAACTTTAATTTTTCTTTTAAGTAAATGATTACATTAAAACAAATATAAATATTCAAATTTAGGAAATGAGATTTAATGAAGATCGCTAATAATTTGACACCAGAAATTGAATATTTTAATAACAGGTTTTATAACATCCATTATCCAAGGTATTTCTGATAAAAAATTACGGATACCGACAAATACCTGTATTTTAATGTGCAACAAATGTAGCCACTTTTTCCTTACCTTATAATACACATAACAGTTTTGCATTGCAAAATGAATTTTCATATACAACAAATGAAAAATTCTTAACAGTCGTATTTATGTACACATGCTGTCACATATGTCACAGGTCAGAAGGTCAATCAATTATTCATTAACAATGATTGTGTCTAATTGGTTTGCTTCTCCAAAACCAGTATCACACGCAGCTGGTTTTATCGAAATTTTCTCTTTCTCAAAAAATGTCTTCCGAGAATCACACACTCAGTGTACTGTTATTTATAGTAGGTAGACTATTTTTTATCGTACGAATTTTGTTAATATATTTTCATCACATGTTGTAGCCTTTTACAAAACATTTTCTGACGTTATAACGGTAACATTAGGCAAAGACATATATTTTAACAATTAACAAATAGCAGTTGTTGCTATGATTAAAACTTAATTATATCTCATATGAATATGAGTTATATTAAAAATTGCCCAGCGCATGCACTCAGGTTTTATTTTTTCCTCTTTAAATCATAACAGAAACTACAAATTACAAATGTGTTTTAATTACATTTTTTGTGATGCCAATAAAAAATTATTGTCTAATTATGGTCGCAACACGTAAGTTTCATACTCTAGTGTTTCACTAATAATAACAAATATCATTTTAAAAGATGACTTACCCATATATGAAGTTTCGTGTAAAATTTCATCCAAACAAACAAAGCGTTTTGTTGTTATAAGCAAAACTATTTTTTTCTTAAGAAGACCTCTTAATAGTAATATTTGTTAAACGTTAGGTAACTACACTTTGGGATCTGCATAAGTTCAGTTAATATTTGGACTATACCCGATGAAACAAAATTATAAAAATAAAGAAGAAAATGACGTTTATAGAATTAAAATTGGATAAAGTTAGAATTTCTTAGCTTCAAAAACGAGAAGAACGTGGACTGGTTTGTTTATTATTTCGAGTAATAGTAATCACTAACTTAACGCAGTTCCATTTTTTTGGTTTTTCTCAAAAGCGGGAAGAATTTGTTTTGTTGTAGCCCGTGAAGAATGCAGGCTAGTTGGTTCTTGTTAAACCACACTTATATTTTTCATGCTTTATTTGGATTTTGCCGAAACCTTGTTGCTCACATTGTGACGCGACCGGAATCGAATATCTAGTGCATTAAAAGAAACTTCAATAAATGAACCTGTGGGAAATATCTTAATTGGCAGTTTCAATTACCTACTAACAGATAAATTTAACATTAACATAAAGTTAAGTAAAAAAGTAAAAATAAATTTTAGCTTTCAAATAAAAACTTTTTGTTCCACTTTTTACAATCAGTAGTATAAATCTATAGAAATATATAATCCGTTTCTGAAAATACATTTGTGGTCACTTTGCAAAAAAAACTGATTGCTGCTTTCCATTATAAGGTAATAAAATGGAAGAGATATTGCGTAATGTATTCATAATTTGTAAAAATCAAGCCGGTTTTACTAAAAAAATTCTTGACAATCCGGAGAAATTGGTGTGATAGCAGCTGTAGACGTGTTGTTAGCAGCTAATTTCACAGACCTTGATTAGACAAACTGTTTACACTAAATATATGCATTTAATTGCATTTGTAGGATCAGTTATAAGGCGAAACTCGTTTTCGAGAAGAGCCTTATACAGTCAAAGCTTTAATTAATGCTATCTGTTTTATAACAACGTACACTGTCGGCACCTATACAGGGAAACGCGATTATATTCCAGAGATATCGATAGGCGGCTAAGATACGAACTCCAACTAAACTGCTATTCACTATTCGAACGTCGCTATTTTGATAACGACGCGTGAGAAATTTATTGGGAAATATGTTATAAATAACTTATATATAGTATTACAAAATATCCGCTTGTAAGTACATACATTTTCACTTAATTATCTTAGTAAAATATAATTAAAATATTGTCAATAAAGAAATAGGGTTAAGTTTAAATTTGGCGGACAAATTACTTGTTTTATAATTATAGTGGTGTAAATTAAATTGATCAAATCTGGTCTGATATTGATAATATTGGTATTTTACGATTTATGGCTGAAAAACATAAACTTCAAAACTGCTCGCTATATTAATTAATTTCAAAGCTAGCAATTAAGGTAATTTGCATCCCATTTATCGAACAAGACCAATTAAACTAATCCATAATGATTTCTTTACAATATCATTCTTCGATACAATAATGTAACCTTGCTATTAACTCGAATTTACATAATAATAGCCAAGTTATCAATACTTCAATAACAATTCGAGACATTTCTGTCGCCGAACTGATACGCCCGCTGCAAAAAGCCAAAACAAAAAACCAGTATCAATCAGATAACTATCATCATTATCATGCTATTAATTTCGGCCGAACAGGATCAGAGAAAACAGTTGCGATTTTTTTGGTTCACGGTCGAATTTTATTAATTACGATTCAATTACGGAAAGATTTTTCAAGGTATTTTGTTGTTTTCCTCCACAGAAGCATCCAGTTTCGATATATTTGCACTTGGAGGTCGCAAATCGTTTCAAGAATTCCTAGGTTAGTTATATAATTACACAGAAATCATCTTTAAGAAATTCAGAAATGAATGACGTTTGCCGTTTCGTAAATGTGTAATCTTGGTGGCTAATTTAACGTAATTCCGTTAGTAATTGTGAACTATTTTTACAATCTTAAAAATGTTGGATATAAGTTCAACAAAAATAATCATACATATTATATTACAATTCTTTATTTGTAAACACTTTATTTGGTATTCATGTTCAAATGCATTGAGCGATATCTTATCTATTATGTTACTTTAATCGAAATTTTAAAATAAAATTAATTACTAATATTACTTTAACATAAGGATGTTTCCGAGAATTAATTTCAATGTATTTCAACGAATATCAACAACAATGAATGTTTACAATGAAAAATATTCGAATAATTGTTTCAATTACAATAAATAATTAAAACATATTTGATTTATCTCTAGCGACAAAGGCAGAGAGTCGTCAAAAAGTCATAAAAGTAAAATAAAACATTTACATGTATTGCAAAAGCAAAGTTTTTATTTTTACATTAATGATTACTTTATAGTTTCAGTACATGACTAATATTTAAATGTATGTATTATAGGACAAAGTGTGACGATAAATGCATAGAATCAATGTTAATATAACGTCTATCAAATTTTTAATGAATTTAATTGATAAATGTTTAGTTTAGTAAGTACTGTTATCTCACTACGGTACATAAGTTTTTTGTGTAGAATAATTTAGTCGTATGATCAACTAGGCGAGCCACAATGGATTATGATCAACGGGACGACGGCGAAGTGGGCGATGGTTAATTACGCGACCGTCAATATTTTTTTAGCACGTTTAGTAGGAATACAATTTGGCGATTTTTTTTGCAATTGGAAAAATAGTTATAAATTGCATTTTTCTAATACACAATTTTGTAATTCTACTTTTCTATTATTTTACCGTCCAGATGCCCGGCGCCCAATGACTGTCACCGTGTTGGCCATCGCCTTGTCCAGTATTAGGCATAGGGTCCTCACAGAGGATATCACAAAAATTAAATAATATGTGTTATTGAATATGTTAATATTCATCTTCTTATTACATCTCTTTTTACCTATTTGACAAAAGGGTACATTGTATCCTGAAAGTCATCACTGTAATACCCAAGACACATTACAAAAATCAATGGTCATTAATGGTTAGTTATAGTATGAGCACGAAGTTGAGACTGATGAGAGATGTTAAAATTGCGTCTATTAACAAACCAGAAAATATTGACTGTAATAAGCAAGTGCTACTTATTGATTTGTACTGTACGAGTACAACACAATAAGTAGCACGTGCTTACTACATTCAATATTTTTTGGTTTGTTAATAGACGCAACTTTGACATCTGTCATCAGTCTCAACTTCACGTGTGAATACTATTACTAACCGATAATGATCATTAATTTTTGTAGTGTGCCTCGGGTATAAATAAAGTAGATCAAAAAACAGATGACTTCGCTACCCTTTATTCTATATCAAGTTCTAATATCCAACTGTAGCAACATATGTATATGTTTTGTTGATCATTAGCCATCAGATTGGAATTAGATATAATAATCACTCCATTGTACCTAATTTGTAATTTGTATTGCATTGAATCTATTCACGGTGTCATACAGGTATTAATTCGGATTGATTGAAATTCATTTTGGCAAAAGCAATATGGAATTAAGCACAAGGACTCCTAAAATCAATTGTTTCACTTGTATATTCACATCATTAATTCTCAAATAAATAAATCCTTTTGATGTTGCGTATAACATATTTCTATCATTTAGTAGCAAATCTGTTTCGTAATAATTACGACCATTTGTCGTATAGGGTAATTACCATTACCTAGGATTTATGAAACATCGCGTTCGTTCTTTTCTGTGATGGATTAAACGCAACGAGTTTAAAATCTTTCATGAGTGTGATTCATGTGCCCCATATTCGTTAATAGGATTTGTATCTTGGCTGAATCACTGATATTAATCCATCCTGCAACTGAGGTTGTTGGTAATTAACAGACTTGCATTAAACTGGCATATCTAATGACGGACACTTTATCAATCAACAGAAGGATTTGTTTACTTCAATATAAATTTACTTACATTTTACAACATTTAGATAATTCTAATTTACAAAATTGGACAAATTATACCATATTGATTGCACAACAAAGTTTCTTCATTGCCGCATTTTTGAATTTTGAAATATCCTTTCTAAATACTTGTAATTTTCATTCAACGGATTAAGATAATATTCCATAACTGGTTGTAAGATGATAGCATGTCTGATAAGGTGATAATTTATATATTTTTTGCACCATTTTATATTCATAACCTCATTTTAACTATATTTTCGTCAGAGCTTTGTCGTATACATAAATAATGTTCACAAATTAATGTGACTATTTAACTATTATCAAAAATATCTTGTTATTTTAAAAGCAACATTTTTACACTTTTAGTAAGAAATAAAATATGAGTTCCATTTAACAACAAGAAAGGAGATTGAATTTTACATCTATTTACTGATAATTTAATTTGGTTTTTATGTTGATTATTGGCAGGTTTTGGTCCTTGCAGGAAAAGTATAAATTATGATTCATTCTGCACTTATATGGTATGTTATGGTTAATATTGTTGTATTTGAGTTACTGTTTCCAATGAATAATAACGTTTTAATCCGAATGCAAGAGGGATTCAAGGTACGGTCTAAGGTATGAACAGAAACAAACTTTAGAAATGGCAACAAAAACAATATTTAATTGTAAAAATGGAAATTTTATTACATTAATGAAAATAAGAAGCCAACACTCTTAAAAAGGTACATTTGCATGCTGAGATATCTTGCAAATGATATCTTCGTAAACATGATATTTACAGGTTAAATTTGATATACTTATAGTATTTATACACCGTTCAATATTTTGTAATAAAAAAATAAACTTTCTCTTCAGCATTATAAAATAAAATATTTTATTAAAAAATATAGTTTCAGCGGAACTATTACCTTCCGTCAATTCTATGTATTTTGTACAAATTCCATACCAACAGTTCCTTGGAAAAGATTCTATATAGCCAATAAAATTGTAACACGATTACGAACATATACTATTTTCTAGAAATTCCATACCAAGAGTTCCATGACAAAGATTCTATAAATGCAATAAAATTATAAGACGAACATACATTATGTAAATTGCACTTGACACTGTCATCTGTCAATTAGAATTATTTGAATATTACAGCTATTTCTATGGTTATAGGAAAGCTAGCAGATATATGAAAGTTAATCCCTTTATAATTCTTTAACTCTAAATCTATCGAATATGAAGGAAAATGTATAATCAAACCGTGCAGAGAGTAATATATTCATTCATATTTATAATCACATAAAATGTCAAAAGTGATATTTAACTGCGTTTTCCAAGAAAAACTGTTAAGAATTGCAAATAAGGGAAGTTCCGTTTGATCAATTACAACCAAAATCTAATGAGCTCTTCATATGGATGTAAGAACACGAAAGAATTATAATATTTAGAATTTAGAATTGAAGTTATGTCGGAGAAATTTTTGTCACACACACGGACACACAGCACACGTACATATATCATCGTAAAACTAGTAATATCGTATTCTAAGGACCGTAAAACTTGCTAATTCATTAAAAACTCATCACCGATTTTTTTGACCAAAGACAATACCTTCCTTACCTAAAGGTGTCTGAAGGTAAAAATTTAAAATATTTTTCCAAATTAGCCTTAAAAGCAACTGTTTAGTCGGTTTTGTAGGTAATATCATTGTCCGGCGGAAAAGAATAAATACAAAATCAAATGGAAACAACTTTTGGTGAAGCAAATATAGATGCAAAGAATTACATGAATAGAATATATGGAGATTCTATAAAAAGAAAACAAAAAAGAAAAGAAAACAAGGTGCGGTTTTGGCCTTTACATCTAGAAAAAAGGTAATAAGAAATATATGTAAGAAAGTGCTTTATTCGTTACGTTATCTCTGTAATGTGCTGCAATTTTGTTATGTTATTCACTAAAATATATGAGCATGGAAGAACCTATTGATGTTTGGTAGTCATTTCAAAGTATTTTGTACTTTGTTATTTCCTCGCTATTATATTTTTTTGCTTGTTTTAAATGAATGAATAATTTTCAGATATGCAGATACTCCTTCTTAATTAGCATAAATAAAAACTTGTCATTAGAGTTTAAAAACCATTTAGAGGCAATTTAGTGCATTAAGAAATACGTAGATATATAATTGCTGGGTAATTTGGAAGTCGAATATATGATTAGTGCAAGGCGGTATGATTGATATAAAACAGGATTTATAAATGCATACATATTAGTTTTAAAGTCTCAGAAGTTGATTCAATGTTTTTGGTGAAACTGTTTGCGGAATTAATGTCGAATGGAATGTATTATTTATGCTCACTAATCCTGAATATTTTATTACAGGCATTCAGATCCTTGTGCAACATTTTTAACAGTTTTTTTTTTAAATATATGAATGCCAGATCAAGCTTAATATCAATTTCGTTGTAATAAACATTTAATTATTACATTTCTCTTTCTGTCAGATAAAAATCTTTCAATAAAACTTCTAGTATTGAGCAATAAGGTTGCTAAGTACGTTGGCATGTATTCAAGTGTCAAAATGTGTACATGTGTAAACGGTATTATTAAATAATATGTCATTCATCCGTTTATTATTCAATTAGTGAAATGATTTAAAAACGTCAAGAACATCCTGTTGACAATCCAATAATCATTACACGCAAATACATTTCAAATCAGAACAAATTCATTTCATAAATAACAATTCAATTTAAAGATTAAATCTACTTAGTTATTATAACGAAATTTATGCTAACTGGAGCCATAAAAAGACGGATACATCAGTTCTGTTCTCCTTCGTACAAAGCCAAACGTTTTATGATTTTTTTGACACTGCTTTCGTCCTTGGTTGGCACTTAAATTGTATATATCCAATGTAGAAAATAAACTTATTTTGTTGTGTGAGTAGATTTACATCCAATTAGTATTATTTGATATGCAATAAAACAGTGTCCCTAAATTTGGTTCATTAGTGTGAAGTTGTATTTTATTTTGATTTACATATTGGTATCTCGCATATCTTCATTAGCGGCCTGCCCACCGGATGTTTGAGACAAATAAGGTATTGCAATTGCTCGGGGCTCCGCATAAAATAATTAGCTTGGATACTTCTAATCAACGAAAAAGCAAAGAATATGTTTTATTTTTTTAATAAAATAACTTGGTAAAATTGTTGCAGTTCTATAGATTACATTTAATTACCTACCTATAAATATCTAGGTAAATAGTAAAATATGATTTTATATTTAACATTTTTGCTTTAATATCAGAATAAACCAATAGAAAAAGTATTGAAAATAATACCTTGGAGAAACTAAAGTTATTTTTATACCAAGAGTTGAATGTAGTTCTTTGCAGACCGAGGCGAGGTTACCGCCCGAGAGTAGCGAGGACTGCAACTAGCTGAGTGTTAAGTTTCCACTAATGTCAGTTGCATGAAGACGAAAATTTGCGTACCAAAGGTACCTACTTGAATCACCATTTTTATTTAAGTATCAATAATAACTGTTATTTGTAAATATATATCGTCGGTTTGGTACAAAAGTATCCTAAGCCCATATGGGCTTAGGCTACTTTACTATTGTAATAAAAGATGGAGCTGATGTTAGGATACTTTGATATTCGTAATTTTACAGGCGCCAAATTTAAAATGTGGGCTTGGGATCGTTTTACAGTTAAATACATGAGCTAAATTGTTATTTGTCGTAAATATTTTATTTTCAGTAAAATATGGACTTAGGATACTTCTGTACCAAACCGACCAGTAAGAGAACACATTTCTGATATATACCATATATAATAATTTCATGTCAGGCCTCTATAATCTTACTTTCTCATTAGTTTATTTAATTTTTTGTAATCAAAAAAGTAAGCAATTTGCAAAAAATGGTTTTGAGAAAAGAAATAAAATAGACCTAAATAAGTATGATTGATTGAGGATAAGTGTTACAATTAAATATTTTCGGCTGATAGATAGAAAAGTAGATTATTATCTCACGTAGTTATGTATTCGAAACTAAACGGATATTATCATCAGTTACAATGTACATTAACGGTAAAAGTAGAAGAATTAAAAAGACATATTTCGTTTCGCTTTTTAAAAGTTGTTTGGCTTGATATGATTTAGAGATAATATAATTAAAACTTGAATATATACACTTACAACAATAAATTTATAATAATTTAAAACAGATTATAGTATTTATTTCGCAGCGAGATTTGTGCTTGTGAATGTACCAAATATTAACATGTCATCAGTAGCGAGCTTACATTTACATGATTCGTCCATTGTTTTTGCCTCTTGTCACAATTGATTATCATCGAATGATCAGTTTAAATCAACATGGTTATTACCACCGACAGATTTAAAGCACTTAATAGCTTATTAAAATGACTAATTATTATTGTTTTGTAATTAAAAATTTTATGCTCCATTTATACTAGCGAGAGGATGCAAGGTTCTTAGCGTAAATTATACTATATTTTTTGCTGTAATATTGTTATTTACGAGACATAATTATTAGTTTAATTTATTTGCAAATGATTACGATTTAATTTTTGTTTTTTATCAAACATGGAAGACAACTAACCGCGCATTTTAATGCAGGTTATATCTTTACATGTACATATATAGAACATGTCACTGAATTATTTAAATATATATTTGCTGTAATTATTATTATTAGCTTGTTACTGTACTTATTAGATACACCGATCTATAAAGTTTGAAACGGTCAGGTCTTTTCTTGTACATATTACACTGCAATCGAGTAGTCAACGGAGAAAAACTTATGTTTGTCAATTCGGCATTTTGAACCATTTCTAGTTATATACAGGGTGTTATCTAAGTAAGTGTACAACGCTTAACCCATAGATAGTAAATCAGGCAGTAATTTTGGTTTAACATTCTTTCGACAAGAACTGGAGGCCTTTAAAACTGACCAATCACATCATAGTTCCCTGAATCAATGTGTTCCCTGAAAAAAATATTCATTGTTAAAACTGACGTTAAATGTTTTTTGCATAGACGTACAATTTGTATTCTATATTTTTTTGATATTCTCAAAATGCCATTTACCTTCACCAATTAAGAGCATGCAGACCTGCATATGGTTTATAGTGAGAAATTACAAAATAATCGTGCTGCTGCAAGACGGTACAGAGAGTTATTTCCTTGTTATTTCCAAATATGTGACATTTTTTCCAGAGAACACATTGATTTTTACTTTTTTTATTAAATTTTGAATTACGATGTGATTTGTCAGTTTTAGAGGTCTCTATTCTTGTAGAAAGCATGTTAAACAAAAATTATTGCCATTTATATAATAAAAAGATATTAATTTTAAACATTAATAACAGAAGCAAAATTTTACTATAAATCGAATATTTCTACAAGATAACTGTTAGGTTCGATGGATGACTAATTATAGAATACGGTATCAACCACTCAGTACCGTCGAATTGCAATTAAAAAAGTGAAATAGCTGAAATTGTTGCCTCATACCCCACACGTGAATTAAGAACTCAAATTATTTATGTGGGTATAATTAATACAATTTGAAAAGTAGAAACTGAATGTCCTTTTCGAAGGTTTTGATGATGTCACTAAATCAAAAATAATTTGCCTTACTTAATGAAAGGTGCTACATACTTTTCAAATTCATTTTAATTAGAGGAATAATTAAGAAAAGACGAGTTGTAATTTTTTCTCCGGCGTCCTTGAGGATTGTGATATAAAATTGGCTGAGTGTTAAATGGATTTTTTCTTTAAATTCTTAATTAACATTTGAATTTGTTTAATGTCTTAATTCTGTATGATTTGAATTTTAGGTACGTTCGTGCCGTACATTGTTAATGCACCAAAGTAAAAAGTTGGCGCTACAATGAATATATTTGTCATTTTTATGACGAATGGGAGCGCCGTATGCTATTAAAATTAATAACATATTGTAACCAAATTTGGTGGCCGATAAGATAAAAAATATACTGTATACATTGCAAGTACATACTTACGAAACATTGTTCGTCTTCAAACATGAAAGTAAAAGTACTGTTAATGATCTAAATAATTTATAATAATTAAAGTTTATATGAGTTGCATTAACCGTTTTTATGCGTAATCGTAATAATAATATGTCAAGTCATTCAATTAAATTATATATTATACTATTAAATGCATTGCAGAACAAAAAGGAGAAATCGTATGATCAAATTTTATTCAAACAAATGTAACCTAACGACAACTAACAACTTATGAGAAATGAATTAAATTTACCTTTTCATATACAACATAGTATGTACCATTTAGTAACTCTCAGAAAATAAATCTTCATTTCACTCATTTATGCGTTTAAAATATAATTATAAGCAATATATTTTTATATCGTTTATAGAAAGATTTTTTAAGGCATCGCCAACTTGGAAAGTAACAGATCTTTTGAATATTTCAATTAATTATTTTATTCAATTTTGACGTTTTAAACTGTCATTATTAACTCCATAGCAACAACTACAAGCAACACTTTTTTCACATGTGAATTAAATTTTTTTTAAATCACTCTCACAAAATTTTAACTCACTCTGCAACAAATAATGCATTTAAAATAACATCAGGAACGAAAATAACACTCACCATAATATTTATTAGACATTATCAGCCATTTTCATTATTTTTCATGGCACAAATGACAGACAATAAAGCATTTTAAATACATGACCTGACGTCTATCAGCGATGCTTGTCATGCTCGGCCTACTAACTGATCAGTTTTTTATTTTGTCAAAATTAAATATTATAATGGTTTTTATTAGTATTTCGTCAAAATTGAATAAAATCTTGTACAAACCACGTGAGCTAAGAATGTTTATTCACTCGAAGAATTTAACTCACTCGCCCTTACGGGCTCGTGAGCCAAACTTTCTTCTCGTGAATAAACATTACCTTAGCTCACTTGGTGTGTAAATATCTATTACAATACAGGGTGATTCATGACGGGTATGCCAAAATTAAACCACATATTAGGGGCCATTTTGAGTAAAAAAAAATGTTATATGAAGGTTAGAAAAATCAATTATTCAAAATATTTAATAGTCAAAATACTTGATATCAGTGGCGGCTGGTGATATCTTTGTATGGTAGGGCACAAAAATTTAAAAAAGTAAAAAGAGTATATTAAATTATTTAATCTTTAAGATACAGAAGCCATCTTCGTAATTAAATGAGTACTAGACGATTACAATTCAACAATAACAGATTACCTCGGAAAATGCCGGACATACTCGGACATCTTCGTTTAAATTGGGCTGTGCCCGGAACAGGCTTAATGCAGTCATATGCAGCTACGCGCGCTTCGCTGCTATTGGTCAAAATTCGAGTAAAAATAGTGGGAGACCGGGGCAGAAACGTGTGTGCCCTAGCTTCTAGCAGCATATCGGTACGTGCACACGTCAGTATATAGGCTATCTAGCTATCGGCGATGTAGTAAGAATTGCATAATAATGAAAGTAAATAATAATTAATGTATTTTTAAAATGTATATGTACTCGCTTATTTCTTTTTTTCTTGTCTTTTTATTTGGTAGGGCTGCGCCCTTGTGCCCTATAGCACGAGCCGCCACTGCTTGATATTTTCCAAAAATTAAAATATCTCAAAAACTATTGAGCTTATCAAGTTTTGGCAAGATTTTTTTGTATTTTTACATTATATGTAATATTTAATTAGCAAAGATAAAATATTAATGGGTAAAAAATAACCACGAAAGACATTCAAGGATTCCCCAAATGAGGCGCCTTTGGTTGAGATACAACAAAAGAAAGCATATTCATGTATCTAAATAAGTAGTATCCTCATATCAGGTTTCAAGATTTTAGTGCAACTAGTACCAGAGGTATTAATAACAATGTGTCTGGTGAGGTGCGCCTTCAAAGGGCTGTAACTTCATATAACATTTTTTTTTTCAAAATGACTCTCCAAATATATGGTTTAAGTTTGGCACACCAGTTGTACTGTACGTACGTATATTTTATATACATCCGTTTTTTTTTTAATAAGTAAAATAGGGACGATAACAAGAAAATACAGAGAATTTTGTAATTTTTTGCTTACATTTATATCTTTTATAATTATCTTATTTTAAAGGATATTTTAATTTTAAAATATCGGTGGTAGTAAATACTTGTGCAAACACCACGTCGAAAAATTTTATTTTACAAGATTCGTAGGTATGCAATGCCTACCTCGGTCAGGAAAAGGATAATTTCCGGACTTGATATGTATATATAAAATTTATAAAAGTTATGGGTCAATTAAGGAAGTTAATTGCTCTAACAATTATGTGTAGTGGTAGTCTTTTGTTATGTATCCATAAATGTGAGTCCAATTAGTTTTCCTAATGAAAATACAGTTAACAAATGGTGGTCTGTGAAGGTATTTATATTTTTCTACAGTACCTGATAATAATACTCGTATATACCCTATTTTTAAACTAACACGACTAAACTTAAAACATTAAAAGTCAGATTTACAATTAAAGTAAAAAAGTAGAATGAACATGTATATATAAAACGTTCAAATTTCGGCAATTTCGATTTCAACAATATCATTGAAATACTCGCACGAGTAATATATTTATAATTTGTTTAAAATAATTACCATGATTAAAATGAAAAATTTATTTGTTTTTGGGCATAATGAAGATTGAGCATTAGCCAATGAGAAGCAAAGAACATAGGTCATAATACCGATATTGTGAATTCATTCGTTTTTTTAAACCTCTCAACAGGGTTAAATCCCAATTACTGTGTAGGTTCACATACACAAACATCCATGCCTTAGTAGCATTCGAATCCAGAACCCCGTGCGTACTCATGACTATGAGGTGTTGCTCCAACCATTGAGCCACCAGGGTCGAGAGTTGTTTAAATTAAAAACAGTATAGTAAGAATCAATCATGAGATAAGTTTTTACGGTATTACAAGGGTTGTTATACCACTCTTGAATAAGTATGAATAAAATCTATGTAGAAAGTAATTATCAATAGAAGACTTGATGAATGAATAATATTATCATTGAGGAAAGTCGTCAAACTTGAATTGCTCGAAATAAAACTCCATCCTCTTTGCTTATTGGACCGAAACATTTATCAATTAATTAGCAAATTCACGCGTGGTGTCCGATGTAATACTGTTATGATAGAATAATGAAACAACTAAAAGTTTTTCCGCTGCATAACTTAACTAATTACAAACACATAGCTGTCAGTGAATAATTATTTGTTGCCAATTAGATAAAAACTGTTCATGAATATGGCAAAGTCTAGTTTTTCTGCAACAGATTAATTTTAGATCGCCGTGAAGTGTATTGGTATGTTGGGTAAGGTTGAAATCACGCTGATGACAGTTAATTGGAATTATAATGGAGAAGTAAGACAAAGACGATCCATAAATATACATTGGCTTAGAAAAAAAGTTATATACTGCGACATGCTTGATGACACATATATCAGTGTAGGATTTATATATTTGAGAGGATGAAGTGATGTTCATTTTAAGCTGTTATCAATTGCCCCAAATAGATTTACTGGCAACAAAAATTTGCATATAAAAAAAATCATAAATAAATCTCAATATTAAATTTATCTTATGGTAAAGCTTATTCATTATTAGATTTTCCAAAATGATTACCGGTATTTAAATTTTAACCCTAACTGGTGACGTGGTAAAAATTTAAAACAGAGTAATGAGCTTTTAAAATTTATGAAGTGGAAAAATATTTGGCTATTGACGATATATCTGTAAAATTCAAGGCGCTTAGCAGTGTATAATAATTTTCAAGTTTGATATCAGTCGGATTTGAACATGAGCCATTCTAAACACAATCGAACGGTTAAAGTACTCAATCAGGGGACTTGTTAGATTAAAATCTAAAACTTATATTTTGTCAAAATTTTATTTATTTTGAGTAAAATAGTCAATAATAACATTACATTAACTAAATTATTTGATTAGTATGTAGTTAGCGATTAGTATTTTGTAAAGTAAATGATTCGCAATTATAAATATTTTGTCCAGTCTGGATTAAGTTAGGTTAAGTTGTGTTAGGTTAGTTGAGATTAGTTTAGATTAAATTAGGTTAAGTTTAATTAGGATTTACTAATGAAATATACTTGATACAATTTGCATATTGAAAAATGAAATATTTTGTCCAGTCTGGATTAAGTTAGGTTAAGTTGTGTTAGGTTAGTTGAGATTAGTTTAGATTAAATTAGGTTAAGTTTAATTAGGATTTACTAATGAAATATACTTGATACAATTTGCATATTGAAAAATGAAAAATAATACAAACGTACCTAAATATTGAAAAATAGATCATTTAAATTGGGGTTTCAAAAATTTTGTGACCAGAAGAAAAGTGGCCCTTATATCTTTGTCATGGAAAAACCAACCTGCTTTAAACTGTACTCACACGTGTGACGTCTTATGAAATGCAAGTATTTTCTTTAAGAGATGTAATATATTATACGTTATAATAATAATAATTAAAAAGTACATATTATTATCACTATTATTAAAATATTATTGAATTTTTTCATATTTCAATTATATATTTTTATATTGAAAAAACTATTTTCAAATATATTTAAAAACATTGTGAGTATACTAGTTTTTTGTTTATTTAATAAATAATAATGACTACACAGCATATTTCGTAGCAGAATGTTAAATTAAAAAAATAAGACATTAAAAGTAAAAAATCACTTAAATTATAAAATAATTATTAATGCATATTGCAATAATTATTAGCATATAAGAATTAATCACAATATTTTGACACTAAGTAATTAATTTTTTGTCTTACTAGTAAAATAGTAGCAACTTTTATAACTTAAACACTTATCTTTATTAACTAAAAAACTAATTAATAATAAATTACTAAATGCATTTCCTATTAAAGAGCAGACAGACTACTCTATAAAACTATTAAAATCAAGAATGGTAGCATTAAATACAATCACAGAAAAACTATGTAAATATATTCGCACTATTACATAATTACTACATATGCAAAATATTTGTTTACTCGTCGTAAACAACAGATAAATAAGAATACAAGAAAATAAAAATCGAAAGACTTACGACTGGACAATTATCGTAAAATCTGCAGAATGAAATTTAATAATATATTTAAATCATTTAAGATACAACAACCTTGAGTTTGAATATTTTTATTTGAGATTTATTATTTTCTGTAAGCCGTAAAATATATTGGATACACCTGCCGTTTAACTTTCCAAAGAAAGGAATATCTTTTTGTGAAATTCGCTTTATCTGATCTTCCCATACGTTTGAATATCCATAAATTTGGTGTTTTATTTAAATTTGTTTAGAAGTGATGAAGATGAAAGTGTGTTAAAGAGATGTACGATTTTTCACATTAAATCTAGGCACATTGGCATGGCATCCAACTAACATTTCAAGTCAAAAATCATATCTGTTTTTTAATATAAAAATTAAACGCAAACCTTCGCAAATTCAAGTAATTTCTCACAATATAAATTAACTCTTTTATAGTTCATGTTTAATTTAATGAGATTTTTATTCAAAATTTCAGAAATTGAAATTTTCAGGTAACGTAAAACACTTCACTTCAAAACAGTTCATTGTGGGATTATGGCAATTTTTCTTCCTATATACGAGTATGTCATAGGCACATTTTAAAATCCATATTTTCATAAAACGCCTACTCGATTTCCAAACAACTAGACAAATTGAAAAATACTTATTAAGATTGGATATTTCTCTAAGTATAATTGGTAGTTTGAAATAATTAAATAAGTATTACCCATTACACAGGCTTCGGTAATGATTATGACATTTGTACCGCATGCGGGCGTTTACCAGAAGTCACCTCACGGGCACTCAATGCTATGGCGTGTATAAAAACTCGGTCCTGGTTTTGCAAGCGTGAGTGTTGTATGTTAGGTTAGGTATGTATTTATATATATAAATATTTATTTTACAATTCATTTCAAAATTCATCGTTTATTATAAAAAAATCTTGATTCGTTTGTTTACTGTAAAAATGAAATGAAGTTTAACAAAAACAATTTCAAATACAAAAAAAGACTAATTTGGTTCTTGTAGAACCCTTTTATACTTTTTGGTGCTTGCTTGATTTCTGACAAACCTTTGTTGCTCACAGTGTGTTGCGACCGGAATATAACGATACAGCGCCATAAACAGGAAACTTCAATAAATGGGCTTGTTCAAATTTTCGCGGTAACTCCTCACACATTTATGTTACTAATAGAATTATATTACACTCTACAAAAAATTCAGAGAAATGTAGGTACATATTACAACGGCAATGACAATAACGAAAAAATTATATATGGATATTTTTTATGTTTAACATTTCACTTGACAACAGATAAAAAAGTACAGTGCTTTATGTTAAATATTTAATTTGAATTTTATTTGCATGGTCCTCGATACGTAATTTAACATAATCAAGGGTACGCGGATGTAAATATAATTACGAACCTTCAAATAAACAAAATTAATTTATTATTCGGATAATAATAAATATACAAGAAAAGAATAAATCTCCTCCTGTGAATTATAAACATTTTAATTTTGCTATTTTATATTTTTTTCATTACCTCATATAGGTACTCATCATTTTCTAATGCTGTATACTGTTTAATCCAAGGACATGTTTTTACAAGAAAATTCTTCGCTAAACGGTGTTTATAATAATTTACCTAACGATTAAATAAATTCTTTTCATTGCACTTAATTATCAAATATATTTTCTACAGAGGAAAAAATGCAAACGAAATTATTCCACTCTTTTATTATACCCATTTTCATAATTAAACAAAATATATTACAACTAGTATGAAAACATCTGAATCATCTTCATAAAAAGAAAACCATTAAACAGTACATTTCAAATTAAAAATAGCCCCGAAATTAATTTTACGAAACCATTTTCCGGAAAACTGATTGTAGGTATATATTAAGAAATATTGATGTGAAATCTTTTCTCTGTTAGATTTTTGATTTTGGCTAGATCATTCGAGGTATTTATCAGCTTATGGTGATCAGGAAATTTGCATAATTCCAAGGTTAATGAGCTATCTTGTTTCGGCTAGCTTACAGTGGGACAGACGTCAGATTTGTCTGAAGAGAATTCGTAATTTATTTTTATAAATAATGCAAATTAACTGGGTAACATGCTATTTCAACTTTTTTTTTTACAAAAAATACATTATTATTTATTAATATTCACTAACGACTATGAATCAAACGGATTTTCCATTTTGAAATTCTATGTTGATTACAAATTTACACAAACAAGAAAACTATGTTTTCTACAAATGTTTGTATTCTTGATTTCTAAACTTCAAAATAGTAGTGACAATGATGTTTAATTCATTAAAAGAAGGGCGCGGCAGTTGACACTTACAATATGTGCGAATAACTGGTTAAATGCACATTCGCGGGTCACGCTAGGATTGGAATTATTATTGAGAATGGTTCAAATTTCTTACAATTTTATATTAAATATGTTCAAAGTTGTTCCGTTCAACAATAATATAATTCATCATTCTTTCCTTCCACTTCTTAAAACTTCCAACCAATCTTCTTCTGGAATGCTTTCAAACTAGGTAATGCCTGGGGGACTTGAAAACTACCAAAGCTGTTAAATTAATTACTATTGACTTAAAAACTGCCAAAACTGTTAACTAATTTCTGGGGGACTTAAAACCAGTCAAATTAATTTCAGGTTGATTTAAACACTGTCAAAGCTGTCAAATTATAAATCATGTAGGTATAATGTACGGACAAATATGGTTCACCTGTTATAAATTGTATTGCTACTTAAACATTAGTTTTCTCTGTAATTGTACTGCAGTGTCCTATTCTTCTTTATATACTGTCATTTATAAATGTATACCTCTTAATGCTATTATGTTTTGTAATATTGTTTTTATGCTAATAAGCACTTAAATTTAAGGAAATATTTTTTATCTCTATGGGAGATCAAATTAAAAATGAAATTAGCTCACTATTGTCACTGTGATTGACAGGATCACTTAATTGAAAATCAATTGTTTTGAAAGGTCAGTGAGTAAAATTTAAGTGCATATCGCACCAATATCACAGATAGAGGAGATATCTACAACTCCGATAATAAACTTAAATGAGTTAATGGCTTGTATAGAACAGCCACTTACTGAAATCGTAACTTAACTACAAGGCTCTAAAGTGTTCCTACTTCTCGTTATATGGTAAATAAAACTTCTTCTACATCCTCGTTACAATGAGAGAATCTACAACTTTAATCGTCTCTCATCTTCTTTATAAACCAAATATATAACTTCTTTTCTTCTTTCTCCGCCATCATAATACTTACAAAGCAAGCATTTTCGATAAAAGAAAAAAAGAGAGTATTAAATAAAAAATAAATTACTACCTACATGTAGGTACTACCGTATGTAGTTAGAATTTCAGATTTTCTTTTTTTCTTTTGAATATGTTGTTCGATAATATTTATTTCTACGATCAATAAAAAAGTAGACCTTTTCAACGTCATTTGGTTACAGAAAGTGAATAATTGCACATCGAAGCATTTTGAAGACCAGTGCTAATAGTTCCAGTCAACAAAGTAGGTACCATTGTGTTCTTGTCTTAGTATATTGACTTTTTATAAGAAAATTTTAAGTTCAGGCTACTGGCTACTTTTACAAAAAAAATGTTAACTTTTCTTGCGTTGTTATACAAGCGGAAAAACAAACTTGAAAGTTCAGAACGTAGAGGAAAAAAGTAAGTGTAGAATAAACTCTCATAGAAGAATATATATTATTTTGACATTAATAGTTATTGGTAACGCCTTTAGCGTGTGAGAATTAAACGTCATTTAATAACTTATTCTTTACTGTTACCAGGTACTGATTAGCGATATCCTGTAGCATATAGCTAGCTTTACTCATTCTTGTCAGATAGCAAGTGTCCATTTCACGATGATGATTTCTGCATTTAAGCATCGTTATGAATTCGATGGCTACATACGAGTAATTAAGGCACATATTAATTATACCTTAAAAGGAGTTAAAAATATTACATAATATCTTCATACACCGAAGTACAATTATCTTAAGTACCTCTAATTCATGTAATGATGTGATTTAATGAAAGCTGTGAGGACAAAAAATTTAAATGCTCTTAATACGGTATATGAAACTCGGTTTACATTACAATTATTACATGAATGAGTAATCATACGCCGGAATACTTAAATAGCGAGTCAGTGTCTTAATTGTATAGGTATATGAAATATATAATATGTAAAACACTATGGTTTTTTTGGCAAATCAAAAATTTAATACATTTTCAATTTTTCTACAAATTTTATCTGGAAAGTGTCATTTTAGTAATACCTACGAAACATATGAAATATGAATCCAGAAAGCCCCTGAATCCGGACGTGGTACTTTTACTATTTTATCTGCTACCTACAATATTTTGGAAATTATTATTGCTATCAAAACCGGGGCATCGAACCCGCCAAAAACCGGGTTCGGTTCACGTTGAGGTTAATTTGTTTTTTGAGAGATGCTTTCATGTGCGGTTTTGGTTCAAGCATTCAGGTTCGTTTCGACTTAATGAAAATTGAATTAATGTTTTTTGAGTATTAATCTTCATATAGAGATAATGTACAATGCGACCCGGAACTAACAATGCAACACAATTTTACGAACAGTCAACACAGGCAGCAACGCAGATCGGCTGTATTGTGATGACGCTTGCGGTCCGAATTGAAAATGAATCTGGATCGGAGCTGAACCCTGAACCCAAATTTTAAAACCAAGTTCGGTTCCAACTTGGGATCTGTTGAAAAATATATCTTAGGTTCGGGTTCGCTAAAATATTACGGTTTGGTTCCGGTTTTGGTTCGATTCAGGTTCGGGTTCGATGCCCTGAATTCAAAACTATAGCGAAGCCAGTTAACCGTGATTACTAACCGTGGTTAACAGGCTAACCATGATTTAACGTCTCAACTGGTTAATACGGTTAAACAGTTATTATCGGTTACCTGTCTTACTGCAAAAACTCGGGCTAATAGTAACTTTACTAAACAGAACAATTTACTTAAGCTAAATTATACCTTCGGCAATTTAATTAAAATTTCGTTTAAAGTTATTAATATTATTGTAAAAATCCGTAAACTGGCTGGAGCTTATCTGTCTAATTAATAGTTAACCGTTCGCATGGAATCGATTAAATCGTTCAACTGATACTATTTTTAGTAACCCGCAGTAACCTGTTAATAAAATACCCGCTTAACCGATTATTTTTGACAGTACTATATATTGAAATAATTACGAAAAGCAATTGAAAAATATGAACAATCTATGCATTTTTATGAAACTATCAACAAAAATAATTATTTAGTCCATTAAATTAAGAATGTGTATTTTCTTATTAATAATTGTTAGAAAAATATCAATTTTTCCATCGTTTATATATAAATATTAATATTTTACGTACTAACTGGTGTTACCAGGTTATAATTTTTATAAAAATTTATTCACGTGGCTGAATTTAGAGGGCTTATCTGTCCATCCGTACAATGTCTTGATTGACGCTCTAATTAAACCGAATTAATAATTAAGCAATAACAATTATTACATTTATAGGAGTATCAAAGTTGTCGCAAAATGTTCAGTCATGAAAACATGTTGTCTGCTTTGTTTTAATATAGCTGAATTTGTTTATTATGAGAGTATGGTTATGGTTACGCCAGCAATGAGTGCCCGTGAGGTAACGCCTGGTAAACGCCCGCACGGTAGAATATATCGTTATCATTACCGATGTCTACATATGTTGTAGATTCTGGCACACCCAGTAATGGGTAATATGCCGTGATGATATATTTATTTATTTATGAAGTTATGGTTCCAAGATTTGTAGAGAAAAGAACAAATTTTGATCTTGGCTGTAAGTTTTCAATAATAAAGTCGTATCGCCGATTCCTACTTTATGATTATGATATTTATTTTGTAGTAATTGTAATTTGTAATTTCATGATAATTTCTTTAATGTGAACATTAATTAAGTTTTGTTAAATGCATGAATAGACAAATGTAAATTTTTCTCTAAATATGAACATTTCCTTTATATACCTTACGCACGTACTTGACTACGTTTACTTGCGAAAAATTAAAACTAATATTTGTTGTACGTATCAGTGGTGTAAATAATTATTTTATATAATTCTAGAAATTTCTTACATTACCTTGTTGGATGTAATTGAAATCTAGCCGTTATATTTATTTATGCATCGAGATACTGTGATAAATATTTATAAATAATATGAATAATGTAAAAACATAATTGGCGATAGTAAATTATATGTATATGCTTCATTTTTAAATGCATTTTTACATTAAAATACAAGTATGAGACTATTATTATTACATTACATTTTACATATAAATTGATATAAATTCCTCGATAATGAAGAATAGTTGCGATAATTTAAATAAATTATTGTTATCTCTCCTACTTTGCGGTATTATGAGCATAAAAACAGACTGGGAAATAAAATCAAAAAGTTGTCTATCCATATTGCATAATCACATTATACATTATGTTTATTTATGCGACTTATATTTAATTTGTTATACTAAAGAATTAAAAAGTAACAATGTGTACAATGCGCTTAACTCTGAATTCCTACACAAATTAGCGAATGTAAAAGGAACGCGAAAGTGTACCTCATTGAATGTAAGGATCATAAAACATAGTTTTGTTTTAAAAAGGTTTTAAAAATCCTAATTAAAAACACGTTTTCGGGGCCTGTTACCATTGTACAATTCGAGGCATTCGGTTAACAAGTCGACTATAAATATACGTGAAACACTTAACAAAGGTGAAGTTGAATTGAATGTTTACATTAACCTTATTTTACGTACTTACTTACGAGGACCAAAAACAATTTGATACAAAAAATATATTATATTTTGTAAGATTATTGCTTCACGTGTCATACTTGAAGGTTATGAAATAATACCTATATATGCGTTATTGAATATAATCGAATATTGAAACATGTAATTGACATGATAATTGGTACACCAAGTGGCTCGTATTCTTTCAATCAGTATTAACAATGAAATCACCTTAAACTTTGACCTATGACATGCTACAAATCTGTCGTTTTAGTTCTCACATAATTTTTTTTACTAATTAACTAAACTAAATTTGTCATATTTAGTGGTAACATTGTTCGCTATATTATTTTCGACAAAAACTCAAATAATTTCAGATCAATAAATTGTTCTTTTTGTTTAATTTGAGAAGAGTGGTACTGAGTGTACTTATATCCGATGCTGCATCACCAGCAATATTAACTCAAAATGATCTGAGCCATGCAGTTCAGTGGAAAGAAATGTCTATTTGTACGTTATTATAAAAGTTGAAAACAAAAATGTCTTATATGGTACTGAATTTTGTAGTAAGAATTACTCATTTTATTTGTGAAATGTTCTTTTCATATACATCTCATCTCAGATCATCTCAATTCACTGATGAACTGAGCTGAGAAAAAATATTTTAAAAAAATACATCTATTATGTAGTACGTGCAGAAAATACATCTAAGTTGGAGTTTTGGTAAAAGACCTAACCGAGTGTTGAAAGTCGAAATTACAAAAGTATGGAGTGATTTTGTATAAGTGTCATGTGTACTTCTTCTATGACCACATTTTTAAATTTTCATCAACAATAAATATATTGTAACATAACCTAACAAAAATAGTCAAACTATTGGACGTAAATGGTAAAGGTGATTATATTTGTTACCTAACACGAATATGATTGACCTGTAAATATTCGATAAAATATTTGCTATTTTTTATTGGTTTACAACTATAGCGAAATGAGTTTTCCCGCACATAATAAGAAATATATACTTTTCGATTTTAGTAAACTGTGTGAAAGAAACAATTTTAGCTCATAATGAGGCGGTTTCATTTTTTTAAAAAAAGTATTTTACATGAAAGTTTATGCAATATTTATTACAGTAATAACAAAAATAATAATTTATTGTTATTTTCGCAAATAATTAAATAAAGATTGGTACCAGATATAGTCATAAAAAGAACCCCCCACTCCAGTGACGTCCCAGTACAGACAATATGTCATTCGTAGCCAATAGGAGAATAGTTTACATTATTTATATAAATAAAAGTAGGCGATAGTTTGTCACATATTAAACTGTATGTACTCGACGTCACATTCTGTTTCAGATCACGAAACTTTTTCAAAATATTACAAAAATTTCAGTATTTAATTGTAAACTATCTAATCGTTATTTCGTGATATTTTCAAATTTGGGGCTCTTTAAGGAACAATATCTTTTAAAATTTAGTACTTAGAAGTCAAATAAAAATTCTTGCAAGAGCCCTATTGGATCAAAACTAGGATTTTTGAAATCATTATATTAGTGTAAAATATAATCGAGAATGCACAATAGTTTAATAATTAAAAACATATTTTTTAGGAAAATCCTTGCAAATACATATATCAGTTCTAATATGACAACCAACAATCAATGTTTAATAATTATATTGATATTTTTTATTTATTTCTAAGTGATGACAATTTATGTTATTATCCACTGTACTTGTAAAATATAAAATCTCAGTACAAAAATATATGTAATTTGTTATTATTATATGACATAAATATCTTACGGATCATGTCTAATGTATAAAAATAATATAGAATTCTTTGTAAGTTTATATTATGATCCATTTCAAAGTCTGTCATTACCTAGCATGTAGTAAGAATGTATCCCTCCATTGAATTGCATATTGTTATTGTTATTTGCAGCACAATAGACAGTGTATGGAATAAACAGTTCTCTTTGTTGTGCAACTAAGTCTCGCTCGATCTCAGCTTCGTTGTCTGATCGCCTGTGATACATTTTATTTAGCATTTCGTAATGTGCTTGCTAATGCTAAAGCTTGTTCATAATGCGTCCACTGAGCTGATAAAAGATGAATATAACTTTAGAATGACGAAAAATTGCTTTGTTAATGGAGTTTATTATTTACGTGGCCTTCGAAAAACACTTTTCAAATTATTTTTATTAATTAATTCTTTCTAGTTGTTTGTCACGGCAAGATTACTATAACAAAAGAATGGGAATGTTTACTGAGATTGACACATTCTCCGAAACGTGAATAATGTATTAAAGAAAAGTGTAATCATTTACATCTTTAAAAGGAAATGCAATTTAAAAAGTGTTGTCTTGTGTATATTCATTACGTTACCTAGGTACATTGTGTTACAATAAAACTACAAAACGTTAGTTATTTCACTTCTATAGAGTAATTAAAGAGAAAATAATTGTTGGCAGGCAAACAATTAAATAGTTGAATTCGTTTATGAAGAAACATTTGCTACTAAAGAACTTACCTACATTTAAAAATACAAAATATTGCTAATAATTGAAGTAGGTATTGCATATCGTGAGTATTTACAAAATGAGAAAAATCTGTTTTTGAAAATATTTCCCAACTAGAATTCTATCTACTGTTAAAAATGCTTGGTTACTAGATACTGTGGTTTACAAGAAATAGAAAATAGGTTGAACACTTAATCGGTTATATCATCATCATATTTGATTGTTATGATTAGTCGAATAAGCTGCAAGTAGTCGATTTATTGGTTTTTGTATTAATAAACTTTTAATAACGAAATTTTATTGAAATTGGCGAAGATATTAATGTTAGGCAAAATAAATTGTTTTTGTATTAAGTATATTTAGCCGCCTCGGTGGCCAAGCGTGTTGAGGCAGTGTGTCTCCGGCAGCACTCGAAGCGACCTTCACCGCTCGGACCCTGAGGTCGTGGGTTCGATTCCCACCAGGGGCTTGGATGTTTGTGTGTGTGTCTTTAAAATACTTTATAATACATGAAATGTAAAAATTGTAAATGTAAAAGTAAAAATAAAGTATCTGGGCTATAACGTGATAGTTGAAAGCCGACAAAATATTATTATATTATTATATTAAGTATATTTATTATTAGTCGGTTAACCGGTGAACCGGTTACTTGTAGTTATTTGATTATAATACATAGTCAGCTTTCGCGTTTAACTGACGAATCGATTAAACAGGTGGCCCTACTAGGCAGTTTTCGAGTTAAATCGGCAAATCATGGAGAGGCGGTTAAAGATATCATTTATGTCTGTATTGCATTTTACATTTCATTGAATTATTTTTCATAATTGAACTATTCTATTATCATACTTACAGATAATGTTAATTACAAAATAAATGTAAATAACGTTGGAAAATAAAATATAAATATATAAAATGATATGTTGAGACTAAATTTTTTTTTTCAAGTTCATTGTAATTTTTAAATGAATAATAGAAAACGTTTGCTATTCGTATACCTACTTAAATTTTTATTATTTAATGTAAATACAAATTTGGTAAATGAACGATCAAACTTATAAGAAAATGAAAAATAATTTATTAAAAAGTTGCAAAACGCATATTTAAATTTTACTATAGAATATAAACAGTTATAAACAAACATTTACGTGCAAATTGCAAAGATATGTTAATAATGTAATAATAAATAAAGAAAAATACTACTCCTTGCGTCAGTCTAATACTAGATACAATTTAAAATCACAATTAGTTTTTTCTAGCTAAATTAAAATTGGTTAACCACTATGTTCATAGATTCATTTAACGGTTATTATAATTAACAATTAAAAAATATTTGCCAACTAGTGTTTCTTCAACAAAAAATTATGAATACGTAATCTGACACCGGTGTTCTTAAGAAACCAATAAAAATTCAGGTTAAGTGGATCTTTTTTCACTTTCGCCCGCGTCTTGGAGTAAGTAACGAGCGAGGTTTTGTTCTCGTGACCGGTTCCCGGTTCCTTGAATCCGTTCTGACAGCCGATCGCCAAGACTTACACCAAATTATTTTGGAGAGATTGACATTGTCCACATGTATCGAGTTCCAGGGGTAAGAGGATGTAAATTGAGTTGAAATGTTACACCGGATCAGTAATTTGAGAACGGATTATTTATAAAACGGAAACATAAATAAATGTAAATATATCATCACGACATATTATCCATTGTCGGGTGCGCCAGTCTGCTTGATACACTGATAGAATATAATGATAAAGTCCGTGCAGGCGTCACCACAAGGGTACTCATCGCACCACACGGGTAACTTTTGTGCACATTCTTCACATAACAAATTCATACTAGTACAATGTTATTAAAAAAATGATAGTAGAAAATGCATCTTAAAGTGTACAGGGATAATTGAAATTCTAATTTTAAATATTTTATTTAT
Source organism: Ophonus ardosiacus (assembly GCA_943142095.1). Lineage (NCBI taxonomy): Eukaryota > Metazoa > Arthropoda > Insecta > Coleoptera > Carabidae > Ophonus > Ophonus ardosiacus. The sequence goes on from OW964830.1 coordinate 31,729,237, forward strand.
AACTGTAGTATATTTTTCTTCGAAGTTTGAATTGGTTTGTAATATTTTACACATATATTTTAAAGAATAAATACTACTGTTGTTTTTATTATTATTTAATAAGAACAAGGAGTAGAAAAGTATTATTGTGAACGCACCAAATAAATGTAGCATTGGCTGAAATCCTACCGCCAGTACGGCAGTGTTGATATATTGCGGCTCGGTGTACCCGATTGTACTAGATAGAAAACACTAAATTCCAAATATTTGTAAAAAAAAAAACTACTTTGTGATTGGTTATTGTGAGTTAAAATACATAACTCATTAGAATACCTTTGATAGTAAATTATGAAGGAATATATATCGGAACGATTACTTATTCAACAGGAGTGAATAAAACGTTTATGTCCCTCTGATTGTTGCATAGATAAAGTGCATCTAAAATTCAATTTGAAAGAAAAACATGAATTTTTCATTTAAATTATATTTCGATTTCAACTATTGGTATTATCCAACCAGAACTTGAATATTTTTATGTATGAAATCGACCTGAACTTGTGTATTAAAAATTGACCGTAAAATGTTATTATTGTTTAAATACAATCATTAATTAACTAGATCCGCCTTCTTCAAGTTAATAATGTTAACATTGCACTGCATAAAAAGTTACAGAGAATTGTCGTAGTCCAAAGGTAAGATTATCTTAAAAACTAAACGTGCACCCGTTTTTGATTGAAGCAAAGGAAAACTGTTATCCTTAACACTTAGATAGAAAAATTGAAACACTGACTCATTTTTTATTTTCCAATTTCCCATTGAAATGTAAATAAGGAACACGAATTAGTTGCACTCTGTACATATTTTTTTTTCTTTTCTTTGGATCAAAGTATACATTTTTCTCAGTTTCAGTGATATTTTCTTTTATAACTAATTCTTTACTAATTTTATTCAATGCTTTTTCTTTTATTAAAGCTATATAGCTTTGCTATAATCAGGAAATATTAATTTATTATTGAATATGTACAGCATGCGGGTGTTGAATATCTATCTGTTGTATATATTTCTTATAAATACCTTGCAAAATATATTAGGAATACTTCATTTTATTAGATAAATTTAATTTATGGCCAATTAATAATGATGATATTAATCGTTATTATTCCCTTCACTATTTAATTTTCATTTTCGTATGTTAATTTTTACTTAATAAAACTTTTAATCCTTGTACTTTATTGATTAAATGCATATTGAAATGAAATCTACATATCGCCAATAGAAAGGGCGCTAATAAAACATGAAATATCGCTCCATATTTTACTATATTCACATAATAACTACCCTTTTATGTGAATACGTCTAATAAACTATTAATTTATTACCAACAGGTCTAGTTTTTTAATGATTTAATATATTGGCGAAATATAATAGCGAATAATGTGAAATGTAACGTTTACGGAGGCGTTAGGAATATTTACAGGTCATTATATTTGAAAGATTTAGACATAAAGAAGGTGAGGAGTTAATATCGCGTTAGCAGACAGCACGTGCAAATTAATACCTATAGGTATGAAGATACATATACGTATGCATGTATTATTCAATAAAAAATAATAATAATATATCACCGCGGCATATTATCTATTTTTTTGGGGGGGGGGGGGGGGGGATATCGTTAATGATGATGACATATTGGTACCGTGTGAGCGCTTACCAGGCGTCACCTCACGGACACTCATTGCTGGTGTAGAGACTGCACCACAGGGATCACTTTTGTGCCATTAAAATTCGAAGTATTTTGTGTCGGTCAGAATCAAAGCCGGTCCCCAGATTCGCGACCAGACACTCAGACACGCGGCCACGAGACCTCGTAATAAATAATATCCGTACATTCAAAATAATATAAAACGAAACATCATATACGAGAAATAAGAGGCTTCTTACAAATGTGAATTGTAAAATGTATAAACCGTAGCCAAATTGCAAAATTCGTCTTTTTATAAAACGCCTAGTCCTTTTCTAAAACACGTTCAGATTGATAAATCTTTGTCGACTTCGCGTTATTTTACAATGTGAATAGACGTTTTATATAACGGCTGGACGTTTCATAAAATTACAAAAAGTTTACGGCAACATTGCAAAGTGAATATATCTCGCCTGGAAAACTCAGGTCGAATGTGCATTAGATTAGGTAATACAAATTATAATTCATATGTTTGAAGTATTTACGAGTAAAGGTGTCTACACCAGTGAAGTTCTACTCGTACTGGTTAATTGGGTAAGTGAATACATTTTTAATTTAAAATTCGAAGCGCAATGCATGCACGTCATGTTAAACTTTTTATTACTCGATAATTATTTGTAGCAAGTGAGTCTATCTTGTAATTAAATTAAGCAAGTAACAGTGCAATTTAAGTCGGTCAACGTCACCTTGTTGAAAAAGGATGCGCATGTCAACTTTTTGCTGAAAATCTTGACAGCTTGGCATGCATAACTACTTGCTAATTGGATAGAATAGAGTCAATGTTAAGCGTGTGCATTAGATTTACTGTGCAATTTGTTTGTGTCAGATTTTGTACACGAAAGTTTTTAATTGCAAGAAAAAATTACAGAGTTAATTTAACGGTTATTTTTAGTAACCGCATTGGTTACAAGTTACAAGCTGATGAAATCTGTGATCGCTGCAATCAACAACGTAAAATTCATAATTGATTTCATACATTCAACACACTTGTAAGCTGGTTACTGTAAGCGTATATCATGATCGTTGATCATGACTTGTAAACAAGTATTATTGATATTGACTTTATTATTATTACAAGGGTGAATAAAATAGAACAAAAAGTGAAATCTTATTTACAAACAAAAAAGATGAGTTTACAAGCTTGATTTCACAGTCTGGTTTTTACTGAAATATTTTTTGTTATAGAATAAGTGGCAAACAAGGTATTTCTTTCAAAATAATATTAGATACGGTTGCTAAATGATTATGTATTGTACGAATCAACAAAACATAAATTAGGCAGTTTTTTTGGGAAGTATTTTTTGGCGGTTACAGTCTGCTGCTAAATAATATCTATGTACATACTACCTATTATGCAATAAATTTAAATATCTAGATACAAAAATAAAAATATCTTAAATCAAAACTAGTTTAAATTAATTTAAAATTATAATCCATTGAATTTTTTTTTATTCATAATACATACATATATTAAGTAGTTTTCTAGTAAGGTTTAACGTAATTTTGTTTCATGTGATTATAGTTTATTTTTTAATTATTGATTTGAATTAAAACGTAAGACATACACTATAAAAACATTTGTACTTTCATCTCAGCAATGTGATAACCACGCAATTAATTCTTACAAAAACGTTTTATTTACTTAAAACCTACAATAGTAGATTAAAGAACGAATTTTCAAGATATGTTTTTTTTTCGAAGAGCTAAAATAGCCTTATAAATTGAGTCCTTTATACTATTTTTTATATTTTACGTCTTTTATATAAGTACTATATTAAAAAAAAAAACTGCTATATTAAACCGAAATGATTTAGAGAAATTGGTATGTGTAACGTTGCCGTTGCTAACATTGGATTAACATTTATTCAGTTATTTGAAATTTCATGTCAATTCTGATTTACGACGTTTGAAAATTTCAGCATGCAAATGTGATCTAATACCAACCTTCTGAAACAAAAAATTGCATATCAAATTACGGCTCTTTCGATACGCAATTGGGTTTCGTAATGAATTTATTATGAAGTCAAAATATAAAAACATATTAATAATTAAATATAATTAAACGATAATAGTTGATACAACAAACATATTAAAATTGACGGTACATTTAGTATTTAGTTTTGGGTGTAAACAAAACTGAGTGATTTCCAGTTTGAAAAACAGGCCTTGTAAAGTTATGTTGAATGAGGAATGGAGTTTTGCGTTATAGTAACAAATTAGAAAATTGATCATTTATATTAAAACTAAGATCTTAAAACTATGTGATAGATCACAGTTTAAAAGAATATTCGTGATTCTCTCTTCACCTCTCTCACTCAACATCTACTTTATTCCAAATTATTATTACATTCAGGCATTTTTTTCTTTGTCTTTCTTTTTGTATTGAATTGTCAGATAAGAAACAATGAAAGTAAACTAAATAACACATGTTTGAGTTTATGATACCACACCAGGCAAAAACCATGTGCGTTTATTTGGAAATAAAGACATGTTGAATGGCATACACTAAAATTTTGCTAGTGGTAATCAAAACTTGAACAAAATAAATATTTTTTTTTCAATTTTTACATAACCTCTACAACATATAGTTCACATGTGTAATATTGGAACTGAGAGTGTGATAATTTAAATTTATTTTTCTGCTTTCGGTAATACTATAGATTTAGCTTTTAATTTCGGTACTTATAGTTAAAAATAATTAATAATTTAATAAATAGGCTATAGCAGGAAAAGACAACAAAATATTAACCCATCGGAAGTGGGTTCTTTGACACGGGAGGTGGCGCCGGGTCTGAGAGACCCATGTCAAAAAACACTACCGAGGTATTTGTGTTAAAATAATGGTATGAGTTGATGAAATGAATCTTTTGTTCTATGATAGCGAACATTTTAGATAAAAATAAAAGAAACAAAAATTTAAATCCCAAAGAAACACAGTATGCCATAAAATCGGCCGGGTCTATCAGACTGAGCACCACAAGCGAAGGGTTAACATTTTCCTTTGTATATTTAAGTTGTATGTAATGAATAATGAGAAATTTAATCAGAAAAAACAAATTTGGTAAATGTGTAGATATTTAATATTTGCTATTTACTGTACAAATATTTTGAGCTAATATTTAGCAAGATAAATATTGTATCATATGTATGTACGCATACATTGTGTGTTGCATCCAATAGTTTTACTCAGTCCATTGCGTAAATTCTATACATTTCTCAGGTTTTCAAGAACGTCACCCATCAAAAACTCCGACAAAAAATCAATTGATCTTGAAAGCAGTAAGGCCGTTCGATTATTTTACAAATATAGAGACAGGTCGTGGTTCGATGTCAGTGTGCCGAGCATGCGCACAGTCATTTGTCGATGGCTGTACGGAGTTTGCGTGCAGGAAAATAAACGACGTCTACTTAGGGCAGGCACCAGTATCCAGGCAGCTTTGCTCGAGTGTCACTTGTTTTCCAATCACCCGAGCATCACTACATGATGTGATTGTTGTTTAGATTAGCAGTTAGCACACGGCGAAAGCAGACCGCAGGAAGTTTTATGGATGTTGGAGACGTTTTATGTTATGTTTTATGGCGAATTATACGCTACAAACCGAGACTTCAGTAGCAATGGATGCTGTGCAGGATTTTATGTGCTTGCAGTGGCCCAATAACCGAATGGATTTTGTGTAGTGATTAATATTTGTGCAAATTAATCATTTTTTCTTAATACCCGTCTATACTATACAATCAGACACACCTTTTTTCAGTATCAATACAAATAAATAAATACACACCCACCCATATTGGATAGGGTAAAATGATTTTGGCATAATTTAACAGGAATATTTTCACCGTTTCTTATTCTTCACTCCAGACACACTCAAAGCTATTGTTAAAACAGCATAACTTTTTCGATAATCAGCTGTTGAAATTGTGTTATACATAATTTCTTTAGAATTTGAATGATTTATGATATTTGATGTCAAAATCAAAACATATTTGAAAACACAATAGAGATAAAAATAGGTTTGGTGTGAAAGATTTATATCCGTAAACCGTAACTTATTTGTTCGCAAACTATTTCACGTTTCAATTTAAATAAATTCTAAGTCATTACTCTTTTCTTTATTGGAACTAAATGATTCTTAGAAAAATGAATTGGCGAGTATATTTCACAGAAATTCTTACCTCGGGGGTTCCTGTCTTCAGAATTTGGAGAATTATTCTTTTTGGAACTAATGGCAAAAGTTTCCTTTAGTTCCAGTAAATATGTTCCGGTTCGGTACGAATATAAACACGAAATCGTCGAAATATAGTTAAAATCTGAAGGTTAGTATTCGTTTTTCGTTCGGTCGACGTTAAAAAACCACGTTTCACGAACTTTTACACGAACTTAAGCGCTTTGGATATGTAAGATAGTACACTTGGGTGCAATTAAATAACCGAATAATTTCTCTATAAGAGAAGTAAATAGTAATAAGTTGATTTAGCAACTAGTTAACAGTAGATTTACGTATTTCCTATCACAGTAACCACGATCACAATCACAGCTCGTCGTCGCGATGCTCACTCGTGCACGTTTCGTGACGGAATCCGCGGACGGCGGCGTCACATTGATCAGCTGGTGGCGCGTCGTCATGGTCGTGACGTAAGCAGTGACGTCGACGCGCGCGGATCGTTACCGCACTTCCGACGCCGGACGTCCGTCTGCCCGCCTTCCACCCCGATGGCTTAAAGAGAGCGGAAAGGGGAGACCCGAGTGACGTCATCATGTAATCGATACCTCAGTGTGATGTGAGGATGTGGGTTGATGTGGGGTAGTGGTGAAGTCACGTGGTTGCCAGCACAGGTGTTCAAAGACATGGCAGTTTTAACTTTTTAAGTTTTTCAAGTGGAATAAATTATAAGGTTGGGGGATTTTTGAAAAAGAAATATAAGAGTTTAATAAATTTAAAATTATGTAAATACATAATTATTAATAAAAAGTTATATTGTACTGCAAGTTTTGTGCTATAAACCAGGGCATCGAACCCGAACCTGAACCGAACCAAAACCGGAACCAAACCGTAACATTTTAAGGAACGCAAACCAAGAACCGAACCTCAGATATATTTTTAATTGAACCTGAGTCGAAACCGAACCGAGTATTAAAATTCAGGTTCGGGGTTCAACTGCGGTTCAGGTTAATTTTTAGTTCGAAAAGTAAATACAGCCGATAATCGACGTCTTAGGCGTCTGCGTTGCTGTCTGGGCTGACTTTTCGTGAAAATTGTGTTCGTTTCTTGTTGTGTTTTGCATAAATTCCGGCCCTCATTTTACATTATTTCGAACCTGAACCGCGAACAAAACCGCAAATTTTATTAATGCTTGAACCAGAACCGCACGAACCCATCTTTCCAAAAATAAATCAACCTGAACCTAAACCGTACCCAGTTTTTGGCGGGTTCGATGCCCTGCTATAAACCTTTTGTTAGTAAATTAAAATATATGCATATTCATTTACCGACTATGTTGTTATTAGTATGTTGCAGTTGGAACGGTCCGAAACAGCATTGTTCCGATACTTTTTGTTAAAGCAGGAAGTTTTCAGAAACTATTTTGTATAAAATAGATAATTTTTGTTTACTTTAATTTATAAAGAATAACTATGCTTTCTTAATGATGACTTCTAAGCATTGGCGTTCCGCGGTAATTTTATCGCTGGAAATGACTATCCTGTACCGATAGTTTGAGATTTAGCAATAGCTCTTTGTTTATACATATAAGAAAAATGATTTGATCCCACTAAATTCAAGATTTTTCAATTTTTGAAAAAATACAGTAATTTTGTAATGCCGAGTTGCAGAAACATTCATCAGTTCTTTGATTAGTAACGGATCATCAAAACGAAAAAATGCAACGCGATTTTTTTTATTTTTTAAAAAACTTCTCAACACTATTAAATCCCAATTACTGAATAGGTTTACATACACAAACATCCATGCCTTAGTGGGATTCGAACCCATAACCCCGAGCACACTCATGGCTAAGAGGCGTTGCTCTAACCATTGAGCCACTCGACCCGACAGAAATGAGTTAAATTTGTTTATTTTCATGTTCCGTTAACTAATCAAGGTATTGATAAACGTTTCTGCAACCGGGTATGGCTCTGTGGAGACTAGGAAGGATGGTCTTAAAAAAAATCACAACCGCTTCCTACAATGATAGTAAGAGATTAAGAAAAAGGACGCTGTAAATTAAAGGGAATGGGTGCCTTCTGAAAAATTTATTTTACGAATTTTAACAGATTCCTTTAATTTACAAAGTCGGGGTGAAAAGATAGTTGGCGTTGGCAAATAAAAGTATGCTATTTTATGTGATGTGTTCGTTCAATATTCACCTCTTAAGATGAATAAGAATTGTTGAAAACGAACACAAACCAAACATCCATACTCTAGCAGGATTCAAACCCAAGTTCATTGATGCTATCGCTTGCCACGTGCGCTAGCTTGGGCGAGAATTATATTATACTCATTTATTTTCTTCTTGTAACCATTATATAACAGACTATGATTTACATATGCCTATATAGGTATATATAGCAAATTTTAATCAATTTTACTTATATTTTACATACATTGTGTGTTATTATCATTCTAGAATCTCTGCAATGAACTTACATTTAATAATAAATTCCATGCAACTCGTGCATAAATTTAAAATAATCCTATTTTTACAGAAAGATTTCATATTAGCTCTTTCTTCATGAATTACTTATGGAATGTATATCGGGTGCAAATTTCAAATTTGCTGTATAGGGAACACAATATGCATAAGATTAAGTAATAAATCAATCACAATTTCTTTTTATTTTACAATAAAAACGTAAAATAAAATTCGCATTTTACAACATATTTCTAATAACTCAGTTGTTTCACGGAAATATGCTGTAAATTGCAAATTCTATTTTGCGTTTTTATTGTAAAATAAAAAGAAATTTCATTAATTATTGTTTGCGGTTACTTGTCATTTAAACTATTAGCTATTTAAAGTTGCTAACAAAATATATTCCCCAAATAATAATAATCGCATTTTTGCAACAAAAATTTAATTCTTAACAAATAACCGATAATAATTGTAAACATTGAATAAAACATGAAAAGAACATGCTTTGCATTTGTTTCTATTGGTTACAATTTTTTAGCAATGTTGGTTAGACTTGGCAACTTTTTTACAGAAATAGGTAGTTTATTAGGAGTTGGAAATTATAGACCTTCCTCTTTCCATGGGAACGCAGCAAAGATTGCAAGATTTATTAAAATTAATTTCTTCATAAAATTTTATCTCTAAATACGATTAATATGAAGAAAAAATTATCTAATCATAATAAAATATTCTTGTCAAAAAATGATGTTTAACTGTTTTCTTTTTGGGAAAAACTGTTAAGAGCTTCAAATGAGAGTATTTCCGGCTGACCACTTGTAACCAAAACCTAATAAAATGTTCATATGGATGCAAGAATGTGGAATACGACAAATTGACGTACACGTCCATACACACATACACACACACACACACACACACACACACACACACACACACACACACATGTATGCGCTCACATACATACAAAGATCGTCGTTAAATAGTAAAATCGTATTCTATGGACCCCAAATAGTGTTTATTTATTAATAAGTCACCAACTATTTTTTGAGCAGACAATACCTTCCTTACCTAAAAATGACGCTCGAGGGGACGAAAGGTAAAAAAATAACGTTATTATAACAGATTTCAAATAGACATCCGGTATAATAAATATTTCTAGAATAGATAATGCCTATATTTACAAATTTCTTAAATGAAATAAATACATATACCACCCCGGTTTATTACCCATTTCTGGGTATACCAATCTAAAAATTTCGCTTGTTAAAACTGAGAGAAAACACCACTGGGGTTACTTTTTTGCCAATTAAAAATAGGAAATCATTCTCATGATTTTTGTCTGTCAAAATCAAACTCGGTTCACCTGAATCACAATCGCTCACATATCGCACTCATCTAAAGCAGAGGAATATTGTAAAGTAATTAAGCTTGTGTCGTTATAATTAATCTCGCGGAAATAAATGTTTTCTATGGTTTGATAAATATGCAGTTTGTTCATTTACGTACCTATATTAGTTTTGCGAAGTTTTTATGTACCACTTCGATTAAATGAATTGGTTTTATAAGAATTTTATGACATGACTTGTACATTACTCTGAATGAAAATTTAAATTCGATACATTTAATTGCATATTTTTGTCGCAATTTATAAATATAACATTAATACTTGGAATTAATATCGATTATGAAATGAAGTAATTTTATTAGATAAATAAAAAGCATTTATTGTTTCCTCCAAAACATTAGTAAACTACTCTGTGAAGACTATTATTAGGTGTGAACAGCTTCCAGCAATTACGGTTACAAAGAAGAAATCAATGTCTGATTAAAATTTATTACATGTAACAAACCGTATTTTAAATGAAATTTCGTTTATCAGGCCAAATTGAAAGGAGAAATTTTTACGAATTCTGTTGTTGTATTTAATGAAGTGGAACTAAAGGCGAAGTTGATTATAAGTTCTGCAGGAAATAATAAGCGATTGAGATATCCAGGCTACATGCATGGAAACAAACACATTCTTTTAACGCGCTAAATTATTATTATGATTTAAATTTGTTTACAATAGCGTTTCACAATTTCATTCAAGTAGAAAATCAGTCAATAACCCTTAATTTATGAGACGAAATGGGAATTATTCATGTGTAGTTAATGTTATTATTTATTTATTAATGATTTTAGAAGTATGTTTATCTGTATTGTTATTATTTATGATTATATGATTATAGGTCAATTTTCAAATAGAGATATTTTGCAAATTGGTAGTTTTATAAAAATTAAAATGGATATACGTATAGATTAAATTATGATAACTGAAATTCATTGTAAACTGCTTTTATATATTAGAAATTATAGTAATGTCTCGGTTCTCGGTTCTATATACATACACTCGAATGACTGACAAACTAAGTCTTAGCTATCGATACAAGTTTTAAAATCGCAATTTAATACTGTACTAAGTAGTACTACAAATAAAAACCCTGTTTATGTAGTTTTGCCAAATAAATTAATTGTAACTAACTATAATATTACCGGGGCTCGCAGTATATTGCAAGACATTAATATTTGTATTTAAAAGCTTACAACAAAACCTTTAATTTACAAATATTGCAATATACATAAATATATATTCGGCAACCCTAGTACCAGGAGATATATGCTAATAAAATATATGCGCAAGCAAACATTGTATAATGAATTTAATAAACTTTATTTAGAATTGCTTTTAAATTTTTTAAATATATAATAGCTATCATCCTAAAGGGATTTTCGTATGATATAAAAATATTTTATCACCGAAGATTTTGAATATAGTAATTAATAAGTAGTACCATTTTAAATTTTGAGTTTTAACGTCAATTATTTGAAATTATTTATGGCTCACTCGGTATAAGTAAAGTATCATTCACAACCAATTTGAATTTGAAAAGTTTGAAGTTTGCAAGCTCCAAACTTGAAATTGAAATTACTATCTTCTGTCCTTGTTTAAGCTAGTTGGTCATGGTTCTACGTTATTAGTTTATCTCGCGAGCCATGGTACTTGTCATTATTTTGTTTATGTAGTTAGTGAATAGGAGATAGTTATTTACACTATTAAATTTGTGCATTACCTGCTCGTCCATATCTATATTAGCTGGGTATTTGTCATTTTATGGCTGACATGTTAACAACTTCTTACTATTATTCTTTAATTTTTTTGGTTGTGAAAGTGGTTGTGAATGCTATTAAAAATTATGTATTGCGAATGATGTCAAATGTTTTAAATTTAAATTTCCTAAATTAAAATTTTTCAAAGTGGTTGTGAATCAAGCTTAAACGAATCAAGTTTATCAAATGACACGACCAATAACGTATATAAAGGCTTGAAGGTAAATTTGTTTTATTTACCATTTTCACTTTTATAAGTTTTTGATTTATTAAACAATAAAATAGTAAATTTTAATTTTTCCGGTTAAGATCTATAGTCCAGTTGGTTAGCGTTTATACTTAAAATACAAGCCGCAATTAAAAAAATATATTTTGACGTAGTGCTTTTAGAGGTGTATATTATAAATAAATCAATAAAACCTGGTATTTTCATATCTGGTTAAATATGTTAACTGTCACAAATTGGAAATAATTATCGAGTTTAATGTCGGTTGGACTCCAACCATCGCGGTCACATAATATGTACATTTAGCCATAAGAAAAAAAATTCTTGTAAGAACAAATTGAGATTTGTTCAGCAGAAATATTTCAAAATTACAAGCTAATTTAAATACATTTTAATTATACTTCAACTTTCACATCACTTAAAAAAACTGTATTAAATAACGAAAAAATAAAATTTGAATACTTTGTCATATTTTATTAAAAACATAAATACTTTTTCGGTATTTTAATACATTTTTTTAGTAGTTTACTTTAGAAACACTACCCCTTTTGATTTGTGTTTTGGTAATCTTTGCTGGAAGTCAAGCTGTTGGCGATAGTGACCGAGAATCGATTGTGTGACCTCGGTGAATTAATCTAATGCCGTTAAACTATTTATACTCCCACAACCCACTACCCAGAGCCGTGGCCGCCACGGGGCCGCCTTTCCTGCACTGAGCCACCCTCACCCTCGCTCGCGCCGCAGGACGCAACCTGCTTCACTCTTATCGGAAATTGACCAGATATTGTCTACTCTACTTTATTTCCACATTTATTTTTATGGTTTCGATGAATTGAAGAATATTAAATGGAAGTCAGGATATTACACTGTGCTATAAGTATAGAAATATTACCGAAAAAATCAGCTACACAAGTTCTTTATAAAAAAACTTGCATGCTTGTATTATTTTAGGTATATATCTAATAAATTAAGCTCAAAATTTGATTATTTATACCGGGCGGACTAAGAACAATTACATCCGGGACGGAACCCCCCTCCCATTTTTAATTAACTATTTTTATTCTGTACCTATATAAATGTGAATGGGGATTACATCATATTTTAAATATATATATTTTTTTCTAAAAGTATAAGTAAAACTAAGACTATTGGTGAAAATCCTGTGAAAAAATTCCTGTTAAGAAGCGAGTTGTGAAAAAATACATGGGACGTTACAAATATAGGTTGTCATATTAAACTTTCCTGGACCCAAATGTTGTTGAAGAATATGTTATTTCTAAATTATATTTACAAAAAATAACTGATATTATTATAATATTAATATAATGTTATAATTCACTGTATAAGAGTATATACTTTATAATTGCAAGTGAATTTAAATTATTAAGTTTAATGCAAGAAATTTATATTCAAATAAAAACTGTTGGCCACTTCGCTATTTGAAATTCTTTACTCCCATTTGAAGTATGAACCTCCTGCTAACACGCTATTCGTTACGCATTTACAGGCGGCCTTTCAGTAGCCAATCAACATATATCTATATTCGTGATGAGCCACTATAAAGAAACCCTTATATCCGAAGTATTTCAACTACATAATTTTTTTTTTTTTTATTAATTATTCATTATCAAGTATATTTTCGCTTTTTCTGGTTCTAGTTCGCTAGTTCTCTTATTGTACTACAAATTTTGACGTGCCATTTTAATTCTATAAAATTAATTTATCCTGTCGAGAAATTTTCCTCTCTTAATTAATGATATTTTACTTAATAATAATTAATGTGCATACAATTAAAAAAAAATGTTAATAAATAAAAATTGAACAAAATTCTAGTAGACAAATCATCTGGCACTTCTAGATACCACCCCAAGTGGTTTTTTTAAAACTATTTCCGGGTGTAGATACCGATTTACCTTTATTTTTCGCAAGTTTATGCAAAGCCAGACTACACACTACAGGGTGATGAAAAAAAGGTAAATTTTTTCATGGTTACGATCTTCAACTGTTTCCGAGAAAGAGGCAATTTTGTATTAGAATCGAAGAAAAACTGATAAAGATATTAAAAAAAAAACAATAAAATATTGTACGAAACATTTTTCTCTAAAAGTTACGAAGTTATTTAAAAATTAAATATTGGCCAAGGTCTGAAAGGTAAACAAAAAGTCTCATTTAATCGAAGTAGTAACTCTTATAGTTTTCGAGGTAGCAGAGGTAAACCCAGTAAATTCGTTTCACTGCCTTGTGCCTTGTATCTCTGAAAATATTGAATACAAAAAAATACACGACAAGGGGCAGCAAAACTGTCAACTCTGTCAGATGGACATAGGAAGGGTGATCACGGCACGGAATAATTGATTTCTGATTCTGTGACTGGCCGAGAAGAATAAATTAGGTATATGATTTCATAATTAACGATAATGAATTATGCCTACTATAATTAATCGAAAAAATTGAAATAATGTTGATATATTTTTACAGGAGTAGACAAAATCTATTTACACTTGCTTTCAGATAAAACATTTGTGTTTAATATTTTAAAATGTTACTGAATATCTTTAAAGGCCTCATCAATTTCACTCTGCCAACTAATATGCTGCGAACAATTGGCTCTTCTGTCAAGCTGCAGGTAAATGCATCACCATACACTACTTGTCAATCATTCGAGCAGTATGCAAGCCCACACGCACATCCACACGCATGCACCGCACACGACGCGCGCGATTGTCTAATGTTTAATTAAACGAACGGCGCTTCTGTTTTGTTCGCCCATGCCTCTATGAAACATATTCATATACTACGCGTTATACTGCATGGGGACTCTCAGCTAATGCCATGATAAATGATACAAATTTATTCTCAGAGGTGTTAGGCATACGAGTATATGCGAGTGGAATTTAGGCGCAAAGTGTTGTGTGTGGGTTTCGTTTTCTTCCTATATGGCTGAATATGGAAGAGTGGAGTGCTGGATTATTGCAGAATATATTTTATGCGTTTAGATATGATATTCATTGTAAAGCAAATTATTTACAAGGTTTGACAAATTGCAATGTGAAAAAGAAAGTATATTTCTATAACCAATTTGTCAGAAGAACTTTAATAGTTTTCTCTTGAATTAGAATATTAGAACCATTATTTATATTTATAGTATAATATGAAAAAAAAAAAAACTTCATAGGGATAATAATAGTTAAAGTTATTATATTATGGCGGTACATTGTAAAATCGTAAAGCACAAGTTAAAAGATGTTTTTATTAGAAAGTAAATAAAATGAATGGAATAATACAACCTTTTTAGTTTAAGTTCTGTATTTTTTATTAATAAAACCCAACGTTTCGGCACCATAAACAATTGTTTTTTCACATTTTTATGTCAATTTCCCCTGAAGAAGGCACCAGTTTATGGTGCCGAAACGTTGGGTTTTATTAATAAAAAATACAGAACTTGAACTAAAAAGGTAGTATTATTCCAATTATTAATATGAGTTCTAAAAGATATTTTAATAAATAAAATGAACATGTTTAATAGTTTCAAACATAGGTATATTATTGTACGATACGTGTGAGAAAAAAGTGATTATATCTGCAGGTAATGCTAAACCCGAATCAATAAAAAATGTTCTTTTTAGTAATTGGGAACTGATTTCGGAATAACGTCCGTCATATCCCTCTAAAAGACAAAAATTACATAGTTTTATAAAAATTTACAATTTTGAAAAAAAAAACATGTGTTTAAACTTATGAAGAAAGACGATGAAATTATAAAAGGAAGAAATACATATGCGAACTTACTGCAGAAAAAGTAGCAAAATTTTTTAATTACCAGAAGAGATGGAGAACTGTAAAACGCAGAATTGATTAATACCTTAGTAAGGTTAGGCTAAGCTATGGTTTGTTGAAAAATAAATAAATATTAGTTTGTAGGTATATGTTTATAACTCGCTGTTGCTGTTTTTCGGGTTTGGGAATTTTCAGGAGTTCAAAACTATGTAGTTCTGAGCAAATTTTTCGTACAATGGCCGATTTCGGTTATGCAGTGTAACATAGGTATTATTTATTCCTTTCCTATTCTTGTTATATTAATCTAAAGTCCAATTCCGTCAATTTGTTAATAATAATATGAATTATTAAGTAACAAAAAAACCTGGTTAGTTTCAAATAACACAAAATTAGTTTATAAATAAAAGAGGAACCCACAAATTTCAGTTTCATATTTCTTGGTATCGTCGTAACTGATTCGTCTCATCTGATCTCATATTCGATTTTAGTGTTGAATGATCAGATTTTTCACACTCCCAGACTGGTTACTATCTTAGATGTACCTACTATTCGTAAATACTTGAACCGGTGTTTTTCCTTGTAAAAATGTTATTAAAATAAATAGAAAAACAAAAAAACAAACATACTGTTGTAAAGAGAAAAAAAACACTCTATCGAATGGTAGAGTAAAATTAATAGGTTCCCATTTAAAAAAATTACGCGGACAAGCGTAGCTCAAAAACAATTGAAGAAAAATAAAATTCAAGTACCTATTCTCAAATGTAGATCAAAATTTCTTAAAAAACTTTTGTATTGAACATACTTTCCTAAAATGAATATTAACGACAATAATTCGCCGTCTCCATACTTTTAACTAACCCTGTATGTAAAGAGACGAATGAAATTGTAAATAATATAAATAAATGTAGATATATGAGATATTAAAATAAACAAGCTCAGACCATTCATTTTTTTATGTTAGGTTATTATTATTATTTAAATTGTAATTACTCATTATTAATTTCCGACTGTGAATAAAATAGTATACAAACCTCGGTGAAAAGTTTCATTGTCTCGGGCTATAGCAAACCTCGGCTCGTCGCGCCTTGGTTAACTAACTATCTTCGCCCTCGATAACAATGAAACACTGTCCACGTCGGTTAAAAATATACTATTACCAACCGAAAATTTTGTTTAACTTCAATTACTTAACTTAAAAGCGAGAGAACTTTCATAGGAAATCAAAAAAATTCATTAAACGCAAAAAATAAAAGGTATTCAATGTTTTTATCCCCCACTACTCTTCAGTAACTAAAGAAGTATTACGAAAAAACTGAAAAATATGCAAAATAATGTTCTTATATGAAAAAATAAAATATATGTACCAAGTTTTATAGTTCTCCAACTATAATCCATTTCAAACCATAGACCAAAGTATAGATACACTCTGGGATCGTCTTCAAGAGATTTTACTCTAAAAGAAGAGATCGGGAATACTTGAAATTAATTTATTTGAATGAAAAGTATACCTACTTATTATCTTATTATTTATGTTCGTGAGATTATCATTAAAAGATCTAATTTTATTTATCCTTACATCTTAGAAAAAGTAACCTTAATACTAATAAATCAGTTATGTTAAACAGTAGAATAAATCCAGATAAAAGTAAACAAGTATTGATTTACGAGATATATATCCTGAAAAATTTCTTATTAAAAAACAATCAACGTATCAGGAGATTTCAATTATATACTTGATAAAAGAGTGTAAGTTTAATGAAGGATGAAGGTAGCCATAATTACAAGAGTTCTGGTATTTCAATTACTTAATATACCTTAACTTCAACCTAACCGGATATTGAATGAGATAAATCAATAGTATTATTACTGTGCAAACATAAGTACTTTAATTACTACATTGTTACACAAAAACTAACTACATCATTCTATTAGTAATTATATTGTGAAATTATACACATTTACTCGGGTGAACAAATACAGCAAAATTACTGTTTCGTATAATTTAAATCCTTTATAATAGACTGAATTGTTCAGGAAAATTTGCTTTACACATATATGATTACATAATTTTCCTATTCATGTGTGAATTTTGTAACTTGAACAAAATTTGAGTTCAGGAAATATGATTTTAAAAATGCATGTGTATTAAACGACCGCGAATCGTTTCGAACGGAACTGTACTTTGCCGAACGTGTGCTGCCATCTGCCGTGCGGACGCAGAATCGATGTTGAACTAGGACCGTATTTATAGGATATAATTTTCCAGCTAGATCATATTGTGCAGATATTATTGTTATTATGTTTAAGAACATTTCGCTTTCTCATCACGAAGTGCAGGTTTCGATTTTGGAGCGAATTAAATAGAAAGTTTTGTTCCGAGATCAGAACCGGAATAAGGTGATTTCAGAACAAACTAATGTTTGTATCTTTCTTCCTTTGTTCAAATAAAGAACCATTAAATTTGGCTCAGAGCTTAATTTCTATTTCTATACATAGGCGTATTTGCCTAATTTATATCATTTTAAAATTGTCAGTAGACTAGCCTAATTCTTATGCTGCGTTTATGCAAATAATTAACACGTTGACTGCCACGCTGGTCCCATGGGACTAGCACAGGTTTTTGTTACCACGCCATGCTGGTCCCATGGGACCAGCACAAATTTTCATTCTCTGCTGGCCGCAGTTTTGAATTTATCCTGAAATATGTATTGAATCGGATGAATATGACCAGGTAGACGAATTAACTGCAAAGATATTTTGAAAAAATAGTTTTACACTAAGTGTGGTCCCACATAAATAAAATAACAAATTATTATTATACATTTACAATTATATATTATAAAATAAAAATAATTGTTCATAACTCAAAAACGAATTAAGATATTGAGATTTTAAAAGTATGGTATGTTATCGCTGTAAGTCCTAAAGTTATTGCAATAAATGGCCCCATAACGGAAACATCAAAATATGCTATAGCTGTCAACGTGTTAAATTAAAAAATTGAATTGTAAATGCAATTAAACTGAAGGACTAAACTAGTGAAATTGGATATTTTCAACTTTTAGTTGAATTTTTTAGTTTTGTGTCTGCGTCAATCGCGCATTTATGACAGATTTTAACAAGTAACATATGCAAATGTAATAAAACAAAGTTTCAGCAGAGAAGAGTGACGAGATACTAATTGGATGTATTCAACAAATTGTAATCTATATTTTTTTATCCTATATAAATATACGTAATATTCCGCAATGTCACCTATAAAAGTTAGATTACACGAAATGTCATACATAAATTCCCAATTTTAATTTACTGCATAAACGA
Source organism: Ophonus ardosiacus (assembly GCA_943142095.1). Lineage (NCBI taxonomy): Eukaryota > Metazoa > Arthropoda > Insecta > Coleoptera > Carabidae > Ophonus > Ophonus ardosiacus. The sequence continues at coordinate 31,748,061 of OW964830.1, forward strand.
CATCATTTTGATTTAGTTTCTTAATTTAATGGCTTAATTTAATTTCATAATTTACATGCTATAAACTCAGTATTAATAAGGTTAAATTTTGGGTTCACATCGCACATCTTACATATTATATTATTTGATATAAATATAACACTATAATTATTGTATGATAACAATAACTTATTACGTTAAAATATATTGAAAGTTTTCCAAAAACCGTAAGATTTTCAGGGATTTCTTGCTATGGTGTAATGTACAAACAAAAACTATCGAATAATTTGTAGAACAAATTTTTAAATTACCAGTAGTAATGAAGTAAAATCGAACAGTTTTGTTCAAGAATTTATATTTTGTACTAAGAAGTTCCGAACACTTTTCGGCTTTCACAAAACATTCTGACCATAACACCATACATACAATTGGTTAACTTACGTATTTATGAAATAAATAACTAAGGTATATGAGAGATTATGTTTTCAGTTTTCTTATATGAATATCGGATATTATTGGACAAAAGAAGATCTCATATGATTTTTAAAGGTACACTCGTACCATCAGGTGATATAAGGAAAACATGGGTTTTATTGAGGCAGAATTTGGAATTATGAAGGAATTTTTTTGGAAAACAGGTATTTCAGAAGTATTAATGGATTACAGGAATATCCTATATATTTACATAGGCGTTTATGGGAAAATATTTTTTTTGAGTATCTATTTCGGAAAATCTAATGGGTTGATTTATATACATTTTGTCGTATCGAAATTTTTAAATTTACGGGTTTAGTGACTGGGTAAATTTATTTTAAAGATGTCATAAAAATATATTCAATATATGCGTTATTTAAAGAAATGAGTTGATGTTACTTGATTAACAGTTTAATCAACGTTCCTTTTTGAAATAATTGCAAATTACATATATTTTACCACTTTTTAAAAGTAAGTATACCTATTCTGGCGTACATGAAAAAAATGGATCCTACAAATAAAGAACATCAGTGTTATAAATAAATAACTTCAATCATAATTTTCAAACGTCATCAAATATCCACATTTATAACACTAGAAATGCTAACTTAATTCGTCTAAATCGATTTAGATAAAAAAAAGACTGAACACAATTCCATTCAGTGAAATTAAACCAGACCAGGTAGGGCCGTATCCAGGATTTCATTTCGGAGGGGGTTCTGAATTTATATATATATATATATCTACCAGGTGTTATTTTTCAAAGAGTACATAGGAGATTATCATGGGAAATCAGTTTTTTGCAGATTGTTGATCCCCGTTTTGCGTGTCCACCATCGATGTGGTATCAGTAGAATGATAAAAATTTTCTGCATCAAATGACACCAAACACATTATTTATTGTTAAATTTATTCAATTTCGTACTAATAGTGATAGCTATAACATGCATGGCATTTGAACAAAAAGATAAACAAATGTTTGAAATTTTATCTCTCAGAATTCGTTAGCAATGATTTTTTGTATTATTGTATTTTTAATATTTTATAACAGATTAGAAAATGCTTGACAAAAATTAAATTAAGAAAATTAGAACATAACAAAGTTGTACAAGTTATACAAAAAACTAATTTTCCATGTTAACCTCCTCCAACATCCGGTATACAACTTTCATGGAAATAATAAAATAAAAGCAATAATTTGGCCTTTACTTATATTTTTATATAATTTTTTAAACAGAAAATGGGAATCTCGTGTGGGACGCGGCTATGTTAGCATCTTTGCTGGACTTAATTTTTTTAGTATTTTATTTTCATTTCACGGGGGGTTTGGACCCTCAAATCCCCAGTGTTGCTGTTGCAAGGTCATATCCCCTTTGGATACGACCTTGCAACTGCGACACTCTTTTTATTCAATAGATGATTATTTAAATTATGTCTACAGTAATGAAGACTGGAAACAAATTTATGAAAATTATTTAATACCATTTTATGTATATTAGTTAAATTATAATATCTTTTATGTAAGACTTGCTATAAACATTGTAAAAATAGCCAATAAATAAATATCAAATACTAGCCAATAAATAAATACCAAATACTAAATAAATACTATCTATGTGTAAGGCACTGCATAAAGTTTTACGAGACAGATAATAATAGGGAAGTATCACTATGTGAAATTTAAATGTTTTGATAATATATACTAAAAGTATATCAATATAAGTACCCTAATTGTAAATATGAAAGTTAAATAAAAGATTCACACCTTTAAAAGGGTAGCCATAGGTGCGTTCGGTTATTTTGTGCTGTGCATGAGTAGCGTCACGTGATCACTGTGTATTATGTGCAGATTGGAATTAAAAGACGAATTGTGTAGTCCATGCATTGAAAGTTTCGCGACAGATAGATCTAGCAAATGAAAATCGGTTTTAGTTCAGATTGTTATTATTAATATCGATTTTATATGAACTGTATGTGTTTGAATGACGACTGAGAATGGTTTTTCGTGTTTACAAATATGTAGTAATGGTAGCGCGTGAAATATTTTCAATGAGTCGGATGAAGAAGAGAAGTGTATTTCAAATATTTTAGAAAAAGTTAATTATGATGAACAATATCAAATATGTCAGACGGATAGTTTAAAACTCATTTGAAGATTTATTATTATACAAAATTAATCTTGTTCGCGAACTACATGAAGACAAGATAAGACTTTGAGAACATCTGAAAATGGCCTTGGGAAAAGGGGCAATGATTTTAATTTGGTGTTTAGGAAACTCAGAAAAGTTCCGGTACATATTAGTTAATGCAATAGCTTATATATTTACAAAATTTGGATACTTCACAGATATAAATCAATATTTCTTCATTTTCTACCATTGTCACTATACTTTCGACTAGGAATGACGATGAGTACCCGAGTACTCGGAACCTACCCAATAATAATGTACCCGGGTATACAATTTCTTACCCGATTACCCGAAATGTACCCGCTGCCCGTTAATTACCCAATACCCTTTAATTACCCGAACAGTTTTCAGCTGCCGGAAAGATTGTATCTAAAAGAAGAGCTTTTTATTACCATACCATAGGTTATTAATATAATTTAAGTTAAGTTTTTTATAGAGATACAGTATATTATTTATTTGTATTACTTTTTATTTAATCAATATATGTATACAATATAATTATGAATTTTATTAAAAAGTAAACTGCTTATATAAGGGTAACTGGTAATTAACAAATTAACGAATTGTGTATATGTACTTAAAGGATAACGGGTAATTAAAGGGTATCGGGTAATTAACGGGTAAAGGGTACTATCCGGGTAGTTGTTTCGGGTACTCGGGTACCAAAATTATCGGAATTCGTCATTCCTACTTTCGACTAGGGTTGCCAGATTTTAAAAACTGAACGTACAAAAAAATATTGGAGATTTGGCGAATACATAGGATTTCAATTTGAAACTTTTAATTAAAGTATTAACACTAAGAAAAAAAAAATGGTTAGTTGTTATAATTTCCATGGCTTTAAGCTTTTTTCAGTAAATATTTTTCTCTTTTAACAGAATCATAAAATTCTTAGCGATTCATTTCAAAATTCACAGTCATTAGTAATTCTAATTTTCTATTCTGTTTATCGAATTATTGAAAATATAGGAACATTTACCATGTTTATAGGATAGGATATAGGAGATTTGAACAAAATATAGGAGACTCCTATTAAATATAGGAATCTAGAGCTCGGGGGAACTATGCATGCACTATCTACGCAGCACACTATTTACCGAACGTGTTCTGTGCTACCCAGAGTGCACTGAAGTGCATTACCGAACGACACTTACTGTGCAATTTATTAAAAATGTGTGCACAGAACTGAATAACCGAACGCACCTCATTTCTGGTTATCACGTATCCGGCCCTGGCTATTTCTCAAGTTTACACAATGGTAAAACAAAATTGTCGTATTAAAGAATTGTGGAATGCACGTTTAATGATTCACAGTAAAATAAAATGTCAAAAACAGTAAACTAACACATTGAATAACAAATGGCACATGTCAATATGATATTTATGTTAAGTGCTTAAATCATTTATTATCTTTTTCTACAACATAGAATCATGAAGTAACTATCTCTGTTTAATCACTAAAGCTGTAGCCTATTTATTTCATTGGTTTTTCACACTAAGTAGTACATTATAGGAAAAATAAAAAAACGTCTCTTATTTTTTTCTTGAAGAAATATTGTGATACTCCGATTTTGAGAAAAACAGTTTTCCTATCTTAAAGGCGTGAAATGAAAAGTATATCTTTTATGAATATTTTTTCTATGAATTCATATTTTGTCATTCAAACACATTTTTATAAGTACTTATACAAAACATTAATTTTAAATGAAAAATTAAATTGTCCTTCAAATTTATAAATAAAAGGATATTTATAATTTAATTTTTTCAAGAAATGAAAGCTGTACAGTTTGTAACATTATAAAATTTTTATTTATTAATTTATCGATAAATTAATAATCTGTGATTAATATGAATTTATTATAAATTTTGAAAAAAGAAATTTAAATTTCCGTTTTTATAATTTAATATAGCTTTAAGTTCATATGTATACGAATTATTATTTTCTTGTGTCACGTGAAATAAATTTCGTATTTCATTCTTTTACAATGCATTACGCATTTCCTGCAGTTTTCACGTAATATTGTCAGAAAATATTCCGCATTATGCCAAGAAATTAACAATTACTAGTTGAAAATACTAAGAAATATTTATTTTGGACTCCATATAAAATATAAATAGTCCTACGAGAATGAGTCTTCAATATTAATGTTTAATACTTGCCAAAATATTCACTTTCAATGGCTGTATTATAAAATAATTACTGAATTCAATGCCAATGTCAGCAAAAGAGCTCGACAGATATTCCACCCCATGCGCGCAAGAAAGATAGAGCGAGCTATGACGCTACAGAAACGATGTCGTATACATGACGTCACGGACCGCATGATGATGATCCTGAAAGTCTGACGTCACTTTGACGTCATACAGGTTATAGCGAGAGCGACGTTATAAATATCCTCAGTTTTCACCTATATTGAATGCTTCTCTCTCACACCTACGAAAACCAGCATATTGTGTTTCAGTTTATCGACGTTCTCTCGGAGAGAAGCATCGGGACGCTCTCTCCCACTTTCTCCTGCTCTTGAACGCGCTCTCCTGAAAGCAGGGTTATCACTCTCTCCTGACACGTTCACAGCTGTTCTCATGTTTCAATCTATGTGTCATTAATTAATCTCATAATTCAGGGGTTCATTTTTTATTATTTTTGAACTATATTACGCAGTTTGTACTCATTTATCAATTATTTGTCATGACTTTTCAGATTATTAACCACTTTTTCATGGAGTAACTAACAATAGAATGACGTTAACTGCACATATAGTTTGTACGAATAATTGGATATTTTCACATTCAGTATATCAGGAGTAGGATAGGTTATATTAGGTTAGGTTAGTTTTTTCTTGGAGATTGGAGAAAGTAGCGCTATAGATTTCAATTGTTTTTTCACGATCGAATGTACTAATTATTTATATACACTGTATATATAAACAGTCTCACCCTAAAAATATTTGATTTCTTTTATACAAAAATCGCACTTGTCCAAAAATTTAAATTTTCAGGAAACAAAAAACTTCTCTTTTCTAAACTGTAGGGTAAAGTATAAAAACAAGGAGTGGGGGTATTTACTCTTAATCAGGATAGATTAAGCAATAACTAAAATAGCAAATTCCGTTAGTGTTCAGTTTCAAATTTTCCTTTATGGTACCAATAATTATTTTAAAAAATCTGGATTTGTTCGGTTTTCGTATGAGTTATCGATGGAAATTAAGAAAAAAAGTGATGTTTCAAAAATAAAGTTAGTTAAATATTTGAAGTTTTCATTAATATACAAAATAAAACCACTTACAAAAATATTTTCATATACAGAGCGGAATTAATTTGGTTCTTGTAAAATTACAACCGTACACCTTTATATTTTACGTATTTTGCTTGGTTTCTGATAAAATGTTACTCACAAATGTGAAGCGACCAGAATTGAACTATGTGGTGCCGAAACTTGTTTGATTTTTATGCGAAAGCTTTCATTAACATTTAAATAAGTAGTACGTTATACAGGGTACAACAGACATAAGTACATTAAATTTAACCAATGATAGAAATCGTCGAGAGCAACAATATTTCTCAGTAACTTTTTTTGTAAACCTTCTAGATATTGTGTTAAAAATCTTCAAAGTTTAGTAAAAAATTCATCACCTGCCTAAAAATACTAAAAAAATTGAGAATTCAAAAAATGTTAGTAAGAAATATTGTTGCTTTGGACGAGTTCTGCCAATGTTACTTATTTTTTCCTGTTTCATCAATATATTTTTTTTCCAAAAAATATATTGTGATTTCGAAAAATAGTTACCAAGAAATATTGTTGCTCTTGCCGAGTTCTATAACTGGTTAAATTTGATGTACTTATTTCTGTTACATCCTGTATTTTTAGTTTTCCTAATTTCAAATATCTGCAGTTTAAAACTTCAAGATCACGATAACGGTTGAATATACAAATAGGTAACTGTATTCATTGCAATAGAATGTATAGTTGGCTATTGTATGCATTTTTTTAAATATCTAATTAACATTTTCCTAAATTGGTTTAGTTTTAATTACAGATTTCTAAAGAAGTTAAAATTAGTGCACATACATTTTCCATGTAACTAGTTTACAATTTATTGACTAACATTGACAATGATTAATTACAACATATATTTAAGCAAAACGATTGAGTAGAGTTAGGTATTATATTAATTTAACTAATCATTGGATTTAAGCTAGTTAAATGCAGGTATATTTCTTACAATTTTAAAAGAATTTTCATAGGAATAGTACACGGGATTTTTTTGAGGTCACTTTTTATTTTAATTAGATTTTTAATTTCGTAGGTATAGCATTATAATCATATGTTATAATTTCATGAAAAATTTAAAAAAAAAAAACATATTAGGTAATAGTATTCAGGGTTATAAGTGGAATAGTATTTTTAAATACAGGATATCCAGGAGCTAGAAGAATAATTATATTTTTCGATTTTTCATTTTTAAAAATAACTTGCAAGCATGAAATAATACTGGATTACGGTTTGATCTTCTTTGTTACATACAGTGATTGAAAAAGTAGGGACAAAGAGCTATTTTCTTTGTTATTAATATTAAGACTGTAGGTAGTCTAAATTACAAATTTCAATAAATATAGAATTATATGTACCATTACATTTAAAACATCAATGAAGATTTCGCTTCCGGCGAAATCGGAAGTAGAATTCACGATATTTCACACCAAAAAGTGGCATTAAACTTAGCGCGCAACTTTGTAATTTAAACTATGGGTTTAATATTAATAATAAAGAAAATAGTTATGTGTCCCTATTGTTTCAATCATCCTGTATATGCTCTTTCGAATAATGAAGTTCAAATTCTTTTATCACTGCTGGATTTAGAGTTATGATGTTGTAGTTATGATTTTTATGTGGGCGCCAAATTATATAATTATACATTTTGAAAAAATATTTTTTACTTTCCAACGACGTATAACTAGTTCATATCTATTTGTTTCAAACGGTAAAAAAAAGAATTTTTAACTGATCCATTTCAGCTACACCACTTAACTTCCAAGAATCAGGTATACTTTAGCAGGGGCTCATAGAAATAGGAAATTTATTTTAAACCTATTTGTGAGGGGCAAGATATATGAAAGAAATAATTATATGATTATGGCTGTAACAAATTTATATTAATATACTTATTAATAGGAATATTATTGGGATTATTTGCACATAACCTGATAACAAAACTCGGGCTGTTATATTTAGTTTTGAAGTAAAAAAATATATTTATCTGTAAAATAAGAAATATATGTTGTTGACATTTTTGAAAAATTGAAATAATTATTGTTAAATATTTACGAACTTATCACAATAATTTGTCCCCAAATAATAGTTCATATTGAATTTAATGTTTCTTAAAGTAAATTAATTAATATTTTGTAAAATATTTATTAATATGAAAAACTTAAAAATACTTATCTCAGTGTTAAAAAGAAAAGGATAAAATTTTTAAATTAGTTCAAATGTAAATAATATACTAATATGAATAAGTTTAATAAATAATAATAAAGCATCCATACGTCTTAGAAGATAAAGGCTCAGAGAGAAGTGGATGATTTCTGACAAAAATGGACTGTCTCTTAACGCAGTCATCCATGTGTATTATACAGTAACATTAGTAACTATTTCCAAAACAAGTTTATTTATATTTTATTGGATAAAATTATCTGCCTACGTCCTCCGTAATCCATTTATAGCAAATAGCTGGGTTCGAAATACTCTTCATAATGACATATTTTGGTTAACAATTAGGTGCGGGTCTATAAACACGAATGGATGCTTTTATTTATAAATGGATATTTTTCTTATCTAAAATTAACCTATCCGCGTACGCGCGTTCGATTCGATTGACGGGCACGGGCACTCATTTGATTTTCCGGTGGTGGCTGTTAGTTAGTGCGTAGGCCGCACGATGACGCCAACAGCGCTTAGCGTCCGCTCTGCACACGTGGATCTTCATTCATTGTTACTATGGTGACGTGAATACGCGCGTATCTCACGCTTGTATCAGCTGGTCCGGGCTTGGTGGCTCCGGATCTCCGGAACGTGGTCCGGTTCCCGCGAAACTCAACAGCTGGTGATTTTTTTAGATTTTCTATTTTTACTGGTTCGGGTAATTACACCGGGGGATAATAAAGGGATTACTTTTATTATATGGCTATATTTAATTTAAAAAAATAATATGAGGGGGTGCAAATGCGGGTAGATTATAAATTAAGTAATTAATGTCAAAAGTGACCATTCATATTCTACAAGAAAAACCTCCAGGGAGTACTGAATCACAGTTAAAAATTATTCATTTCAATGTTAATTTTGAAAAATTCAAATATTGTCACTTGTCACCCTCACAGTTTTATGCAGAGAATAAAATTTAAAATGTTAGGAATCAATATTTTTCAATTTACGCTTTTTATACCTGAGTAAACCTAATTTAAGACTCGGGAAAAATTGATTTAGTACGCGATTATTTCTAAAAAAAAAAAAATAAAGTCGAAAACAGCTAAACAAAGTAATATTTGCAAAATAGGTAATTAGTAGTTAATCGAAGCTTATTTCTTAAAATAACGCATCAGAAATCTATTTTTATCACGCTTGAAAGCAAATTTACCGGACCACTAAAGCCGTAAATTGAAAAATATTTACAAATAAATTCAGAATTATTTTCTATGTAAAAAAATATTTAACTATTTTGTTGTAAAATAATTAGAAGATACAATATTTCTACATTTCTAAATTAGCATTCAAATCGCTATGAACCCCTCTGTATATCAACAATATACTTATGGCATGTTATTTATGTTGTAATTTAAGTATATCAATAAATTTATCGAGCGATTAATTTGCTAAAGTCACCCTAATGTAATGTCTGTGGGTGTAAGGGCGTAACATAATCTGATTATATGTCAATGAAAAGGCGAATAGATATATGGTATGTTAGAGGATGTATGAGTACTTATGTAATTAGTTATGTTATGTTTCGAAGGAGAGAATATTTAAGGGTGTAGGAGCTTACATGAATTTATTTACAAAAGTACGAGATTTAAGGCAAACATGTCTGAATAGTGTTACGCGGGTCACGCTATATTTATTGAGAATAAAAAAATCAGATAGGTTGTAGAAGACAAAATTTTAAACAACATTTTTTTAGTAATTCGTTTAACATCTTTGGAAATTCATCACAAATAAATTTGACAATTTTGACAGGTTTTAAGTCTCTCAGAAATTAATTTGAAAGCATTGGAAACGAAGATTGGTTAGAAGCTTTTAAGCAGTCGAAGGAAATAATGATGAAGATGTTTATTGAAGGGAACTAATTTGAACAAAAACAATCTAAAAAATATGAATCATGTGTCTTAATCTCTATAATTCTAGTGTGACCTCAGTACTTGCCAGAGAATGATTAAAATGAATACTAAATTGAGGAATTAAGTTTTTTTTATCGTACCTACTTTATCCTATCCTATCTCTCATATTTTACTGCTTAAAACAAAAAAAAAAATCAAATTTCATAAAATATCATGTTTTAAATGCGTAAGTTGCATTTTAAGTAATGCACTGGATGCAAAAATGGTATATTAAAGAACGAGTTTTATAAGACATGTTTTTTCGCAAGCGTCAAAATTTAAAAATACAAGCCCTGGGGAAATAAAAAATAATAAAAAAAAAATTAATAATAAATGAACAGATTCTATAACCTGTGTAGCAAAAAGAGACTATTTTATTTACGTATGTCGTCAAGAATCATACACTTGTTATTGCGCAACGATGTTCCTACACGAAGAATAGTATAAGTGGTGAATTACAAAATTGCTATATATATGAATAAACTGTATTTATTTATTTCATTGAACACATAAAAATGTATATACATACCACATAAGAAAAGTGATACCTAATTATGGTAGTAACAATAATTTTACCTAAAAAAATCATACTGTATTGTGACTCAAACACCGAAACATAGGACTTTAACAAGCCAAATCAAGTTTTTATAATTTTCTGCTTCCTTAACTGTTTTTGGTAAAAAAAGCTCAAAATAGAAAAATCGCTTAAAATTCTTTATCTGAATCAATAAGCACAATCAGTTTTGAATTGGCAGAGTAGGTATGAATAGTCGAAAATCATCCCAAAAATAGCGATAGCCATGGAATTAAAACAAAAAGTTACCAAATGTTAAACGGTTTAGTGTAATATTACTATTGTCACTATCTTTTGTTGTTTTGTATCTCTTTGTAGTCGTTTTACTATATCATATTTACTCTGAATTGTAAAAGATCTACGTTCCTTTTTCGAAATTGTACCACTCTTGTTTGTTTAACTGGGTAGTTACGCAGCTCAACATCAAATGAACGGAATGGTCGGATTCAGTATTACGTCTGGGATGACTTATCCGGGGAAGTCCTTAGTTTTCTATTTATAAGTTCACGTGAACCGAAAACTTTTCAAATACTGCGTTCAAAAAAGGTTCGTTTTATCCGAAAGTTCGTTATAAACAGGTTCGTTATTTGCGGAAAAAATTACACGCTTCTTATGGGACATTCATAGTCTCCAGATTGGTTCGTTGTAAACGGGTTCTTTATAAGCGGACATTACTGTATTTCCTATGGAATAGCTCATAGTTTTAATGTAGTACCTATAAATTACATTTTTTAATTATTACTTGTGGAATTCGTACGATGAAGTAAAACTAATTTATGAACATCATATTTCATTGGCGAGTTACATAGAACCCCTCGAAAACAACAAGTGGTTATCTCTGACTTAGAGCCAATTTTACAGTCTCCGGTTAAAATTTTAACTGACAATTAAATAAACAATATTAAATCGGATTATTGACAGTAAAATTAAATTTGTCATCTGATAGTTCATTTCGTTTCAATATTGTTTATTTAACTCGGAGTTCAAATTTTAGCGGGAGATTGTAAAACTGGCCCTTAGAGTCTGAATTATTGAATACGAGTATATTTTTGGATGACATTTCATTGAAAATAACTTTTTCCAGATTTATATTCCATTGATAAACATTAATAAACGATAAGAAAGTATTTTCAGATGTTATTTATAAATGAGGGATGAAGTAATTTTCCTACGTTTCCAGCGTTTCTTATTTGGAAGGCAAGAAAAAAAATAAAATCGTTGGCGTGAACGTCCGGTATAGTACGAACGTCATTTGTGGAAAAAATAAAGAAGAGAGAGATTCGTTGTTTATTGGGCTTCTTTCTCATTTTAGATTATTTGCCGGCAATTGCATCTGTTTCTGTCTTCAAGTGGTAATGTACGTGGGCTTGCTTCCACGCAGTGTTCAACGTTCAATCTCTGTCTATTTACGGAGTAATTATTTTCTTCTTTTTATAACGTCTGAATTACTTCAAGGGCTCTTCTTTCCCATTATAACAGGTGTTGTATTTTAGAGAATTATTTTATTACTAACTGTAAGATTTATTCGTAGAAAGTCTTTGTTATTTTGCTATTTCGTTACAGTAAAGTAGGGTAGCATTAATATTTTACACTTGACCTTTTCACGAAGCTAATTAATTTCTTTGTAATGATTCGAAAAAATTATGTGATGACATCAAATCAAACGCATTCTTGTGATAAATGAATCACATGTTATTATTATTTTTAAATTGATGGTAGGTGTATATTGTGGTCAAAAGTAACAGGGGCGGAAAGTAACACAACAATTTTTTTACGTCTGCTAAAATAGTACACTTTTTTTCATTAAAATGGATTTATAAAGTCTTTTTTAACACAATAGAAAAAAAAAAGTGCACTGTTTTAACGCAAACGCGTGAAATAATGAAACGTTACTGCACTTTTTTCACACTTTTATAGCAGACGTAAAAAAATGTATGCAACTCGAGTAAAAAGTTTCTTATTTCACTATATTTTTTACTCTTGTTGCATAAATAACTATTTTTGACTAGCACATTTCCGCGAAATTTTAGAAAAGTTATCTCCTTAATGAACCAATAAGCTATCTTCTGTACTTCACTCAACTCTGTGCATAGGTTTTATTTTAAATTAAAACTGATACAAGAAAAAAAAATCCGGAAGGTACGTAAACGGGAAGAAACAATTTCTCGGACTTGCAGTCATAATAAAATTTATTCATGCCGACGTTTCGACTATACAATAATCTTCTTCAGGGATAAATTGGTCAAGGTGAAGTAAAAAACATGTTGTAAAAATCGTCAAAAATTAAAAAAAAAACTATGTATGATGAATACAATAGAACAAAATTATAACAAAGTAACATCTTCATCCCGAAACACAGTCGAACATCGTTTTTCCAAGTTATATTCAAAAACTTGTATCAAATTTTAAATACATGGTTAGGGGCTGTAACAAGTGTCTTCGGGGTCGAATGTAACGTTCGAACCTAACACAAATAATAACGTACCTAGAAGAAAGTGTTTGGAAACGTTAAGCTCAAACAGATCGGGAAAACACTGGAGTCAAAGCAAAGAATGCAAAACCTCGTCCTATGAAGAATGTACCCAAAAAGAAGATTATGTGTTTAGCATAAATGTCATTCTAATTACTAACTGAAGTATTTATAAATGTTACTTATTTTGTTGATTTAATTAATTATAATTTGTTTTTTCTTTACATACTTTTGTGTACCTATTTAATTCATAAATAAATATGTTTGTTACTTTTGACCCTCTTGAGTGTTATAACCGATGCGGGGTCCGGGACGTTTGTAACATTTTACCTTGTACTTGTAATTATTGTTCTTACAAATTAAGTTAAAGCAAAAATATTGTGTCTTGAAAACATGTATCTACCTTAAATTCAATAATATTTCCAAAATTCAACCATGAAAAATTTTCTAATGATATTTACTTAAAATTTTAGTTACCTTTACTTTAATCGAAGTTGTTTAACTAAGAATTATAATTACAAGTACACCTCCTACATTGAAGAATGCGTAAAAAACGATTGAAAAAGTATAAGTTACCATCTTTATTCGTATTCCTCAAATTTTGAAATTAATATTAAAAGTTTGATTTTTGGACCTTATTCAAGGAAGAATAAATAAATATAATAATAAAATAAAAGAGTTTTTGTCACATAATTATTCGCATATGACAACTGTAACTGCTTCTTCGGCAGTGGTATGGCATGTTATTTCTTCATTTAATTTAATTAATTCCAAATAGAGAAATCAGGTATAGGCGCAATAAAATAGACAAATTCATTTTTCTTGTTAGGGCCGGTTTATCAATCACTGGATAAAATTTTAACTCCTAGTTAAATAAACAATATTGCATCGTTTTGTTGAAATTAATGATAAATCTGTCATTTGATAGTTCCCATCGTTTCAATTTTGTTTATTTAACTCTTAGTTAAAATTTTAACCAGATATTGAAAAACCGGCGCTTAAAGTGTTAATTAATTGACCTGATAATTTTTGCATTAATATGTAATAAAATCGTGATCTTAGTATAGAATAAATTAGCAGGTATAATATAATTATATTGAATGCTTAATATAATGTACCTATAATATTTATCAAACAATATTAGCACTATTATTTTAAACAGTTATTTATCTGCCATTTGTAATATTGTGAAAGTTAAGTTAGTTAGAAATTGGTTAATTAGTTATATGAAGAATCATTGTGAGTGTAACTATAGAACTAACGGGAGAGCATTTTTGAATCATGATTTATTGACAGCTTTGATAGTTTTTAAGTAAGTCTGAAATAAATTTGACAGTAATTTGTGGGCTTTGGCAGATTTGAAGCTTTCTTTGAAAAAGAGGAGTAAGACAGTGGTAATGTATATTATTGTTGAAGGGAATTACATACTTTGAACATATTTAAAGTAAATTTCTAAAAAATATGAACCTTGTATCTTCTTATTAATTATTCTAGCGTCAGCCGTATTTGATAATATTATTTTAATTTCTATGGCGCATGCTATTTGCTCATAATTTCTGTTGCGAATCTAGAATTTATAACGAGTTCCAATCTTTCTTGTTTCTGATAATATTTACGTATTGGTTGGGAATATACCACAATAAAATATTTCGTCCAATGAAAGTAAAGTTCAGTAAAAAGATAGTACTCAGCACATGATGTGTGGTTTGCAATCAAAGTCTTGCGCAAGTTTTATCATTTGTTTGTTTAATAATACGTACATAAATTGTGCGTATTAAACAGTAAATACTATTGGAATTGCAATATTTATCTAAGAATACTTTGTTTCAATCTGTTAATGTGCTGCTTATATTAAAAATACCAATACAATACATAATGAAATCCATATAAAACTTACTTTGTTTTAAAATAGTTATATGTAGGTACTTAAGTTTTAAAGTAAATTGATTTGTCAAAACAATTATTTCGAAAAAAATTACGCACGCCATGTGTGAAATATGTTCGTAAAAAAGCTAATAATGCAAAAAAATAATGCGAGAGTTAATTAAATTAAGTCATTATGAACTTTCAAATTTCATATTTGATAATTTAGGTTTTTGCTATTGGCCAGCGCCAATAAAAAAACTAACTAAAAAATTCCACTTTTTAGTTCCAGCAAAATTATATCACGAACATAACTCCTGATATTTGACACTGACAATTATCTGTCTATTAAAACAAATAAATTTCTTAAATGTTTTCCTTGGAGTGGTATAGACTGCATGATTTATTTCAACAGATTATGTTATGAATCTAGAGAAGATACAATGGAAAATGTATATGTAACATATAGAGAATTAAAGGTCTTTCATATTGTAATAACAAAAATGATCAAAAAATACGAGTAGTATATGAAGTATTTTATTCAAGAGACTTTACTGATTCTTGTAAATTATACTACTTCCGGCTCAACAATTATTTCCAAAATCTAATAAGCTCTTTCTATTAATGTTAAAATGATGAATACGGAGTTTCATACTTTTTAGTTTCATAGTAATTGAGGAATCATCTTGAATAAGTACAAGGATCGTATTAGAATTTTTGAGAAGAAAATCAGGTAGGCCGTAGAAAACGAAATTCGCACTATCATTTTAAACAGTTATTTATCTGTCATTTGAAATTAAGTTCCGTAAGTTAAGTTAGTTAGAATCTAGTTAAATAAAGTCTATATTGTAGTGAATGAAAATATAGAATTAACCAGACAGCATTTTCGAATAATGATTTATAATTCGAAAGCTTTAACAGTTTATAAATCTATCTAAAATTAATCACACAGGTTGCAAGTCACCCAGTAACTGGTTTGGCAACTCTGGCAGTGTGAGTTTTTTTAAGGCACTATACTTCATTTCACATAAGAAAATAGCAGATGGCGCTTGAGAGCCGATCGTTTTTACATGCATTAAATAAATTATTTAGTGATACCAAACTTTGTCAATAATAAAAATATTTTTTCTGTAAAATATACTAGCCCTAAATATTAAAATTACACCAAAAAATGGTTAAATATCACTTAATTCTTTCGATTTTATTTGACAGTTGATAGCTGACATTTGTGAACTAGGTTGACATTTTGACCAATCAAAGGGCAGAATTTATATCCCTAATCTAATAAACCAAGGCTATTTTCTTACGTGAAATAAAGTATAGAATTTAATTTGACATGTTTTACAGTTTTAAAGTCTCCCAGAAATTAGTTTGAAAGCATTTCAAAAGAAGATTAGTGGACCTTTTAACAAATGGAAGGAAAGAATGATGAAGTGCATTATTATTGCTGTATTGAATTACTTTGAAAATACATATTAAAATTTTTTTTTTAAATACAGGGAATTTATTTTAACAGGCAACATATGGTCAATCATTTCCATGGTTACTCACTATTGTCAAAAAATGACAGCAATGTAATATTTGTCCATTTTAAAATGCAACATTCAAAATTTGTAGTTTTGTATTATCAATACTAATTCCCAATAAATTAGCCTGCATACGATTAACAAAAAATCAAAACACGAATGTTGCACATCTTAACAAACTTTAGCTTACAAAAATTCATAATTTTCATGTAATAAATGTTAAAAAATACTCCCATTCACACTGCGGCAATATCCTAGTCGGTCGTAATAAGAATTGACACTATTTGTGATGTGTTCTGGAGGTATCTCCTGTGCCGCAATACTATTTATAATGTTGCATTTTAAAATGGACAAATATTACATTGCTATCATTTTTTGACAATAGTGAGTTGAGTAACCATGGAAGTGATGAACCATAATGTTGCATTTTAAATTAAATTCTCTGTATATGAACCATGTGTCTTATTCTCAATAGTTCTAGCATGACCCAGGCATATACACACATAGACATCACTGACAAATATAAAACAGGCACCTATACGAAATAATGCAGTTTTTACTTTTAAAAATTTATTGTTATTTTTCCTTTTTTCGTGTTATAAGTTATAATATTGTCTTGATTCTTTTTATATTCTTGTGTCATCAATCCAACAATAAATATTTTGGCAGTCAGTGTTTTGTAAGTATGTCCATGTGTTTAAAATGTGTTTACAAATGCCAATACCTAATGAATTATTATTATCTTAATGACTGAAAGTTGCTAATATTAAACAATCGGTTGTTGTGCTCGCTGCGCTGTGCGATCCAAGAATTCAGCGTGACAATTGCTGAATGAGTTCAAGTCGACTAGTCCCGTCACGTGAGCACGTGAATTCGCTCGTGATGCGTCTTCGTCGCTCGTGATCGTCGTCGCGGTGCCCGCCCGCCCGACGCACGTACTACGTGAACGAAGATTTAATTAAGAAAGAATGAATGAAATATTGTACTAAATTAAGATAAAATGGTTTGTTATTTACGTTTATGTCAATTACTCAGAAGCAGAACAACAGTTCAAAACAAATAAAAATACATGTAATATTTTCCATTAAATTTTCGATAAGTCTGTGCAAAATAAAATATATTCGTACAATGTCCAGGATAACGTGTTCAACATAGGGATTTCGAGAACTCTAACAGATCCGCAGTTGGTTGAATTATACGAAAGTGCATAGTTCACTAGATACCTATATTACCTATGTTCATTTGTTTCAAACATAAAAAATTAACAATTATTAAATTTATAGGTGGAAAACAGTGGTTGTCGCAATTATGTTGTCCCTGAGACCACCACCATAGGCGGTAATATTCGAATAAGTGTTTTAAACAAGGATGTGGAGTTTGTTGTGCCCAACAGAGTTTTTGCGAACATCCGTCAACTCTTGTCGGCCGATCGGTACTTATCTTTATACAGAAATTACAAATAATAATAAAAGTAAATTAACTAACCTGACAGATAAACCGTTAGACATTTGTTATTTTTTGTCTCAATTCCATGGCTATTGCTATTTTTGAGATGATTTTCGACAAGTTCACACGTTACAATATAAAATTAAAATTAATTTTTGTTATTGATGCAGATGCAGAGTTTTATGCTTTGTAACTTTAATTTGAAGCTTTTTTTACTTAAAATAATTAGGGAAGCAGGAAATTACGAAAATATGATTTTACATGTAAAAGTCCTATGTTCGGCTGTGCCGGTCACCACCCTGAATAAATATTTAAGACTTAGGGCAGTGATATTCACCTCCTATTAAAGTTCTTGATAGCTATCTGCAGAATAAATATGTTAGTAGCTAAATAAATTTATTATGTATATCAAGCACAATTTATTTGCCAGCTAGCTATTAGATAGTTACTAGAATAATAAAGAAAATATTTTAAAGTTGGTAGCACGAAAACTAGTTACTGTCATTTTCAAAACCTGAGTTGACGTATGTATGTTTACTCATATTTGGTTATGTTTGTTTATTTCAATGTTTATTTTAAGTGCACATTACGAATTATATAATTGTAGTGTCAATATGGATTCGAAAAGAGTACCATCAGCAAATTTTTCGCAAAATGAAACCAGATTATTAGTTGATATTTGTATAAAACATGAAAGTATAATAGAGAATAATTGTTCTAATCAAGTTTAATCGTTGTTGTAATCAAATTCAGTTATTGATGTAATCAAGTATCTATAATCAATTGTTACCAAGTTTAGTTATTGTTGTAATCAAGTATCTAAAATCAATTGTTACCAAGTATAGTTATTGTTGTGATTAAGTACCTATAATCGCTGTTATACTCAAGTTTATTTATTGTTGTAATTTGGAATTTTTAGCTCATCAATAAACGCGGTCCTCATGTCACGAGACAACCGAAATCTGCTAATAAATTCTGTGTCATCCCACTTTTCAAAATTGTCCATTCTAACTACTATGTACGTCGCAATTTTATAATCTTATCTTCTGCCTTCTGTACTTCTATGAGATTATCTAATTCTTGTAAATACATTTTTACACACTTTTCTTTTCTTTTCAAAATAGTTACCAGCACCTCAAAGTTCCTATTAGTTTATTCTACTAATAACTAAATTTAGTAGCAAGATAAACTTTATTTGTAGGTGGAAATAAACAAAAAATATTTAATAGTAGAATAAATTTATTAGGAACTTTAATAGGAGGTGGATATCACGGCCCTTAAAATAATTTATTAGTAGAATATAGAAGAAATATTATAAAATTAAAGTTTAAAGGTTAGTGACAATGTCATACTTCCATGCATATATTTATTATTACTTATTAAATACTGACATGTAAAAAATGAAAGTAAGTTATTAGAATTTTATCATGTCATCGTATTAAAAAATTACATAACATTTTATTAAGCTCCAGGCAGCATTTTAGCGATAGGTACTTGTATTCAGAATCAATCCAGATGAAATACTAATAACAATATAAGGCCACTTTCATTATTCCTTCCTGGATATAACAATCTATTAATTTCGTAGGTTTCAGAAATTGATGATGTATTTGTTGTACAAAATTCTTCCCTGTGTTGGTCCCTGTACAATAGCTCTGAGAGTTCTTGAGGTGACATATTATGGTACGCGCCGTCGGCGATACAAATTTATCCTCATTACCGAAATTTGCAAATAAACGTAGATTGGCATACCGTCACCGTAAAGTCAAAATCTTATATCTTTAATAGAATAGGTTTTTAGAAAACAAAACAAAAAAATGTGTTGTGGCCAGCACAAGCCTCTCGCCATTTCCATATTAGGCTATATAAGTATTGTATTGCACTTCGTTATCGAACCGTCGTTTTATAACAAAAAATTACAGAACTATACCCAAATATTGTTTTTTTTTATTATATTTAACATGTCTTCTGCACACATATAATTCCATTTATATATATTTTTCATTGTATGAGGAAGTTTCTAAATGTCAGAGATTCTATCCAATTCATTAACCAGATTGGCGGTATTTCTGTTGGATATATGCATTTTACCTATAATTTCAAATATTTAATTAATAAAACAATAAGAAAGATTAAATATACTTCCCAGAAAAAAACTATCAGAATGTCACCAAAACTGTTCGTTTTTGACACTGACATATGTCATTTATAAACTATGTTTTAAACATTTGAATTTGTCAAGTGGTTTCCTTAGTGCCTTAGCCTTTGCGATTAGAATATTCTATATATTATGGTGTCTTTATCTACCTATACAAGATATAATAAAAAATTTAAGTGTATTAGATGGAGAATTTGGTTCTTCAATATTAGTAATAACAAAAAATTATATTTAGAAGATTTTTTCTAAGAAACTACTACTTCCGGTTGTCCAATTGTTACCAAAAATTGTTACCTTTTCAGCTCTTCCCAGGAATGTCAGATTGAGGAATTCATAGTTAAACAGGTCTTAAGTCTTATAGTTTTTGAGGAATCGTCCCTCCAACATCCAGACATACACACACACACATACACATATCCACAAACACACAGACATCATTTTAAAAATGTTATAATCGGATTTTAGGAACCTTAAATCGTGCTTATTCAATAAAATCTGGATATGCGAATTTTAGCATGAATCCAATACCTCTCTTAGCGAGAGGTAAAAACGTCCGTAATTCAGAAATGTTTGATTGTAATATGTGCCTTTTTGGTCGTTAATACTTTATATTTATAGAATGGTAACAAAATTAACTAATGGTGAAGGGTACAGTAGAGGGTATAGTTGAGTAAAATAAACGGAAGACATGAGTATGAGATTTTCAACCTAGATTTCCAATCATTTTCAGATACGAATATTTAATATTTATTTTTGCATTAAATGCGGAAGCGGAATTAGTTGCTAGAACGAAGTAGTCATGTAACTCAAAAATATCAAAATACGAGGTTTTGACTTT
Organism: Ophonus ardosiacus; assembly: GCA_943142095.1. Classification (NCBI taxonomy): domain Eukaryota; kingdom Metazoa; phylum Arthropoda; class Insecta; order Coleoptera; family Carabidae; genus Ophonus; species Ophonus ardosiacus. Next base: position 31,768,949 of record OW964830.1, read on the forward strand.
GCAACGACGATATCCCAGTAATGAGTAGTGAACTCTGATGTGTTTATTATTTTTTTAATCGAGTTTAATTACATGATTCCACAAAAGTGTACTGAAGCATAAGCTGTTTTTTGGCGATACACTGGTTCAAAAACGGTTTAACCCGGTTCAAACCATTATATTTTAGCGTTGCAACGGTGACGTCACTGACGCAAGCGTTTAAACCGTGTTCAAACCGTTTTGTCAGCCGGTTCAAAACAGTCTGTTTTTAGGTTAATATTATTTAAGGTGCAAAAATGAATAATAAACCGAATAAACTAGTAAATGGTGAAATGGAAAATCATTTGTCGTTAAATACAAAAAAAATAAAAATAAAACACAGTCTGATATTACTATTACAGCATTCATTTTAATTTTTAAGGTTAGAAACATAAAATGACAGATGTCTGGGATGTCCGTAGTTCAAAACATTTCATTTTAGCGTAGTACGAACTTATGACATCATTTATGCAACTGGTTCAAAATTGATGACGTTTCGGTTCAAACCGTTTTTGAACCACTGTATCGCCAAAAAACAGCTCTTATATCTAATGCGTTTACATCGTACTCGTAAGTTTTAAAGCTGAGTATTTTTTGCATTACAAATGCCACTCTTTAACGTGCATCGTAAATGCATGCAAGCGTCAAACATTTGAATAATCTCAATCTCATCGAATGATGCAAATTTCAATTTTTCATTTAATTTAATTTGAAAATGTGAAGGTGATCGCCGTCCCCTCGTCCGTGGATCCGGATCGCTCGCAGGAAAGGTTTTTCAGAGCCTCGAAAGTAATTGTTCTCTAAGGTTATGTATTGCGATGTGAATGCATTTTACTTTTCACTAAAAAATAAACAGCCTGCAAGATGAGTTACCTTGAAACTTGAGAGACGGAGAAAAAACTACGGGTTTACCGTTATACTTATCAAGTGTGGAAAATAGTTGCCGCGCGCTGCCTGTACTGGACACAACATACTGAAAAATAATTATTGGGCTTTTTCTCCAAAGATTTTTAGAATTTTATATACTTTGTTTTTTATACTGGGAAATTTGCTGTAAATAAAAAAATTTCAGTGTTGAAATTATATGCTTGGCGGAGCGGCAAAACCAAGACAAACTATTATGAACTAATTCGCAAAGATGTTTTTAACTTGTTCCATTACAATGGATACAATTTAAAACATTTTATTTGTGTGCATAAAAAGACTATTATACTACCACTGTTAGCAAATTAAATGACAAATGTGTTATTTAAATAACACATACATAGTAATGGTAATACATAATAATGACAAAATTAATATAAAAATAACTTCTGAGAAAAGAATTAAAATTAAACAATAGGAAAAAATATTCTGAAATGTACATATAAAATATCTTACCGTACGGAAACTAATTAATGTAATAAAAAGAAATTCTGACAAAATGTCGCGAATTATATTACGTTATCCAATTTTTCGAAGGAAAACGAAACACTGGGAATAGTTATAAATACTTGGAAATAATATATTTCACCTAAAGAAAATTAATACCTGAAATATGTTAACATAATCTGGCAAAAAAATTTTTAAGTGAAAAATTATACTAGCGACATATTTTCATACAATCTTCTTTTGTAGCGAAGAAATATCAGCTCATATATCATACGAGTACAATAATAATATTATTAATTATCTAATAATTTTAACTTTAAAATAGATTTAGTTTTTTCACATTTCTTCTATGCTGGGAATATTATTAATGTATCTACTTGTTATAAAAGTACTTGCATTGCACAATTTGTAAGTTCATAACATGCATCAGTAAAATAAAAGTAATTTGTTACGAAAAAAGTGAATATCTTGTCCCTTGTTTCAAATTATAGACACTGGTCCATACTCGGGTCCGTATTACGAGCGCAGTTTTATAATTGCGAACTCGTAATACTGGTCGTAATATTAATGATGAATTAAAACATTAAGTAAAAAATTCGTATCAAATAATAATTACAGATGACAATAACTAGGTCAGGAAGTCTGAAGATTCTAGGAATTTTGTAAGCTAATTCATGCTAAAATTCGCATATCCAGATTTTAGTGAATAAGCACGTTTTAAGGTCCCTCGAATCCGATTATAACATTTTTACGATGATGTCGGTGTGTGTGTGTGTGTGTGTGTATGTATGTGTGTGCGTGTGTGGATGTTGGAGGGACGATTTCTCAAAAACTATAATACTTATCACCTGTTTCAGCTACGTATTCCTCAATCTGACATTAACGGGAATAGTTGAAAAGGACAACCGGAAGTAATAGTTTCTTAAAAAAAAATCTTCTAAATATTATTTTTTGAAAACTTTGGTTATTACAAATATTGAAAAAAATAAAATTCTTCATCTAATACACTTAAAAATTTTATTATATCTTCTATAGATTTAAAGATAAAGAAAATATAATATATATATATAATAATCTGTTGCAATAAATCTCACGGTCCAAACTCCAGACTACACCAAGAAAGCCAGTTGTCAAATTCAAATGTTTGTAATTGACAGATAAATGTCAGTGTCAAAAAACTACAATTTTACTGATATTACTGAAAGCTTTTTCTGGAAAGTACATTTAATATTTCTCATTGAATTATTAATTAAATATTTAAAATTGCAGGTAGTATGTACATTAATATTAATAGTACATATATCCTTAAGAAATACCGCCAATCCCGTCAAGAATTGGAATAATCTTGAACATTTTAGAAGAGTGCGACAAGATTCCTTACAGAATGAAAGAATAGATAAACCATCTTGAACATTTTAGAAGAGTAGGACAATATTCCTTATAGAAAGGAATAGTTATAATTAGAAGTATTTGTGTGTTCAAGAAATGTTAAATTCGATACTTATGTAACAAAACGGAAATGGCGAGAGGTATTGTGCTGGCCACAACAGATTTTTTTCATTCTCGTACAAATATTATATCGTACGTTTCCTTCGTACAATTGCTGGCGTACCAAATTTCATACATATCTAAATATCGAAGAGATTTGAAAGGCGGTAATATGATGAACCTCCCCACATTTTTTCAGTCTGCAATATAAAAAATACAAATAAAATTTATTAATAGGAGAATTTTCTACTCCTCTGTTACCTGTATTATTTTCATTTATAATTCAATAGTAAATAATTGTTATATATACCAGTAAGACAAATGACTTGTTATTAGAACAAAATTTAGATGTACAATATTGACGTTTTGTGATTATGTTTCTTAAATAAAATATTAAAGGCAAGATCTACTTTCAAATCATTCAAACAGTACAATAATGAAATAAATATATAATACGAATTTTAGGTACAAAGAGATTTTAAATATACTTAAATGTATTTATAATACTATTTCAGAATAAAATTCTAAATTACAATAGTTATCTACATACTAGTGTATTCTGTTGTTCGTAAATTACTATCCACAATTTTCTGACACAAAGGAAAAGGCGTGAAAATCTCTATAGTATTTGTTTTGCATACTACTGTTATTATAATTCTTTTCATACGTATATATTATTTGGAAATTTTATCTTTGTTGCCATGATATATGGAAATTCCGTTTACATACACTATATATCTTAGTCAACTAGAGATGACTGTACACTCTAATTTTAGTTGGGCTATTATGTCACTGAATATTTACTATACATACTTGCAAATAAATCCACTACGTAAACATGGAAAAGAAATTTTAATGAAGAATCCATCGCGTAGTTCTCGGAAAATTTACGCGCTATAAATATAAATAATGAAGAACACGATAAATATAGTTTTTATAGTTAATAATAATTTAATATTTATTAACATTCCTATCTTAAAATTAAAAATACCAAAGTTATTACGATTTCTTAGGCAACGCAAGATTAAAACAAAAGGTTGTAGGAAAAGACATTAATTAAATTTAATATAGAATCCTGGAAGCAATTTTTTTTCTAGGTATACCTATTTTGATATACTTATATTTCTGAAATACAATTTTTATATACAATATGAGGTCGTTAGGTTGTAAATGCTTGTGTGGTGATTTCTAATAAATGCCCTCTAGGAAATTGCAATTAGCAGATTAGCAAATCTAGCAATAGGTACAAATGCCGTGCTGATATATTTATTTATTAGGTACCTACAATAGTTACTATTTACTTCAAATGCAAATAAAATACTTCTATATACAGTAATTATTCCATTTTCGGGATCTTTGCACAAATGCATTTAAAGGTGGATGAAATAAATTTATAACTACACACCAGATGTCACCACTTTGTATTGTATTGCATTAAAGTAAATTATTTTTACATATACTCGTACACCTAGATATTAAATAATTTATATCCTAATATAAACGTATTGTATGTGTATAATATGTACGTATGTCGTAGTTAGATTTTACAACCCGTCTTTATATAAAGCGCCTAGTCCTTTTATAAAACGCTGCCAGATTGTCAAATCGTCATTGACAACGTCATTTTACAATCTCACTAAACCTCACATTGTAAAATGAATATTTGCACATTTTTCCTTGCAATTTCTCAATATGTATAAACTAACATCGAACAAAATTTACGCATGGTAAACTCGGGCCGAGTTTTGCAGGTTAGAGTATGCTATATTTGCAGAAGTATATACAAGCTAAATAAACCGTTCATTGTTTTATAAAACGTATAGGCGTTTTAAAAAAGATAGTGAAATACCGCTGTCAACAAGGATTAGACAATTTGGTCGCGTTTTATATAATGTCTAGGCATTGTATAAAAAAGATGGATTTTACAATTTGGAAACAACATATACATAGGTACATTGTAGTTATACAAATTCAAAATTTCTTAATTTTATTTACCCATAAAGTTACGTAAATATAATGGTTGTATATAGTATACGATATGTAGTAGTAGTAGTACATAGTAAAATATGGCGTTTATTCATTATACACCACAGATTCAGATAGGGACATATCATCAACAAATGAATATATAACAGTTAAATATTTGAATTAATTTGATAGAACAGATCCCTATTTTAAGCAGATACAAATACAATTATTTTAGTATATGAATATTGCCATTAAATTAAATCTCTTTTGCGCGGGCAAAAGGAATTACGTCGAAAAAATGGCCAAAATGAGATAGGTTAGTAAATATATATTATCTTAAAAAATTCTGAAATCATTTTGACGGATGTTTTTGTTGTAAAATAGAATTAAGTTACCTATGTCTTTTAGATCAACATAACTACCCTCAACGGAATGGACTTATGTGTAGTTAAGACTGAAGTGTCGGTGATATTTTTATGACATATGTCTTACGTACCATAACAGAAACTAGGTATTCATGTTAAAGTGGTTTATACTGTCCATTTATTTCGCAGATACGTAACTAAAGTTGAAACTATAATGTCTAAGCGAGCGAACTAAAAAGATTAAATGAAATGGCAAGTTTAATAACAAATAATGGTAAGTGATATGCACTAAGAGCTCGACTAAGAGTAACTGATGATTTAAAAATAATTTGTAGCGTGAGGTTACTTATATGAATAGTTACCTTAGTTTAATAATTTTGTATTTTTCTGTATGTTTATGATTTAAAATCTAAATCCATATTCCACTGCTCGCGCAATAGAGAAATATTGTTATCCCAAAAATTAAAATATATGCTATCCAGCTAATCAAGCTGTTTGCATCATAAATACGATATCACTAGAAACAATGACGACAGAATACTGTATAATACCATACAATTTCTCACTGTTTCTGTACATTCCGTATAGCGTTTGCTACACGCTGTACATATAGATTTAATTTTCAAATTATTACTATCAAATATAACACAATATTACCTCAATAATACAATTCAGTAAGAGTCCACCATTCTATTTTTCATTTTCAAAATAAGTAAAAAAGAAAAAAAAAACAAAATGAAATCACAATACAGGTTGAAAAGTATAATGTAGACATATAATATTTAGTAATATACATTTTTAGAATTATCAATAATAAAAAAATATAATCAAACGTCATTTTGTAAAAATTAACATAATTTTACTTAATAATAATAATAATTCCAAATATAATTATTTCTATTAAAAGTTTCAAATACATAATAATAATAATAATAAAAAAAAAATACCGATAATAAAATATATTTAAAAATATATAGAAAATTTCAAAAATCCCTAAACGATGACGTAAACAGCTTGATGGGCTGGATAGCCCCATACTTTTACTTTTTTAAGTATATGAACATAATGAAAAAATCGCAAGTATGCGTAATATACTATCCGAGATATTATCACTGTATGGAGCAGGAATTTCACCTACTCAGAAATAAATGAAATTTTAACGATATGCGTAGTTTTGAACTTTGTAGAGGACCTACATTGTCAGTGCTTTATGTGGGTGAGAATAAGTGGGAACACCATATCCAGAAATGTGAAAATAAATGTGTAATTTGTATAAGCTTGTTGGTGTAGGTCGTATGAAATCAAAACTGCAAGCACTATAAATGAGAAGTTCGTAATGAACGAAAAATGACACTCCTCGCGCTCGGAGATATTATTTAAAAAATATCACTTGGTATTCTTCATTTAAAGGTGAGTACCCATGCCCACAAACAATTATTTCAAGTAAAGAAATACACACTATTCTGGGCAATAATTAATTATAATATGAATTTTAAGCGATAAATTTGAGTTGGCAGTTGATTCAATGCACATTTTTTAAATGTCTCTTTAGCCATTTGAACTAGGGGTACTAAAACGCGCCTTTAAATTAAATATTCGATCACTAAAGGCGCAAATTAAAGAAAAATTAACGTCACTTTGGTTTAAACCTCGGTTTAAACTCAAATGAACATTCTATACTCGTAGATTATCAAAAACAGCAAAATTAATAAACATACATTTCTCTTCATCTCTATATTTGACATCTATGCGTCGCATAAATATTCTTCAAAATTTTTTAAATCTTTTTTCAAAAAATAAGTCGTTTTGGACCTTTTTGAAAGAAATACTGGAAAACAAGTCTAATAAAACATGTAAATATCGTTATGCTAGGTCCTACTGCCCATGTCACATTAAAAGCGATTATAAGTATATAGGTAAGTTGAGGTAACTTCTCGAAAGTGCTAGACTTACAAAACTTTATTTTTCTTAACTTCATCTCATTAATAGTTAATTATGTATCAAGGCACTGAACTTCAATTTTTTATCACATGAGTGACAAAAAGAAACTTCTGTGCCGATGTGCATATTAAATGTTATTGGAAATCGAAAAATTGTCAAAATGTAAGGAATATTTATGTTATAGGTTAGGTTAAAAATAATCTGTCAGTCTGTCAGTCAATGTTGCTAACCTCGGACATTGAAGTTATTGTAATAAATACTCAAAATTATGTGTTTTATCTTAAACTTATTCATCGCAATTATTTAGTTCATTCTTCTTGTACATCATATTATTGACATATTACGTACAAATTTATTATTGTACATCGTACACCTGCCCAAATTATCTTTCATGTACAGCAATTATCATAAGGTTTAGCAACACTGCTATTGCATAAAATCGTTGCATAATTTTTTTGTGCATTTTAGTGACGACAAATATTTTTTCTCGTTTTTTTACCTTCCGTCAAAAGGAAGGTATTGTTTTTGGTCAAAAAATTCGGTGGTGAGTTTTTAATGTATAAGCACGTTTTAGGGTCCCTACAATACGAATGTACTATTTTTAAGATGATGTCTGTATGTGTGTATGTGTGTGTGTCTGTGTGTGTGTCTGTGTGTGTGTCTGTGTGTGTGTCTGTGTGTGTGTGTGACAAATTTTTCTCCGACGATATCTCCAAAACTACAATTCTAAAAATTATGATTCTTTCATATTCCTCTTCTTTACATCCATATGAAGAGCTGATTAGATTTTGGTTATAATTGGTCAACCGGAAGTACCCTTATTTGAAGTTTTTAACAGTTTTTCTTAAAAAAATGCAGTTAAATATTATTTTTTGACATTTTCTTATTATATTTATTAAAGAAAATACTCTTCTCTATATGGTTTGATTATTCATTTTCCTTCATATTCAATAGATGTATAGTTAAAGCATTACAAAGAAATTAATTTTCAAAAATTAGTCAGCTTTGTTATTTATCATGGAAACAGCTGACATAATTATTCAAAAAAATTTTATTGACAGATGTCAGTTGCAAGTGCAAAACCAAATATGGAAAAAAGTATAGGATCTAAAATTGGTATGTCATAGTGTTGCTCGCAAGTGACACGCAGAGAAAGGCCAAAGAGAAGATGGAAGGACATTACTTAGTGTAGTTTATGTTATAATTTTATTGGATTTATAGAACCTTTTCAAATGAACTTTTGGTATGGAATTTGTAAAAAATAGTATGTGTTCGTGTTCGATTTTACATGATAGTATATAGAATCTGATCAAAGGACCTTTTGGTATGGGATTTGTACAAAATACATGGAATTAACGGAAGGTCTTGTGCTGGCCACAACAGATTTTTTTTTAATATTTCCAGAAATATTTGCTGCATTTTATACCTTATTTTTTATACTTTAATCGTCTTTGTTAAAAACTATTATAATATTTAAGAAAGGTACATATCTCGCAATTTTCTTATATTATAATATTGGATACATGGCCAACATTATTGATACGGTACAACAATTGTAAATTTCGGAATATATAAAATTTTGGAACGCAAAATTTTGAATATTTGATGACAATATTTTTCAATTTACTTTTTTGGTATATGTCAAGTCAACTTAATTTAAAGTTATGTTAAGAGTCGAGGTAAAAGTAGATCTAATATTTGATTATTTGAAATAAAAGAAATAAACGTCAATTATCTGTCAAACCAATTAGAATGGTGTTTGACAGTTAACACGTTTTTCATTTTTAATACGTACTAGATCTATACTTTTTGAACATTTTAAATTAAGTTTACACCCAAACATACAAATTCAAAAATTTTGGCATCAAAATAATTATAATTATATGCTTTAAAATTCTGCTCGTATGTATTAAATACCCTATAAAATTTTACGGGGCAGATATTATTTCAAAAAGAAAACTGTTCTGTCTGGAGCTCAAAAATTTTGCAGATAAAATTATTACTTATAAATTTTACTTGCAGATAAAATAGTGGACAAATTGTCATGTCATTTTTCTCGGTATGTTTTCCAAAAAAAATCTTTCGTAACAAAAATTTTTCCTCTTTAGATATTACATGTGAATATTGAAGTTACATTAACGTTAAATACATTGGATTCAAGTTACAGACATGTATATTTAGGTTTCATTTTATGCACACGATATCTATTAACTTATTCCTTTATTTACATCGATCACGAAATAATTTTCAAATCAAAGTTCATGTTAGTGAAAAATTAGGATCCTCATTCTCACAAGAAAAGTTCTCCTCACGAGTGTAGTCAAACAATCTCGCTTTCTCCGTTGAAGATTTCTGCTATCCGCTATCTGCTTTGTTTGGCACATTGACACGGTAACGAAATAAAAATGTTCATGTAAATTCGCCATCGGACCGATAAAAAGATAGTCGTAGCAAGCTGTGGGTGTTCCACAAATGAGAGCCTATAGAGTATAGAATGGCTCTGATTATATATGCCATCAACGTTACATACTTTTCCTGACTATTCTTATTGTTGGCACAATAATAGAATTTATCTTGTAGCATGTACCTGTCATAAGATCTGGCGGATTTTTTTTATGAATAAAATAAATGAGTGGTATTTATTGTGATTTATTAAATGAATTTTTAATTAAAGTCTGTAGAAACTGTTGCTCGTATACGTAAATATTTCTCTAGGTACCTACTACGATCTTTGGGTTTAGAAATACGCGGAAATACGTATTGTATCATTTAAATAAGTATATTTCTTAAATACGTATTTGTGCTAATCAGAAAAATATATTGCACCCAGCACAATACCTCTCGCCAATTTCATTTTATTGTACATAAGCACAGTACTCGTTATGTATGTGTAACATTTGTTGCAAAAAAGATTTGTTCATAATTTTTTTAATTATTTTCTGATCGTTTTACACTTTTTATCACACGAATATAAAACTAGATAATCTTTAATTTTGACATTACATAAATTAAAATCTTTTTTGGAAACTGGTGAATTATTATTTATGTTGTTTGGAACGAAACATATAAAGTGTATAAAATTTTTACGAATTGAACTCATCATAAATTTGTATTTACCGTTTTTCATTATTGTTTCTACGAGTGAAAACTATATACAAAATAAAATGTGAAATAATTTGAAAACTATATGGTTAAAAATTATTTATAATCATGGTATAAAATGAGAAAAAAAGACACAATGGACTTTTTCGCATTCTTATTAACATTAACTAATATTAATTGCAATAAAATTGGCTAATTAATAAACTTAAGAAGTAATGGACGTAGTAAAGAAGTATTAACTAAAATTTATCTGTCAAATATTTCAGCGCAAATAATTTAGTTGGTATTATAAATAAATATATTTATAATTAACATATATACTACACTTATATTAAATTTGGATTAAATTTTACGTGTATTGCTAGAAAGTGCCATTATTTGTATAAGTAAAATTTTATTTGATTTTTTCTGTTATAAATTATCTTTGAAACTATAAAAATAATATTATTTATCTCAGTAATTTATTTTCAGGTACATACAATGGTGAAATGAGAGTTAAATGGTAATTTATATTTTTTATAATATGATAAACTAATTTATATTTTAATAAACCGGAATTTTACCTACATGAATGACATTTTTACTCACAATATTTTTCTCAAAAAATGTTAAATTTAACCCTCACTGAATAAATCACCATGTATTATAATTTACGCAATTTGTTTGCAAGCTTTACGAATTAAATAAAAATGTCATGTTTTATTTATAAATTTATTTTATTCAGAAAATTCCAGTTAAATATACATGTATGCACATTAGAGAGATAATCATATATAAAGTATTTCAAAGTACACACATAATTTACTATTAATTGTAAAATGAACAGTTATATATATTTTTTTTAAATTCTATCATAGTTTGTGTTCGAATGTAAATTGCACAGAAAACTGTATTTTATGTGTTTAAAGTTTTGTGAGTAATGTTCTCTCTCTCATTGTTTTATTTACCGAGCGCAACAGTTGTCCGTCGCAAAACTTTTGACGCATGGTCCCATACTATCGTAACGGTACATAGTGAATATTATTCGAAATTTCACTCTCTGTTTACGAATCTAAATTTAATTTCGCGAATTTTACAACTTAGTAAAACTATATTAGTTCGGATCCAAATTTGAGCGAGAAGCATTAGTAGAAGCGTTAGTTATTTTCGCCAATAATTTGTCTCTTTTCGAGACAAATCTGTGCAATGCTTAGTGAATACATACACTTTCTATTCCGGTATAAACAACCCTGGCTGGTATTGTTGTTGTTGTCGGTTGTCTGCTGATGTTGTTGGTGCGCGTGATTTCTAATAAAGTCCACACGGTGCAGAATTCGATGCTGCAACTGGTACGTTTCTGTTCGCATGACTTTTCATGATCTCACATAACACATCTTGGCGACGCGATCGAAACAAAATCCAAGAAGATGCGAGTTTTGCCAATTAAAAAAAATCTAGCAAATCGGCAGAAGTATATAATGTTTATTGTATATGAATCAGTCTGAAATATATGTTATATTGGTAGGTATCACTTTTCGGGAACTTCTTTACTGGTAGTATACATAGTATGGGCGCGAATGGTTTTGTGGTGTCTATCTGAGTTTGATTTTGTTGCGATAGTGGTACATGGTGTTTTTGGGGACTAGACACAACATCGAGACATGGTCACCTGGTTCCGGGAGGAAGCCGGGCTCGAGTCCGGGCTGTTGCTCCTGCGGGCTGGCCGAGCGGTCGAGACGCTCCTTGGATGGTCGCGGTGACGCCAGCCCGAGTAACGATGCAAGGATTCTCATGCATGAAACCGGCGATGCATTCGCAACTCGCACTGCAACTGCACACTGCACGCACAACACGGCACGGGCACGGTACACGACACTCTCTGAAGAAGACGTCGACCAGACTGAAACTGAGTGATGAGTGACCGGAGGCTGGATGGAAGGATGTGAATCTCTATCTGTATGTGAATGTGCGCGGCCAACTCTCGCACGCTACTAACCACGTTCCGAAAGCGTACCACACACTATATCCCCCTGCCAGTCTGTCTCAACTAACGTTCACTTTAGCGGGAGTGACGTCACAGCGACACCGCAACTCGGTGACGTCACGGTCGCGCCGGCGAATCGATGCGCTCGGCCATCAGTGACGTCACTCCGTGCCCCATTTCGCTCTGGTATGACGTCATAGTGCAAAGCTCGCGTGCGGCGGCCGCATCGATCAGCGTCGCGATGCTGCCCTCTCCCACTGCGTCAGACAAGGACAGCAACAGATTCGCTTCCGCTCGTGGCATTGGGAACTTTCAAGTTTAACGACGCATCCTTGGCCTTCCCTAACCCGGGATTTCCGTTTTTCCTATGTTTTTTTTCGTATCACACTTTTTAATGGCTATTTCCTCGTTATTATTGCACTATCATATCATTATATGAGCTAATCCAATTTTCTGCATTGTGATGGGATTTTCGTGATTAATTAGGTACTTTTCACCCACATATGAGTAACAAAAAAATATTCCATATGAATAATGCATGATTTGTAAGTGAATATGTATTAAATTCGGATTTTTTTATTTCAAGGTAACTACATATTGCGAATATTTTCTATGATATGAATAAAAATGCATTCCACAAGTGCGTGTGTAAAGTGGCATGTACTTAACTCGTGTCTCGGCCGCACAATTTAAAGCCGATGGTCGGTTAGCACCTCCGTACTAATTTTAGCACATTTATTCCGAATATTCGCTTCCAGTACTTGGCTGCATCTTTACGTCTTTCTAAGACTTAGCCATCTGATTACATTTTCAAATTGATGCTATTTTTAATTACAAATGTTGTTAAAGCGAAAGACATTTTGTTTACATACAATCTTATATTAATATTCTATGAATAATTTGTATATTTTATCAATATATTTATTATCTTAATGTTTATAATAAAACCCAATCTAAATTAAGATTGTGTACGTCATTTTGTTGTTATTTTTGCGACACTAACACTGTGGATCTATGTATAAAAATATTCGCTTTTAAAAGGTTCCTACGCTTTTGCGAAAGACGTCATTTGTATTGTATTGTGATTTTGATAGAATAACCGAACGCCGGAGCAACAATTTCGGGAACACACAATGCGTTGCAAGTGTAATCGGATTATTTTGCCTAATTCAGTTTATTTATAAAATTCAATGAAAATTAAATCTGTTCGTCAGTATATTCACAACTATTAATAGGGTAATAATATAATATTACAATCAAAATTTGTAATGTATCATACAGTTGCGCTCGTAATAGACATGTAGGTGGAAATTATTGTCTGGGAAATTTAAAATAACGTAAATTTATAACCTTATCTAATTAATAACCATACATATAGAGTGCATACGTTGCGACTGCTTTCAGATTTCATGTATGTATACCTGACTTGGTATACAGTGCATCCTTTTATTTAAGAATAGGATAGTTGGCGACTAAAGATTTGACCAATTTTACTCAAATTCAATAAACAATTTAAATTCATGAAACCAAAAGAATGTTCAAAATATGCTTTTTTGCACTATTGGGGTTTTTTAATGTTTACCGATAGGGTTTCCAAGGTGTAGTAGACTTCATTTACAAATTACTGATCGGTGAGTGATGTGAATCACTTACCGATCAGGAGTGGAGTCGTAAGTAAATAAAAACAACAACCAACGCTTACTTTAAAAATGACAACCAAAATTTTTTTAATATATCAAAATAATTTTCAAATGTTTTTTTTTAAATTTTGTGCGTCACTCGATCAAAAACCGTAATCAGCATTGCGGACAGTAAGTGCTCTTATACCGGTATCATTCTCAACCGACAGTAAGTACTTACGGTCCTTAATACTTAAATAACTATTTTTGTTAATAAAAATGAAAACTATTTACGAAAAATTTCAATGATAAATAAAAAAATCCATGTTTAAAATAGCAGTGAGCTTTAAGTAAAGTATCATTTCCGGTTAATCGTTTGTAAATAAAATCTAATTTGTTGTCCAATAAATAGAAAAGTCTGTAATACGAAATTTTGGCTTGTTTTATTGTTTTTCCTCAAAAATCTGTTAGAGCTCCAAATTAAGTACTATATCCGATTTATCATATATGGTTAACATCTAATATGTTGTTTCAAATTATATATGAGTTTTAAATACTAAATTTGAGAAGTTTTGGATCATATTTTAATAGGCTTTAAGGAAAAATCGTCACACACACATTCTTATAAAAATCAGCATCATCTTCTAGGTGCTTTAAAACGCAATCTTTGTAAATTCTTCACCGTACATGATCCATTTCGAAATATATAGTTGTAAATTAATATTAATTTATAGTGCTGCAAAAATAGCAATTAGCAAATTTAAATCAGATCATCCTGTAAATCTAACATTTATGTATGATAGAAAATATATTATTTTTACAAACCTTAATTAAATATTTTACTATTATATTCTCCTTAACACGGTTTTATTATTAATTTTAATATAATTGCTTCCTGTCAGTGACATTTGTTTAAATATGTCAAAATTGTCATTATTTATTAAATGTTATTATCGTAGAATTGAGGATTGTACCATTATATTCAATTTTAATTATTAAAAATATTTCCAATTTTAAATGGCACAAAAGTGACCCCTGTGGTGCACTCTCCACGCCAGCTATGAGTGCCCGTGAGGTGACGCCTGGTAAGCGCCCACACGGTAAAATATATCGTCATCATTACCGATGTCTACATGTGTTGTAGATACTGGCACACCCAGTAATGGGTAATATGCCGTGATGATATATTTATTTATTTAATTAGTAAAAGTTGCTAAAAAATTATATTCCATGAATTTTTTACAAGAAAAACTGTTAAAAGCTTGAATAAATGATACTTCCTGTTATCCGATGTACACTAAAAACTAATGAGCACTTCCTATATTAGTATAGAATGAGTATACAAAATTTCAATTTTTTCTGATTGATAGTATTTGAGTAATCGTGTCCACAAGATCCACAGACACACACACACACACACACACACACACACACACACACACACATACATACCTACAGACATCATTGTAAAAATGTTAAAATCGGATTCTGGGGACATCAAAACGTGCTTATTCAATAAAATCTCTATATGCGATTTTTAGCATGAATTAGCGTACAAAATTCCTAGAATCTTCAGACTTCCTGACATAGTTATATATACCTCCCTTACCTTGGGTAGCGGGACGTAAAAACGTGGTTAATTATCAGTTATTCTAGGGTTGGTAGCCAATTATCGCACGAAATATAAGGATTTATTCAATGATCTCCGATATCCGGTTCACTGACACGAATCTCTGGCCGTGCCGAAATTTAATTTAAGTAATAGTATTATATTAACGAATTACCTCCTTATCAATACATTAATAAATTTAAAATACAGAATAAATTTGTATAGTTCTTTCAATCTAGGCAATCCGGATTCGATTCCGACCGACCGTTATCCAACTAGAAAATTATTTCCAATTTTCAAACAGCATAAAAGTGTTATCTGTGTACTGTCTCCACGACAGCTTTGAGAGTCCTTGAGGTGACGCTCGGGAAACAGTACTAGAGATGCATTCGGGCCGAGCCGGGCCGGGCTTCGAGGTTTGGATCGACTCGGCCCGAAAATAAAAATTACCGGCCCGACTCGAAGATCGACTCGACAAAAAAATTAACTGGGCCGACTCGAAAATTGACTCGAAATCGGGCCGGGTTTCGGGCCGGGCCGGGCCAAAGCTCGAAATTGGGTGCATCCGGCATTCCTAATGTTGATTTTTATGTTAAGGCGAAATGTTTAACTTTTTCGTGTTAAACCAAAGGCGTTCGAAAATATAAACAACTATTTCACAAATCTTATACAAAAAAATATTATTTACATAAGGATTTTTTATCTAACTTTGTTTCTGCTCAAAAATAGGACAAGAAATCATTATGGTAGGAACAAAAATCACTTTATTTAAGTGTACGAGTAATAACAATAATAATAGCAACATCACAATATAATTATGCTTTAATGAATAACCTTGAATTCTTGAAGTAAAATAATACATTTTTATTTATTAAGATGTGAAGTATGTTGTTATTATTATTTTGATCCTTTTTAACTTCATCCATTAAGGAAACTGTGCATTTGACTGAACTATAAGATTTTTCGGGCCGGCCCGAAAAGCTCGAATTTTCGGGCCGGGCCAAAATCAAAAGTTCGACTCGCCTCGATTTTTGAAAATGATTAGCCCGGTTCGGCCCGATAAAAATATCTTCGGCCCGGCTCGATGATCGACTCGAAATCGAGGCGGGCTTCGGGCCGGGCCGGGCCAAAGCTCGAAATCGAGTGCATCCCTAAACAGTACACATATCATTACCAAAATCTGTAAATAGAAGCAGATTGGCACCCCTCGAAATGGGTAATAAATTGTGATCAGTATATATTTATTACGGGTAATATTTATAGTTTACGGAAATCCCCGGCTAAACTTTTAAAGCCATGTGGTAAACTTTGTCATTATTGTCGATTTTCTTTGACAGCTGACAATTAATGATTTTTCTCTATTGTTAACTTGGTTTGCATGTTGACCAATTAGAGGGCAGAAATAATTGGTCTTTGTATATTTTCAATGAACTACACTTTATTTTTTTTTCGAGCAGTGATGTAAGATTTATAATAAATGCGGATTTTATAATATCATCGTAAAAATAGTAAAATCGTACTCTAAGAATCTTAACAAGTGCTTATTCAATAAAAACTTATTTGTTTAATTAAAGATAACTCCTCCCTTGCCTACAAGTAGATAGGAGATATAATTTTGCAGTTGGTTAATAACTGGCATTGAGCGCATTCAGCAGACATGTGGTCGCTGAACATGTTCACCATTTTTCTGCTGAATGCACTGGTCACTAGAGACCATTCACTGACCGGGTCACTTACCACCTGCCCGTAAAAAAAGTACGGTCAGATGTTCCTGGTCACTTGGACACTTGTTTACACGCGCAATATTTAAATTCACTGGATTTTCTTTTGCTAGGAGAAATAATCTAATGTCACCCATTATCTGTGCAGTAAAACAAAATTACATTTATTTACATGTAAAGCACCCAAAATAAATTATTTGATGTCATATTTTATGGATATAAGTAAATTGATTGAAAAGTTAAAAACTACAACTTATTGTCAAATTATTAAAAAAATATATTGCAATATTTTAATTTGTTTAACAAATAGCATAAAGGTTATTATAAAATTAAGGTTACGATTATTTGACGTTTAAACGTTTGAACCACGTGAACGTGAAAAGTGCATTCAGCAGAGACCTCCTTGTTCGGTGACCGGTCGGTCAGATGTTGAGTGACCAAAGAAATCTACTGAATGCGCCCATTTATAACATGAACAGTTTAAAGTTCAGACCAGAGAAGTTTTTATAACCAAAATACTTCTGTACGTAGATAATGAACTGTAAATCCAAAATTTTCCAAAAATAGTACCGAAGGAAAAATAGTTTATTATTACATGTGGTTTTGTAACAGACTCGACATTAGATAAAAGGCATAAACTATTATACAAAAAAATACACTATCAATTAAAGCGTAAATTTTCTACGTGCCGTAGTAATAGCATCCGTTGATGCGGTCTGCATACCTAAGATGATATTAGTTTATGGTTACTTTATCATGTAAGGATGTGTGATGTATTAGATAAAATTATCTTATTGTAAATTCGGATATCCGTTAAATAGCATAATAAGTATAATAGTCTAAAGTCTAAACGATATATGAATAAACTAAAAAATTGTAAAAATGCATGGAAACAAAAATGTTTAGTTAAGATTTTTACACTTTCAAATAAAATATACATATGACAATATTTTATAATTTATTAACCCCCGTACCGACACAACAAAAATGCAACACCACTCACTGTTACCTTTCGTTAAGGAAAGAAAGTATTCTCGTTGGACAAAAAATTCAATGGTGAGTTTTTAATGAATAAGCACAATAACAAAATTCAATGTTTCTGAATTTATCAATTTGTCAGGTGATTACACCAGTTAAAACTGTTTTATTCCCTAATGAAGTTACAAAATGTGTAACGAAATATTGGAAATTTAAATAAAATTAACTGCTTTATGGAATAACAACAATATAATTCCTTACAATCACAGCCGAGAAATATGTTAATACATTTTATCTATTATAGATATTGGTCTAAAAAAATAATACTTAGATAGCTGCAGATGCAAAACACGTCTGAAAATAATTATTTTTGTAACAATTGCGGGAAATTAGTGTCTCTAAAACGAATGGAAGTTCTCCAAAACTAGCGCAGCAAGTTTTAGAATTTGCACTATTCTTAATACAGTATCATATTTATTTAACCATAATCTACTTCTTTATTCTGTTCTTTTGTATAGGTACCTAAAATTAATTAAAGTGGTAAAGAGAGTTACATAAAATAGTTTGAGCCCCTCCACTGAGATAACTTTTTATATTAGTTTTTACAAAAAAATATATAACAATTTATATACAACGAAATTATTGCAAATACAGTACAATCGCGTTGGTGCGAAAAGAATAAATCCAGGATTGTTCATATTATCGAACTGTTAACATCACCGAAGGTTTATAAAATTTAAAATAATGTAAGTAATAAAACACGCACCCTTATTAAATAAATATAAATTAATACATACATATATTTATTAAGCCAAACTTATGCATACATACATTAATTTTTAAAAATCGCGCTCCATGTCGAACTTTGAAACTCTGAAGCCAGTCATCACTATAGTGTTAAATGATCCAGGTTTTTCATTTAATTTTACATGCAATTCCTTCGCTTTTTCTTTTAGCATGTCTCCACTAACTGGACAATTTCGGTTACGTTGTTGCAGAAACCACTTATATAAGGCTGCTTCCATTATTGACAATTCAGCTATTTTTAAGTGCGTTTTTTATTCGGCTTTGTCATCTTACTTACGGTTTTATTTATTGCAAGTTTCTTGTTTTTTAAACTGCAAATAGTGGTCTTCGCTATGCTATATTTCTTGGATAAAAAGGTTATACCAGCACCATTGTCGTAGAGATAAAGTGTTTCGTTTTAATTTAGACATATTTTAGAAAGAAAATTGAAAATAATATCAGCACAGCAGCAATACATTATCAACTTTTAAGCTGTTTCTACGTTTACAAGTAAATACGGCAAGTCCACAAGCCGTGAATACACTGTATTCAAATTAACGAAAGCTAGGTTGTTCACGTTATAAGGTAGTCAATGTTAGCAAATATCTTGTTCAAACTACGGAGTAGTCTATATATTTGAGTGTTCACGTTAACGTGATTGTAGTATATTTACAAAGGAGTAATATACATATTATAGATTTAAATTTTCAGATTCTTAAACTCACAGCGAAGATTCTGATAAAATAATTTGACATACGGTCAAGGAAATCTACTACAATATAATTATAATTTGTAAATTTATATAGGTACTTATTTAAAAAAAAAATATTCAATACAATCCTATAACTCGTTTACGTTTTTTCATTTTGGCATTAACAGGTGCTCTGTTCAGTAATGAGCGTTCATTGTTAAAGCAAGCATAACATCTTGGATAAGAATTTCACTGTTCAAACTACGGTCCTTCGGAACCCCAATAAAACTTTTAACTATTTAAATAGTTTCAAGCAATTTTCCACTTCAGTGACTTATAATATACACTGAAAAGAAACTATATTTGCGTGAAATGCCAAAATTTTCATGGTAGCAAAGATTGGTATTAATAAGAAGGATTTAAAAGTCATTTGTTCAAATGAATGCTGGACGAGCTATGCCACTGAACTGAAGATCATATTCAGATCATTGCAGATTAAAACATCCAAATGATTGAACTTAAAAGACGCTTTGATATATTTATTTAATCGCTTTCATTTATTTAATAAATATCTTCTATTCACTCTTAATCCTTATTCATGTATATCACCCATTGCGAATTAATTCGCTTAAGATATGGGTATATCCTTCACATCCCACGGAATGGTATTCATCTGCAAGGGTTAGTGGATGGTAAAACATCATTCTTAGCTGTTGCTATGCGAGCAGGTGAGCGTCCGGGCTGGGATGCGTGGGTAAAGGCGCCGGGCGTCGGGCCGCGGGAGGACGCCTACGCGCCCACCTGTCGCTTGTGGAGGGGCGCAGCAGGAGAGTTCTGGAAACCGGAGGATAATAGATGCATATATTTTTGGAAATTAATAAATGAATTTTGTTGAAAGTGTATTCTCATGTACGAAATAATAAAAATAATACGAATAATTGGCTGTAGGCAAATGTAAGTACATTTCACTGATTTTTTCTGACATCTTAATGTACTTTATTTGTCTGCCAATACAAGTCGAGTTTAAGCTATAATAATAGATAAAATTCTATTTTATCGACGAACGGAATTATTTTTCACGACTTGAATAGATACTTATGTTAACGTTATTAACTGCACATTTGAAATTCTTGTTAACCCCGAAATGTCAAAATTTATAATGTGTTAAGGCGATTGCAGGTGTTACGCTAAACAGCACTTTAGTAGAAATCAAACTACACTCGTAAATATTAAGTTATAACTTCAAACTTGATACCATTGTATAGTAGATAGATCAATGCATGGGGCTGACCAATTATTTTGCATAATTATTAATTTCTATTGCATTTAAATTTAGTTCAAAAACATCAGGAAAATGGCTATTTTAAAATTTATTTTTAACATGGAAACTACTTTATACAAAAAATGTTTGGGTCACCCCCATAGCGCCCACCTTTAGTAGTAAGTCTGTGAAAAAAATCTAAATTATCTCTTTTAGTTTGTGCTTCATTATTTATCGAGGGAAATAAATTACTCCCTAGGGAAATAAAGTGATTCAAGTCCATTGTTAATTGATATTGATTAACAGATAAGGAATATTTTCAATTATATTTATTTTGGAAAAAATATAATGATTTTTGTAAAATTAAATTTAAAATACATAATTTTTCTTCGTTTATAGAAATATGCTTCATTCTTCTTCTTTTCCGTTTGTATATAAAATATTGTATATAACACGGGAGTAAAGTGTCATTATTTGCCTTAAGCGATTGCATCCCTCGGGTTACGCCCTCAGGATTCAATCTTTACTCTAGATAAATAATGATGACCTTTACTCCCTTGATATATAAACTACTGTTACTTTACCTTGCTGTTAATGATAGAATGTACAGTACCCTGCCAGCAGGACCAAATAGCTTCAGGAGAGTACTTTGTATATTTGGATATTTCAGTACTTTCTAGTCTTCTGGGAGGACTTTTAAGCATACCAAAATATTCCTCAGATTTTAAGCTTTATGCGCATTTTTGACCGAATCTGTACCTTTATTATTAAGCAAGTTACGACAATTAAAGTTTATTGTAATCAGTATCGAAAATGTTACGCGTCGGGAGCCGTGTTTCTGTCGTAGCAACGAATTTTGACTCTAAAAATGATCATTCTTGGAGTTTTTCCCGTATTTGGTGACCAGTGGCGTAGTGCTAGATGTTACAGTGTTGTTAAAAACATAATAAAAACAAAAAATATAGCAACAGTCCAATGGGAAATTGATGGAAATTGCACAAAAATATCTATCTTTGCTGTAAAACTTGAAAATCAAGAAGGTAAATTTCTTATTCAATACGGAATACCGGCCTAACTTGTTAATTACTATTTTTCTTAATTCTTTATAATATCGTTTGTTTTATTTGTGTATATTTTTGAAATAATATATATTTTTTTTAAATGTAATGAACGTTTTTGTACCTTACTCCAAAATTATATACTACGCCCTGGTTTTTGAAAATGTTATACTTAATTTTGATTTTTAAAGCGCTGTGTTAAAATAATTATTACGAACTGCTGGAAGTTAGCCATAGCACTGCTAGAAGAACAGGCTTATGAGCGGTATGATGTACTTTCAGCAGGACTCACGCTTTGTACAATTGTACTCTAAGAAGCGCTTCCAGCAGGACAACGCTTTGTACATTCTATCATTAAAGTATTATTTTATTTAGCCTTCCGATTAAAGTGCTACTTGATCGACTGCTTTTAGTATAGACAAAAAATCTATTACGGAAAAGAAATAAATAGCCCAACTAAATAGTCATCTATGTTACAATTCCGCTGACATACACGACTGTTTTAAGCGGCTCCTATTCGAATTTTCTAACATTTTATTTATTTAATTTTATTTATAGAGTCTCGTGCCTGAGTATCTGGTCGCGAATCCGAAGACCCGAGATCCACGCCAGCAATGAGGGCCCGTGTGATGACGCCTGGTAAACGTCCGCACGGTACGAATATGTGATCATCACCGATATCTGCGTATAAATCAGATTGGTACATCCAGCAATGGGTATTATGCCGTGATATTTATTTAAAGCGTGTTATTATTCTGTTATGGTTCCTGCATATTTGACATTAAATTTGGCGAAAATTAATGCTACACAAATGAAAAGCGCTGTAGACCCGTATTAAAAATTTGACGGTTATATACAGAGCGAGATGTTTCTCTATTCAATTAATTAGGTTGACCAACTTAGATTATTTTAGATTAGAATTATTTGAAGAAAGTACTTACTACTATTTTCATTGTATTCAGAGCTGGGCAAGTTACTTTTAAAATGTAACTAGTTACAGTTACAGTTACCTCCAAAAAAAAGTAACTAAGTTACTTAAGTTACAGTTACTTTGGTGAAAGAACTAAGTTATTTACTAGTTACTCATTAAAAGTAACTTAGTTACCTTGAGTTACTTTCTAACTACTTTTAATGGCGTGAAGTGTAGACTTAGACTGTTGACTTAGTTATTCTGTAGTATGCATATCAGGGAGTTTTTGCACTAACTACGTTAACCTAAATTTTAAAGTTATTGCTTGGCAACACCCAATCAAATTATTATAGTTAATGTTAACGGACCTACAAGGCCTTATTATTTGATTTTTTAAAAATTTATTAATTTATTTTTCAATTTTGATTTCTTATACCAAGATATAAAGAATCTACTTTCTTTCTATCATGACATGACCATTATAATGTATAAAACATGTAGACAATTATTTCTTAGACTTATTAGTGGATAATGATTAATTTATTGGAAACCTCGGATCAGACGTCGATTTTCAATCTGAGGCTCCGCGCTCACATGGGCCCCGCACATTCAAATATCTAAGAAAATTTGATGAAAAAGTATATTTTTATAAATATGTCGGGCCCCGCTACGCTAATAATATATTCCCGATACCCGGCAAAATCGCCAACCGTCCCTAGAGAGGAGTAACAAAATATTACGCTAAAATTTCACCTCAAACTAGAATCGAGCATGCGGTACTGTATAATTGATCAGCTTTTCTCTCAGCAGGCAATTTTATTTTTTTTCTTTAATAAATAAACTTACATTACAATCATACAAATATTTGTACGTACTTGTTTTTTACTATAAAGAGGGGGGCCCGAAAAAAAATTTGGTCTAGGGCCCAAAAATCTGATAAAAAGGCCCTGCGGACCTACATTATAATATACTATAAAAATTAAAACTGACATTTTATCTGTGAGAAGGGAATTTGCAACATGAGACGAATTCAAGTCTTGCAAACCCTTAGAACAACGTACACTATTTTTTGTATAACCTGAAAATTGGAATAATTTTGATGATTTAGTGGCAGTTTAATTATAATTTATTAAAACATCATTTGTAAGCGAGGAAAACATTTAGTGACTTTTTAATTCTAGAATTAAAAGTTAAAATAATGTGTTATTTTTAGTTTTTCTGTTTACCGTACAAAAACTCTGTTATTAATGAATATAATTACTTACAAAATATTTCTTAGAAATTTTAATCCTCCTGCCGTTACTTTTTATGACTAAGCTACATTCCACTTTTTAAGTTACTTTGACTAACTTAAGTTACATTCTAATTTCTGAGTTACTTTAAGTAACTTAAGTTACTCAAGTAACTAGTAACTAAAAAGCGTAAAGTTACCAACTACTTTTCCGCAGCAAGTTAAGTTACAGTTACAGTTACCATATTTTAAAAAGTAACTAAGTTACGTTACAAGTTACGTAAAAGTAACTAGTTAGTAACTAAGTTCCTAAAGTAACTAGTTACTGCCCAGCTCTGATTGTATTTCATGTCAGATGACTCCATACCTGAAATCAATCCACACCTTGAAAAGTTACAAGGTCTGTTAGGATCCTAGAGAGGAACTACGTTAATATAAGCTACT
Organism: Ophonus ardosiacus; assembly: GCA_943142095.1. Taxonomy (NCBI): domain Eukaryota; kingdom Metazoa; phylum Arthropoda; class Insecta; order Coleoptera; family Carabidae; genus Ophonus; species Ophonus ardosiacus. Next base: position 31,793,473 of record OW964830.1, read on the forward strand.
CGATAGTATCCTATAACCAACCTAGTAAACTAACGTTAAGTATATGAAATTAATCTAAAACTTCCTGAGAGATTAGATTAAATTCAAAACATTGCTTCATGTTACTGTTGTCAATTTTCAATTATCCTATAATTCCAATAAACTCTGCTAATTAATGTTAAAATGAGGAATACACTGTAACACATAGACATAATGTTAAAATAAGAGTTTAGAGACTTTAAAACGCTCTTATTCATTAAAATTTCAATGTGCGATTTTTAACATAATTTCTCAACTATGATGGCGAGAGGTAAAATTGGCCTATATGCTCGCTTTTAAAAGGGCTTTTGTCAATAATAACGTTTTGCATCAAAGAATTAGTGCTAACAAAAACTGTAGAAAATAGTGGCCGTGATTAGCCGACTAACCACGATAATTGGAAATTACGACCAGTTTCATTAAAATTTCTGTAAAAGTTATTATTATTGCAAAAATCAGTAAACAAACTATTAACTAATTATGCGGTCATTTGCCATAATCAGCTAACCGATTAATCAAAACAACCAGTTACAGCTAAACTGGTTTAACCGAGTAACCGTTTATCTGGGGTGGGATTACAAGACTAAGCTATGATAGCTTAATAAAAAATACCCCTTACGCTTCAATTTCCTTTCCCAATCAATTTCGACGGTTGTTAGGGAAACGATAAGAGCAGCGATAAAAGCGAATAAAATCTATCTTTCTTTGATGTGTTTATAGTGGAGCTGCGATAAAAGCTGCAAGAGCGACGAGAAGAGCAGCGATATAAATGTTGCTGACAATATTGTTAAAGCTATTTGTGTCCTACATAACACAATCATTGACATGGAAGGTACTGAACATCATTTAGAAGATACGTTAAATAATCCAAAACAATCAAATACCACAACTAATAATGGTAGACCAACCCTGGTTGCACAAAATATTCGTGATTTATTTAAAGCTTGCTTATGTCACAATCCTATTGTAAATGACATATAATTTTTGACAAAATGTACTGTACCCTACAATAATGGAGATCTAACAAATACTTCGCTAATTAATTTGTCAGAAACAATCCACCCTCGAGTCGTCTCGAATTTTCGAAGACGAGATTTCTTTGCATCTTGTCTCGTCATATTTTTTCTTACTTTCTCTCGATCTCGACTCAAGAGTCTCGAATTTATAATTAAAAATAGTAAATAAATTAACATTAAAAGCAACATGAATATAATAAATGGGTACCACTGATTAAAACATTATTTTACTAAGCCTGGTGTTTGATGTTATAGCATTTTCTTCTTTCTAAAATCGAATAAATCAAAAATTAATAAATAAATATGAATGTAAATGAAGAGGCAATTAAATATTTATTTATACCGACAAATATTTTATTTTGTATAACATTTATGTAATATAAAAAAAAAATCGAGATATCGCTGCATCACTAGTCTTGCCTCGATGAGAGCGTAGAAATACATTCAATTCGTTCTCGACGCTCTTATCGCTGCTCAGCTCCTAAGAGTAGCTTTGCGCGCTGCTTCAATGTAAACACCTACATTTAAATCTATACATTCATTCGCACTGCTTCGCTAGTATCGCCGCTCTTATCGTTTATCGCAGCTCCAACATAAACACAGCTTTACGCAACCTTTGCGCGCTAGCTACGGCGTACGAAAGATATCTGTCTAGGTGCCTAGGAAGAAAGATTATTTATTTTGATATCAATGTTAATACTATAAAACTTAAACCTTTAAAGCCTTTTACGCAACAATATACAGCACCCGGCATTATGTCTAATAGTCTAGTCTGGTAGTTGTAATATTCTTGCGCTGAACTGACCTACACACAAACGCCGTCACTCCGTCACTGGCATGGCCGGGCGTACTGGAGTGCGCCCATTCTCCTTGCGCTACCCCTCCCTGGTCTTAGTCCATGCACACAAAGCCATGACCATGAGCACACGGACGGCAATACATACAACAGTGTCGCTTCTGTTGACGTTAGTCAATAGTCATGTATATTCTGTGGTAATAGCGTAATCTTGGGATCCCTACTCTGGTTTATTATTTTTTGTAAATCGTTATTACAAGTTAACTAGTTGATAGGCTGACTGTTTAACCGAGTATTTCTAATAGCACTAATAAGAATATACTAACGTTTAACAAAAGGCATTAACATTTATTTATTCAGGAAGTTTTATTTGAAGATATAACAAAAAAATTCTCATAAAAATGATGCAATTACCTAAAAATTATACGATTTATTTGTACAGATTTATCATGATTATACTGAAATAATTGAAGTACTTACAGTAGCTATATTTAGACTTTTTTTATGAAAAAATTAGATACTTAGTTGAATGGGATTCTTTTTATAAAAGGAGAGATATAATATATTTATCAAATATTAATATTATTTTGGTTTTATACTGTTACAAAAATAAAAAGATTCTTTTATAATATATTGTACAGGTATATAAATATATTTTTCGTTTCATTTTTATTTATAGCAGTTTTCCATTAAATTCAATATCGGAAATAGAAAAATAATATAAAAAGCTATATTTAACATCGAAACGAACTTTTCATGCCAAATATAGATGTAGGTAATTGTTTGTAGTGAACAATAGCCAGTAGTAAAATATTTTCTAATTTAAAATATTAGGTTAGAAAAAATGTCTTTTTCAAAACAATGAATAGTATTTACTCTGCATGTATAAAAACTCATTTTAATACCCCGAAAGAAGTCTTACTACATCTAGGATTGAAGGATTGTCAAGAGTCACTTCATTTTTGACGAAACCAACTCGTAATTTAAGTTTGACGAAAGTAAACAATCATAGGTTTGGGATAATAGTAATGTGTTAATATTTAAAATTTAAACTTCAAATTGCGATCTGGGCGATTTAAATACGTCTGATGTATTTAAACTGAGTAGAACGCTATAAGAATTGCTGGGTATTTCTAGTCTCTGACTTTGCCTATTGCACAATAGGAATTTTCTCATTTTTTTTTTCATATAGCTAAATACTTGTCATTATTAATTTAGTTTTATTACAAAAAACTTGAGACTAAAATAAATTAAAATAAAATACAAATGAAAAGGCGTTGCCTAGGAAATCCCAACTGACAAACTTGTTCAAACATTTTCCTGTTGAAAATTAAAAAGTCCCACGAATTTTTGAGCAAAAGTAGACCTAATAAACAAGTTAAAATTTATGCTTGAATGTGTAATTACAAAAAAACTAAATTTAATTATTAATGATGTTATGGTGGAATTTAAGGTGGCTGTAAATATGATAAAAAAAATTTAAAAAAACATTTAGTATGTTTAAGAAAAATATAACTTTCAATAAATACGTAAATTCCATCGATAATCACATTATTTTCCAACTTTCGAAGAAAATTACCTTACTACAACAGAAGTTGGTGTCTGGTCACTTTTTTAGTTTCATTTTTAAACTATTATTAGGTAATTGTTTAAGCAATTCTATTATTAATTATATTTCAGAAAAAAATCGCCCTTGGAATACCATTTCTGCAAGTATCTATAATGATATGTAGTTTTACTCTATTTTAACATTAAATATCTGAGCTCACATGTGGTAAACCTTTTTAGAATTTTGAATACTTATGTGAAATCTCATGAAAAATAACATATTTAAATCTTTCGTAAATGCTTCCATGATAGAATTACCTTAAAGCAGAAATAGATATCTTCTGCACAAATTACGAAATAACCAAAGTTGTTATTATTTATTGGGTACTTGAGACTCGCGTCAGTTTCACACTGTAGTAATTTTGAATTTTTCGAATTTCCATAAGAAGCTTTTAAGTTTTGCTCTTCGGTGCGCTTCACTGCGATACTGTTTAGGGCGCTAAATGGCCTCGGTCCGTGTGTTTTCAATAAAACGACAGCACATATTTTATTTACATTAAATACTTGCGCTGAATACATAATTTATTTTTATAAAGATTTACTTCAAAAATGTTTTGCATTATTTGTATGGTTAACATTGTTTTTTTTACTGTAAAGATAACATAAAAATTCTCATTGGGGACTTCCTTTTAAAGATAGGTGTATAGTGCCCAAATTTTACTTAGAATTTTTCATGGTCAATAATTTTCTGTTGCATTGTTTCAATATACTCCATGTTTTAGGCAGCATAAAGCCAAGAAAACGCTGGAACGGCACTAAAATTTCTACTATAACGTTCTCTTCTTTTATATATCAATGGTTCATACTACATAACAGGACAGCAAAAAAGACTATGTTGTGATTACTAAAATTTTGTTATAATTTGGCACCAGCAGCAAATATTTTGGTTAATATTTGACTAGTTTTAGTAATCATAACAATTTTTCTTACAAAGAGCATCAAAAACAATCCAGTAGTTCTCGAGATTAGCGCGAACGAATAAACTGGCAGACGCCAATCGAGGATTTTATTTTATTCTGTGTAGAGATGGTGTGTTGTCATTATTTTTTATTCTGTTTTACTTATTCGAATTCTGTTAGTTCATATAATATTATTGAATGAGTCACTTAAATTTATGAAAGCTGTATTTTCTGTTGTAGTAATAACATGAGAAAAAGCTAAGTACAAATTTTAATCTTTGCAGATATGCAATTAACTACTTCTGAGTTATAAATTTTTGTAAAAAGTATATCGTTTGACAAAAGAGAACCAGTTTGACGAATATTTCTCGAAATAGTTAAAGGAACTTAATTAGATACACACAGGTACATAATTATAAAGCAGAAATATTTTTAGCATCCTAATCTTAATAGATATCAAAGTTAGATATTTTGTGACATCATGTAATGTCAGTACGTGTAATTCATTATAAAATATAATTTAAAGGTTAGAGTGCCAGGCGGTGTGAGGCGTGGGAGTATGAGAACCGCCTTGACATAATGTGGTGCGTTGATGTGTGGCTGAAGCCGAAACAGAAACTGAAACTCACGTGGCGGTTTCGCTGAAAGCTCTAGGGAACTTCAATGTTGCTCTTCCTTTCACTGCATGTCAACCGCGTTCTCTCAGAATGTTGATCATGCTAATGTGTGTTCGCATGTTGGTAAGATAATGCTACTGGTGGGTAGTGCTTATAAGATTTGCAACTAAGAACCAATATGTTTCAATATTTGAAAGCGCTTTCATGTACCTATAATATTTTTGTGAATTCTCAATATTTGGCATTTTTTAGCTATGTGTTTTTGTTTAAATAATTTTCTAGCAACTATTATTTTTTTCTTAAAACATTTATAGCCTGTTGCACCAACAAGGCTTAAATTTTAAGCTAGGCTTAAACAAAAAAATACAAATCGAAATTTTGACAGCAGTATATTATAATTCATTTGACATTTCATTTCGATGCCATATTGTCAATTTAAGACGTTTAATATTTAAGTTAGGATGTTGCAACAGGCTATTAGCAATATAGGTAGATATAGTTCCCGTGCGTTAAAATGACACTGACCTTCAATGCGCCGAACCAAAAATTCATACTTGAACAATTCGAAATGCAATAATAATTATAATATGATATTGTTATAACGAGGAAAAGACTCCGTCAACATCTAAAATTGGTGTAAAGGGAAAGGGGATTCACTTATAAGCGCGCCAGCTATACCTATTTAATGTTTGTGTCTCACTGCCTCCTATATAGATTTAATGACAAAGAAATGAAAATAAGAACGCGATTCACAATTTAATTTTTGGTAGATAAATTATTGAAAAGAACGATCGAATGTCGCCCAATTGTCGTGTACCGATAATTAAAAGTTAACATTTGAATTTCAAATAAGTATATTACGTTTCCTGCAACTAAGACAACTGTAGGTTCTATGCCAGACAGACTTTTTTATATACCTAAAATTATTGGCCCATTTATCAGTCATGGGTAAATTTCCGAAATCGAATGATTTACAAAAATTTCCAGAATTTTTACCGGAAAGTATATAGATTAAAATAAGTGGGAACCGGGTCATTATGAAAATAAATTACGAAAATACATGTGTATACTTATAAAAAATAAATTACAAATGGCAAAATTTCCAGAAAAAAAAAATAACGTACTTTTCCTTGCATATAAATAAACTATAAATATAACCACAATTTCTTAACAATTATATATATATCTAAAGCCTATTCGACATGGTCATAAATTTCTTTATAAATTATATCTGCTTGACACGATCACAAATTTTTGTTAGTAAATTTGCTAACAAATTTATTGACAAGATATACCGTATGTCCACGGATCGAGTTCCAAAGAGGAAAAACTTTTTTATTTTTTATTTTACAAAAAAATGTATTCTTGATAAAAGTTTTTGGATGTCCCGAAACGGCCAATTCAGTTTTAACATTATCAAATTTTCTTTTAGTTTCAGATAAAAATCGAAAAATTGGTCGTTTTAGTTAAAAATTACCTCTGTTTGATATGTAAATATCGGGCAACCTTTGTTTAAATTCTTTGACAATTCGATTGATCGCTTTATTACCTTTGCCCTAGCATTGAATTAGGTAAATTCATTCGTCTTTTGACAACATTTTCAACGATTATGGTTGATTTTTATAACTGACAGTTAATGAAAATAAATAAATAACGGCAATTACCATGGCAACGCAAACTTATTTTTCGATTTTTATCTGAAATTAGAAGAAAATTTGAAAATGTTAAAACTGAATTGGCCGTTTCGGGACATCCAAAAACTTTTATCAAGAATACATTTTTTTTATAAAATTAAAGTTTTTCCTCTTTGGAACTCGATCCGTGGACATACTGTATAAAAGTAAAGATGTACTCAGGATTTCAGTCAGTGATAATAATTTTATTCTACAGCCAACGTTTCGCCCCCATTTGGAGCTTCATCAGGGCAAAGAACAAGTTAAAAAAATTTTACAGTACAAGAATGTCATAAATATATCTAGAAGATATCTTCAAATAAAAATGCAGTTTCATTACCTTTTTTGTTTATTCGTGTTTAATTATTACACATGTGACTGTTGTTCGCCATTTTACATGGTTTTATAAAAAAATTTGTGTGCTTTCGTAATATGATTTGGCTGACGTGCTACATTTTTATTTGACGATATCTTCTAGATATATTTATGACATTCTTGTACTGTAAATTTTTTTTAACTTGTTCTTTGCCCTGATGAAGCTCCAAATGGGGGCGAAACGTTGGCTGTAGAATAAAATTATTATCACTGACTGAAATCCTGAGTACATCTTTACTTTCATCCTTAGCACAGTCGTTTACTACTTCTTCATATACTGTATAAAATCGCGAGTTCTAGTGCAGTGTTAATAGAATTTAAATTACTGAGAATATCGGAAAACTTGAAAACTGCCTTCAAGAAATTCTTAATATTGTTGAAACAATCACACGATACGATTTACGACTGTGTACGCTGCCAGAAACAATATACAGCAGATATTTCAGTGCGGGTGCTGTAATATCGAAGTTATAGTAAGATTTTAGTACCTATGTAATGTGCGTGTGTTGTCAAACACTCATATTTGTGACGCAATGGAAGTTTATGAAGTTACAAAACGAAAAAGATTTTGAATTTTACGTCTTTTACTCAAGCACATGTTTATTGTGATTTGCTAGAATAGTTCCAAGGAATTTATATATTCACTATCAAAATTAATAATTGTAGATATCAGAACATTTTTTATCCCCTCTATTAAATGCAGAGGACTTAAAATAGGTATAGTTCTTGCTTCTGGACACTATACGAGTATATTATACGACAATTATGGTATAATTACTGAAAATAAGAAAATGAAGTAATCCGAAGAAAACAACATTTGCTTTATCATTTTAAACATTTATGTCTTTTAAATTAAGATGCGAAAGTTAAGTTAGTTATACTTCGTTTTACGTAAGAAAATAGATGTCGTTTAAGATGCGTCCCTTTGTTTCATACATTAAAATAAATAATTTAAATTTGTGAAACCAAACTTTGTCTGTACCTACTAAATAATTTTATACGCAAAATATACCATAAGTATTTCAATATTAAAAATCATATCAAAAACTTGGTTAAAAATCACTTATTCTGTCGTTTTTATTTTATAACCAACAGCTGACAGGTGATATTTTTTGGTGGTTCTTCCGCTGCCGGCAACGGCAACTGACAAATAGATCAATGGCTGCCGGCTCCAGTATCGCTGCTTATTTGCCGATACTATACCAATTCAACTTCCAGCCGATGTTTTTACTATCAGGTTACGCGTCTAGGCGTTTTATAAAACTGCAAACAGCTTACATACATAGTTTGTATATGCCTCTAAAAATAACAACAATAACATAAGGTAACACAAAAAAGTCACGCTTGGAAAACTCGGGTCAAGTATTGTGCGTTAGGTTGTGAACAAAAAAAATGTATGTCAATTTTAAACTATTTTATTAAAAAAACAAAGCTTTTCTACTTGAATCCTTATTAGAAATATAAATAAATTACATTTAATGATCACTTTTGACAACTTGACTATTGAATTGAATAATTAATCAGATATGCGTTTCTGTATTCACAGCCTACTTCGAATTACATTTTTTCTGAACACACTGTACAGGGTGGAACAAATTCGAGTTCCTTATATGAAAAATTTTCTTATTATGCACGCTACAGAAAATTGATGTAGGTGTTTATAGTCCAACTTTATGAGACAACTTTAATAGGTACCACAGAAATTTTCTATCGTCTGCTGCTTTTGAGCTACAGGCTAAAACTTGTTTTTCGCTTAATATGAAAATACGTTACATCTCGCTTATTATGAGAGATACAGAAAAACTGTTTAGTAATTTTTTATACTGTTTTTTGCTTAAAATAATTTGTTTTAAGCAAGAATAAAATTTGAATTAGTAATTTTTTGGAGAGAGAAAAAAAAATTTATTAAGAAAAAATCAATTACAGATCATTATTTGTTTATTTGATTATATATATATATATATATATATATATATATATATATATATATATATTAATTATATTCTGAAAATTCTTTTTAGTCAATTATTTTCGGATTATTTAATTTATTTGTATTTGTAGTTGGCTATGACACGATTTCAAAAATGTGGAAAATATGCTGTCTAAAGTATACAAATTAGGAAAATGAGTAAAAAATAATGAAAATAAAATTAAAAATAAACAAATCATGATCTGTAATTATTTTTTCATTTGTTTCTGAATAAATTTCATTTTTTTCAGCACAAAAAATTAATATTTCAAGTTTTATTCAGGTTTAAAACAAAAGAATATATACTTGTTACATACATCGTTGAAAAGCTTATAAAATAAGTAAAAAGATGGGACTATGTTCAACATGTTCCCATTTAAAAAATAATATATTTGTGTTGTATCTCGAGATTTATTAAGTTTTGAAAAAATCGAATTACACCACATTATTCTATGTTAAAAACAGTATAAAAAATCTGTTGTGGCCAGCACAAGACCTCTCGCCATTTCTATATTAGGCTATATATGTATTGTATTGCACTTCGCATTCGAACCGTCGTTTTATAACAAAATATTACAGAACTTTACCCAAATATTGTATTTTATTGTATTTAACATGTCTTCTGCACACATATAATTCTAATTATATCTATTTTATATCATTTTCATATCAGAGATTTTTCCACTTCATTAACCAGATTGGCGGTATTTCTGATGGATATATGCATTTTACCACAATTTTAGCCATAATTTCAAATATTTAATTAATAAAACAATAAGAAAAATTAAATATACTTTCCAGAAAAAGCTATCAGAATGTCACTAAAAATGTTGATATTTGACAATGACATGTGTCATGTTATAAACATTGGAATTTGTCAACTGGTTTCCTTAGTGCCTTGGCCTCTGCGATTAGTGTACTCTATAAATTATAGTGTCTTTATCTCTAAATCTATACAAGATATAATAAAAATTTTGTGTGTATTAGATGGAGAATTTTATGTTCTTCAATATTTAATAAAAAAATCTCCCAAAAAATTATATTTAGAATTTTTTTTTTAAGAAAGTACTACTTCCGGTTGTTCAATTGTTACCAAAACCTTTTCAGCTCTTCCCAGGAATGTCAGATTGAAGAAACTGCAGTTAAATATTTTTTAAGTCTTATAGTTTTTGAGGTATCGTCCCTCCAACATCCATACATACACACACACACACACACATACACACATCCACACACACACACAGACATCATCGTAAAAATGTTATAATCGGGTTCTAGGGACCTTAAATCGTGCTTATTCACAAAAATCTGGATATGCGAATTTTAGCATGATTCCAATACCTCTCTTAGCGAGAGGTAAAAATATCTAAACATTTTTTCTTTATCTCTAACAATAAGCAAGATATTTTCAAAATAACCAAAAAACAAGTTTTAGTCTGTAGCTCAAAAACAAAAGACGATAGAAAATTAATGTGGTGATTATTAAAGTTGACTCTAAAAATTGGCACGTAAAGACCTACACCAATTTTCTGTAGTGTGCATAATAAGAATTTTTTTTTATGAATAACTCGAATTTGTTCCTTCCTGTATATATGGCAGCAATAATAAGATTTCAGCACCATGTAGAACTTCATTAGTAGTAGTACCTTACCTACGAAGTAGTTAGAATAAGTTTAACTAAAATTTTCACTATTACTTCCACAATAAAAATAGATTCAAAAGTCCAAATGAAAAGTAAATAAGAACAAACCTCAGATTAAACCTTATCACTTTTTGGTTTTTCTTGTGACATAATTTTTGCATGTTTCCTCCTTATTAACAACATTATATTTTGTAAACATTATAGTGGTTAGGAAAATTGGAAAATATAAAAATATTATTATAAATAAACAATAGTCTGAAAATGCGATAACGAAGTTTTATCAAAGTGATACGTATTCTATTAATAAATGCATTTTTATGTTATAGAATTTTTGTACAAAAAGAATAGCGATACTCGTATAAATAAAAACAAAATAGATATAATCATTTTTATCCCCCTAAAAATAATTTTTTATCGGTAAATATTTGAGAAGTTGATCATTACTTTAAAAAAATTCCTATTATTTTCTATTGTCATTGACCTAGGGGTTGTTGTATATTAATAGTTATTTACAGTATAAGTAGGAAAAGCTAGTCTTTAATCACGAATGGGTCAGAATTAAACACGAGAGCAGCGAGGGTTTTAAGATCCATGAGTGACTAAAGATGCTTTACGTATGTGAATCGTATAATATTTTTTTTGCGTATTTTAAAAAGTACACTTTTTTCAGTAAAATGGATTTATAAAGTATTTGTTTTTTAACACAATACAAGTGTGAAAAAAGTGCACTTTTTTAACGCAAACACATGAAATAATGTAACGTTACGCCACTTTTTTCACACTTTTATTGCAGATGTAAAAAAATTGTATATAACTTGAGTGAATAGTATCTTATTTCACGAATAGGAAAGTTTGAAAAACGAGCCGCAGGCAATAAATTTAAAATATACTGGTTAATTAAACTTATTAATAAAGAAATCAGTCACTCATGTTAACATAAATGACTTTAACATTTGACATATCATCACCGTTTCCTCTGTAACGTCAATGTTTGTAACAAAATGACACAACATACCTATATTTTTATAATATGTGTAATTGATAGTTGTAGATAAAGTATAGTATTTGACCCGCGAAAAATGGGTTTATTACATTCGGATGATACCAATACGGCTCGTATTTTAATCTGCATCCTTGTGTAATAACCTACCATATATTTTACACTCATTAAATAATATACTGTTTCACTCATAATTTTAGATTTGTTTTTATTTTTCACGAAATTTATTATTTTCGAAGTATATATATGTAATACTTGCCTGTAATATTAATGATTTTATTTAAATATGTAATATTTTGTTGGAAAGCGTAACATAAATTTATAATTTTACTTTCTTTCTATTTTTTTCATTTCCTATGGTATATTAGTATAAACATTTTATTTGAACTGCAAAAAAGTTATGAAATTTATTCAATTCTATGTAATCATCATAAATAGCACTATTCAGGCTATTAAGTATTTATTTGTTTAATTAGGCACTAAAATACTAGATATACAGCAGAGGCTGCAAATGCTGTCGAAGTTGTAAATCTGTGTTTAGTGCCGTGTTCAACACATTATTTTTTTGCCAAATTTTGAATTAATATTAATTTTGTGATTACTTTTAATACCTTTTGAAGGTTATCGGTTTGTTGAACGGTTGCTATGTAAATAGTAACAACAGGCAGTAAAAGTGGTATTTTACAGACTGTTAGATGTCAAAAAATCGCACTTTTAATGTATATCGGCAACTAACTTTTTTTACTTCTTAATTCATGATATTAGGATACATTCATTTGAAAATTGTGAGAATATTTACATTCTTGTTTCTTTTGGTTTTTATAAAATCTCTGTTTAGAAAAAAGCCAATTTTTCTTTTTTCAATTTCTTCCTTTATATCTTTCATAAAATTAAAGCATACCTGCTTTAATAAAATTGCCAAAACATATTGATCTTAGATTATCTGGTACGATTTCTATTATTTGATGCACTACGATGATGTTCATTCTTTTGGTTTGTAAGTAATATGACGCAAGAGGCATAGTATCTCTAAAGCCGGGTTTACATTGGTATAGTAATTGGTTTAGTTGATTGTACAAGTAATTTGCAAGGCAGTTACTAACCTAGTGTAAACCCTATAGGACAGTACTTGTACCAGTACTTGCACAAGTAATCAGGACAGGTAAGGATAGCCTCCCAAGCTATCTACTTACCACTTGCAAAGCCACTGTCCTTCCCTCGCCAACTTATTTGTCACTAGCCTAGTGTATTTGTAAGCCAGTGCCAGTAAATTTCTGCTTTGTACAGAGTTGAAGTGTGTATAGTTGCCTCTCTAAGTTCGTCAATCACAATTTGTGTAATTCGCACATATATTTCTTTTAACATTTTGTTTCTAGTATGACGAGAAATTGTATACATCCTCTCGATGTGATAATCTTACTAGTACAAGTGGACAATAATAGTTTTTAAGTGTAGACATCCACTGTCTTGTGTCCGAGACAGTAGGCTAGCCAGGTTAGCTACTAGTACAAGTATCTAAGCTTAGTTTAGTTACTATACCAATGTAAACCCGCCATAAAAAAAATCCTATAGCCTAATGCCTAATGGGACAGTCTAACTTTCTGGGTACTAAACTGTTTGTAATTATAAGTAAAATTGAATAAATATTTCTCAAATATTCGTGATATAATAATTACCAAATCAATGTTATGTCATTCATTTTTATTCAGTTTATTCCTCTGCAAACTAGACACGCCATCAAATGACTCATTTTATTCATCTTTTGTTTATAAACACCAATCAAGTCTTGTGAATTAGAGATCACAGACACTGAGCACACACGCAAATTGTCAACGTTGCATCGGGATATAAATAGCTGCCGAACGCAAGTGTAACAGTTGTGACGTTCATTTATTTCCTTCCGCACCAACAGGCCGAGACGAAGTCGTGATCGTAGTCGTGGTCGTGGTCGTGGTGTGGTGTGCACACACTCGGCTTCATGCTTAGCTACTTCGACACTCGCTCAGCTGAGATGACACGCTTGTTTACGTCTCCAGCGACTAGTGAGTGTTTGTGGGATGACGGTGATTGGAGACCGACACTGCAAAAAATGAGAAATGATAATATAATTGGAGATTTGTCCACATATTAAATTAATCAATCAATGGAATTGTTTTTGATATTATGAACAAGCAATTGGGGAAAATTGCCCAAGATCTCTGACAAATTTACTTGATCATTATTCCAGTTGTGGGTATAAAAAATGAGACTTATTTCACAAAAGGTCGGGTATTTTTGATTTTTGGATATGTTTTCTATTTAGAGGTTCTAAAAAAAATTAGAGCAAAAATAATTGTAATTAGTTTGTATAAACCAATAGATAGAGATGTTGGCAAAATTTACTGAATTCGTTTTTTGTAATAACTTGTATATGAAACTCTACTGAATTTAGGTTTGCACGTCTAAACGTCTCTTTTGTATTTTGATTGAACGATGTATCATTCGCATATGTTCTTTTTTTAAACAGCAAGAATCATCACGGCATATTACCCATTTCTGAGTGTGCCAATCTGTTTTGTACACAGATTTCGACACCACAAGGTTCAAACGATATTAAGCGTTGTAGCTCGCTATCTATTGGCTACAGAAAAAAAAAAGGATTTTGATCAATGGCGTAGGAAATATTGTTTTCTACAAAATTAATAACAATATTTGCTTTAATACCTAGTGGTGAGGAGATATATATAAAAAAGATTATTTGCATCATTTTTTTAAGAGTGCGGTGCTTCCGGAAGTACACCAAGGTCGAAAAAAGGTTGAGCACCACTAAATATGAAAATATCCAAATATTAAAAGTAGCCGACAATTTGCAGGCTAAATCTACCCCAGTACTGGACTATAAAATTGTTTACGTTTTCTAAAATCACACTAGTATTAGGACTTTTTGTTGGAACCCCAGAATAGCAGTAGAATTTTAGGTAATTAAATTAATGGCGGCTAGTAAGATCTCTCAAATAAGTAAATATCGCATACCATCGTTTCATTTCATAATTTCAATGATTGTAATGAACATCAATAATTGCTGATGTTCGAGTCAAGAAAATTCCGACACATTCCATAATTTTTGGGATTGAAGAAAAAGTTTATACGAGTATGTAGATCCAATTCATAAGTCGAGTTAGGCCGTAAATGGTAAGTAATCACGAATTTATGACTATATGCCTTTCAAAGTTAATATCGTATTGAGCTGAATTGCTAACATTTTTTTGAAAGAAAGCACTCAGTAAAAATATACGCAAATCTAATTGGTCCTACTAGGCGTGAAGACAGGTGCGCTTACAGCGCTACCAACATATTCATGAGAAATTCTAGATATGAAGGTGATTTATAAGTAGGTAGCAACAAATTTATCTTTGTGCAACAATATGTAAATCCATTTACATAATAATAAATGAACAAGATTGATATGAAATTGTTCTTTATAGCGAAATTCCTTTTAAAACAATTTCTTTTCAGAAATGTTTTTGTCTGCTTCTTTAGTCAGAAATGAATATTTTTTTATCTCGTTTATCCAGTTTAACGACTTTATCGGCTCATACACTTTTCTTCCATCAATATAGACAACTCAATATTGTTTCAATATTCTATGTTGATTTTGAAGGCTTTACTCACTTTAACTACACTTCTCCTCTTTAGAGCTTATATTATGAAAAGCATTTCTTTCAAGTATGTTCTGCCTTTCTAAATGAACGTCATTCTGTAACAATGCCATTTACCTTCGTTGGTATTTTTCGTAACATGTATTCCTACGGACCAAAAAATGTTTCCATAAAAAATTACCTGCAAATATTTATTAATGGATGATGTAAATTTTGAAATTATTTGAGATTTCTTATAGTAAACATGTAGAATTAATTTTAATAGTTATTTACGAAATAAGTAGGAACTTTAATAATTGCGCGAATTCTGGGATGACTTCTTCTCGCACAATGCAATATTTTTTTTATAAATAATACAATTATTACACTCAGACTCGGATATTGACATTTCCGATTGTTAATTACGTAATACATCACTTTGAGATTGTAAGTACACAAAATGTTTTTATGCTAAGGGAGGCAAAGTCAAGTGTCTTAAGAGACCAATAATTGTTTTTCCGGTAACTCGAACTCAACTAATTTTGGTACTGAGTGATCTAGCTACGTTTGCTAGAAATGTTATATATCTAGAGATGTTCGGTTGAGTTCACATAATACGTGTAGAATGTTTGTGTACGCTTTGAAGTTGAGCATAGATGAAAAAGCATAAATGGAGAGTGACTGCTTTAGAAATACGATATTTGCGAGGCATGATAAAAGAGATCGTGTGCTGATTAAATTTGTTTGTTTGTGGAAGGTATTATTAGAAATAGCGTAGTCGCGAGAGTGAAAATGCCGATAATGGGTGTTAATATAGTTTGGTCATTTCGAAAGGTTGTTGAATATGTGAAACAATGAGTAAAGTGTACTTGTATTTATGTGAGAGGAGAGCATATTGTAGAATTATAATGTCGAAAGGCAAAAATAATAAATCGTATTCATGTTACCTTCGTTTACCAATACTATTTTACTGACATTTAAAATTGTCATTAGGTAAAAAATAATATAACAAATACATCATCACGGCATATAGGTAACCCATTGCTAAGTGTGTCAAATTGCTTTGTATACAGATTTCGGTAATGGCCGAGGTAATAACAATAACCATGCGGACGTTTACCAGGTGTCACCTCATGGGCATTCATTGCTGGCGTAGAGAGTATACCCCAGTGGTCACTTTTGTGCCATTTAAAATTCGAAATATTTTTTGGCGTCGGTCGGGCATATTTTATTTTTTTATTCATTCTGTATTTTAAGATACTTGTCCAACAATAGGTGCGTTCGGTAGATCATACGGAGTTGGAGTATTTACGGAGCGGTGTTGGAGTGGAGTGGGAGTAGAGCTGGAGTTGGAGTAGATCGAGGGAACAAGGTACACTCCTTTATTTGTGATTAACCGAACGAGTAGAGTTCCAATTTTGGTGCACGAATATAATAATCTCCTTTTTTGACAATCTGATATACTGCACTGCTAAAAAAAAATAAAAAAAATAATAAGTTATTCAGTTTGGTATTATTCTTTAATGATTCTGAAGAAAGTATATATTAGATATGGTACAGAATTCTTACCGTTCCGACATACTGTGCCTTGTTATATTACAAAACAATATTAAATAATTGTGTATAATAAAATATTTCAACATAAAAATACAAAATGATCTGACAGATGTCAAATAAAACAAAAAAACTCCATGTATGCTTGCATATCGAGGTTGGACTTATGGAGTTAACACTTTTCACTCCACTTGACTCCATTCTGCATTTGCCGAACGCTCCATTTTAAGACGCTTCTCACTCCATGTAATTACCGAACGGTGCTAGGAGTGTACAGAGTGAAAAGAGTGAACAGAACTCATTTGCCGAACGCACCTAATATGTGTATTTTGTTCTATATATTAACTTGAACTACACGAAAGAAATGTGATCAGATATGAATGTGTGACGAACAGCGGTCGTTTTTCGTTTGAAATTTATGTATTTATTATACAATATAATTCCTGTAGTTTTGATATTTAAAACAGTTTCACACGTTCGTTTATCTAGAATAAGAAAAAGGGTTGAAGGACCAACCGTTGAATGGTTGGTGAAATATAGAATTGATTCGGTAGATTGTTGAAATGCTGTATTTCAAATTGTTATTGACTTAGTTCATATAAATCATTGTGACTAATACAACTTTAATGAAATTTTGTTATAAATTTTAAATAATACTGTATATTTCAACGATAGCTGAATATGGGCTTGCCCTAAGCCTGAAACGTCCTTAATAAATAATTTTAAAATACACGTGGACCATTTATGCCTTCCTTTATCATCTTTAATTCATCTAGAATAGTTCTTTACAATACTATAAATCGCCATTGTCTGCAATGAAAAATATTAGAAACTACAATTTGGTTTTTAATAAAAATACTTCTTTACGATAAAATGGCGTGTATAACATGAAACATTAACGTGTAGTGGAATGTGAGATACTAGAACTTCATCTTCTTCTTTTAATAGGAATTTGTCGTGTTATTTTCTATTAATTTATCCCACTTGAGATCCAGGTGTCCAGCATAATCTTTTTGCGATTTTTTTATGGGTCGACGAGTTTCTGGGTTTTTTGTTTTAGCCTATTTTGCCCAGAGTTCTGTACTCATTTGTTCTACGTGGTCTCTTCAGTTTCTTCACCGTGTTTATACCCATCTAACAATATATTGTACTCTGAATTCTTCTCTTGAGTGGCTGGGTACACGATCTTACGAGTTACGCCCTTAATGTTTCTAAGCGTGTCCATTTCTGCTGTACGTAATATTCTTTTCGTTGCTGAGGTGTCGGCTCTAGATTCGGCTGCATACGGGAGTACAGGTCTAAAACATGTTTCATATATTCTGATTTTGCTCTGTGATGTCATATTGCGCCATATGATATCTCTAAGGTAGCCTGATATTCTGGCAGCTTTATTAGCCTGCTGCCGCTCCTCATCAACTAAGTTTCTATTACTTGATGTATCTACTTCCAAGTAATTGAAATTCATGACTTGTTGAATTATCTTATCATTCATCAGTAGTTTACACCTAATTAGATCTTTTGATTGTGTTTTTTTTTTTCGGTAGATATAATCATGTTATATTTCTCTGATGTAGTTTTAAATTTAAAAAGAAGTCGTTGGAGATCGTCTTCGCTTTCTGCTATTACTATAGATTCAGGAGCATGACATAGAATTCGCATAGATCTGTCCGCCATACGGTAGCCGGCATCAACCTCGTTTACTGTATGTAACAAGATTCAATAATGTTGGGTTCAAACTCTCACTTTGGCTTACGCCTGTAAATATTAGTATACTACTTCGGTTAAACCATTATTAGTTTTTATTGTACTTTTGTTGTCACTGTTGAGTTCTGAAATCAACTCTTTTCAGCAACATTATTATTTTTTAGGATAATGATTACATCTTTCAGGTGTATTCTATTAAACGCCTGTTTTAGACCAAAGAAACAGAAAAACATTGGTTCGTTGAATTCAAGAGATTTTTCTAGTAGCTGGCGTACGATATATAAGTATAGCATCAATTGTAGATTTATTTGTTCGGAATCTTTGTTGTTCTTCTGCAGTAGGTATTTTTAATTTTGTGTGGGTTCCGTTAATATTTTTAAAACGGAGCTTAGTAAAATTATTCCTCTATAGTTCATAGGTTTATTTTTGGCTCCTCTTCTGTATATTGATATGGTTAAATTGGTTTTCCATTCCACTGGTATCTCTACATGGCTGATATTTTTTGCAGAAATATCGTTATTTCGTATACTACTTTAGGACCTTCGTACTTTATTTATTTTTTTGAGAATATTGTCTACGCTAGGTGACTTTTTATTCTTAAGTTTGCTGATATATAGTCTTACATCTTCCAATGCTATGCTGTTATTATTTACTATAGAGTAGTCTCCTGCATCTTTTTGATCTTCTACTTGATTTTTTTCTGTTTGTTCTTGATATATGGTTCTGACGCGTGTCTCCCAGGTTTTCTTATCTTTATGTATTCACTTGTACGTGTTCACTGATTGGCTTTTTTCTCTATTAGAACTTGATGATTTTAAAATGAAATTGTAGGGTCTATAAAACTTGGAACATTAATTTTGTTTTCTATTAGAATTTTAGGTTTAACTTTTTTATTTTTGCAAGATGTTTTTTGCACACCTTTGGTCATACTTTATTCAGTTTTTGGAATTACATAGTATTGACGGTTGTAAGATTGCAATACTACGTGGAAATAGATCACTTTCAGAGAAAACATTTGAAAGAAAAGCGTAGTGATAACTAAGAGTGGTGGTAGAATGATGAAGAAAATCAAATTAATTTATTGAAGCCCTTTCACTTATCCTGCCAATGTATGTATAAATTAATTCGATTACAATAACAATATTATGATTTTGACAACCTTTATTTTTTAATGAGAAAGACTTTGAGGGTATGCAACAGTTTTCCATGCCCTGTTGAATGCTGCGTTTGTTAACAATTCACTTAAAGATAATATATGTTTTTACTTACTAGTAATATAATAATTAATTATGGAACAAGAGAATAAACACATAAAAGCAGAAAATTTACTTTACGAAGTGTTACCCAACAGGCAAAGAATTTTAATTTCTGTCAGTTGATATAATGTCTTTACTTAAATAAAGTGCAGCTTCGTAAGTAGGTGTTGAAAGTAACTATAATTTATTCATTCAAAACAATGTTTATAAATTAATTAAAAAGTTAGTGTTATTGCATGAATATTTAAAGTACAAGTTCCTGATTTTATAAATCTCTGTACGCGGGTACTATGTTAATATTTAACGTATGGAGTGATCCTTTTATTCTCTTACCGAAAATGTACGTAGGTGTTACTTTAGAAGAAGATTTACTCGTGCTGCATCCTATATCCCATGCAATTTAACTTTTTTGAATATATTTACATAAAAAGGTTATAAGAAAGACGAGACTTAGGATTGCTCTATTTCAAAATGTTCAAAGTAGGACATTTTAGATTACTAGGGTAGAGGTGGTTCAGTTTTAAATTTCGAGCAATGAAGAAGTGCATGGAACTTTCATTTTTATTAAAATTTGTAATTATAATCTCTGGCTACACAGCCCATGCTAAAATTTTTAGACTACGTTAACAGTAAGCTTAGTTTAAATTCGCTTTTGTAACACTAAACCAGGTTAAAATTTAAGCTTCTGAATTTTATGATTACTCAAGGTATTTGATATTTAGCTATAATGTAGACATATTTATTAAAAAATTTAAATTTATAATAAAAATATGGATTTTAAAAAAATTATTTACAATTTTGCGGCTATTGTAATTTCAGAATATGCTCTTGTAAACGAAACTTATTGTTTCGGATATATTTTGTTGGCAATTTGAGTCTGGCTTTGTATAAGAGGAGTATATGTACGAAAAATATTCTGTATTTAACAGAAGAAGCAGTACATAATAAATATGCTAAGGAATCTGATAAAGTGTCTCGGCGGCGCTAAAATAGGTGAGGTCTGAACGTGTATAATGATAGTTTCCAATTTTTATAATATTTGTTATAATTCGAGTCTTAGCAAGCGTTAGAAATTATATAGAATCACAAACACATTGGATTGACACTATCGATTTGTGAAAAATAGTTATTTAAATATTAAGGGCAGTAACCGATTGAGAATGATTTTGTAATTAAAAAAAATAAGGTTTGAATATTATTTTGACGTTAAAAATTTTTGATTTTCATTTTTAAAGTAAGTTTTGGTCGTTGTTTTTATTTACGCCTCGGCCTCCTGATCCCTAAGTATTTCACATCACTTACCGATCAGTAATTTGTAAATAAAGATTACTGCCTTAACCCAATCGCTAAACATTAAAAAAAACCGATCCTGCAAAATAGTTATTTAAGTATTAAGGAGTGCTTCCTACCGTTTACTTGTGATTTATCCGGTAGAACAGTACTCACTGCCCGCAATACTTATTAGGTTTTTTGCATGATCGACGCACAAAATTAAAAAAAAAATAAGATTTGAAAATTATTTTGATATTAAAAATTAAAGTAAGCTTTGATCGTCTATGCCTGGACATCACTTACCGATCAGTAATTTTAAAGAAAGCCTTGGAAACCCTATCGGTGTACATTAAAAAAAACCGAACGTGCAAAAATGTATTAAAAACAACAATATAAATACGTTTAAATTATACTGAATAAGAATTATTTTGTCAGATATTTTTAGTTAACTCGAATAATACAAAAATAAATAGAAAATTTGATTTTCGTCGATAAATGATACCTACACCTACGAATGAGTAAAGCAGTAAAATTTGTACGGTTCAATATAAGCTAGGATATACATATTAATAAAAAGAAAAATTATAGAAATAAATTTACAAGACCTTTAGAGGAAAATGTTCTAAATGTAGGCAGTGATATTTATATTTATTTTCAATATTATAAATGAGATATTCCTAATGAAAAATTGAAATTAAGTAGTCAACGTAGGACGAAGGACCTCGATCTCTTGTTATAAAATACTTTATGGGTGGAATTTGTGAAGGAAAATTAATAGCAAATTTAATTTTATTTTAATTTAATTTTTTTAAATGGTTATAAATGAAATAAAATTTATCCCACATTTGATAATTACAGTTGACTCTCTCTAAATCAAACACACTCATATTTGAATTTTTCTCTAAACCCGAATTATTTTTTTGACATATTTATGCTTGTATATGTAAAAAATTCTTTAAATCGATTTTTTCTCTCGCTAAGGGAGGTATTGGAATCATGCAAAAAATCACATATCCAGATTTTAATGAATAAACACGCTTCAATGTTACTGGAGTCCGATTTTAACATTTTTACAATGATGTCTGTGTGTGTGTGGATATGTGTATGTGTGTACGCGTGTATGTGTGTGTGTATGGCTGGATGTTGGAGAGACGATTCCTCAAAAACTATAATACATAAGACCTGTTTAACTATGAATTCCTTAATCTGACATTCCTGGGAAAAGCTGAAAAGGTTTTGGTAACAATTGAATAACCGGAAGTAGTAGTTTTTGTTTAAAAATCTTCTAAATATTATTTTTTGAAAATTTTTGATATTCCTAATTTTGAAGAACAAAATTCTGCATGTAGTACATTTAATTTTTTTATTATATCTTCTATAAATTTAGAGATAAAGACGCTATAATATATAGAATATCGGGATATAATAAGTCAAATAGGCGAAACTACACTAAGGAAACCAGTTGATAAATTCAAATGTCTATAACATAGTTTGTAAATGATAGATATCAATTTTAGTGTCAAAAATAAACAGTTTTAATGACATTCTGATAGCTTTTTCTGGGAAGTACATTCAGTCTTTCTTATTGTTTTATTAATGAAATATTTGAAATTATAGGTAAAATGCATATATCCATCAGAAATACCGCCAATCTGGTTAATGAATTGGAAGAATCTCTGACAATCAGGAACTTCCTCATACAATGAAAAATATATGTAATTAGAAATATATGTGTGCAGAAGACATGTTAAATACAATAAAAAGAGTCAAATAATTGTATTAAGTGAAGTAGTAAAATAATGTGGCGACCTTGACTTATATTTAAATTTCAAATAATTTCTTCCCTATTAGAAATTGAGAAAAATATAACATTTACAATTTTATTATTTTTTACAGTCTATTTACTCGCTTTTACTGGCATAAATAAAACTTATATCCGATCACTACCTTCGTCAGTTTTTCTTCGATTCTGATACAAAATGATCTATTTTGATTAAGCTTTTTTTTTACTTATTTTAGTCAGTAGGTACTATATGCCCTTAAAGTTTGTACTTCAAGTTGAAGAACACCTGCATATAGCTTTGTACTAGTATTTAAATTTGCATTATCTAGATTTTATTATATAATGACACTTAAACAAGTTATTGAATTTCAAAATCAACGGATTAGATCATTTATTATCATAAAACCGACGTTTCGGTATAGCTTATATCTTCTTTATACCTTCCGTCACCTTTAGGTAAGGGAGGTATTGTCCTTGGTCAAAAAATTCGGTGGTGAGTTTTTAATGAATAAGTACGTTTTAAGATCCCTAGAATACGATTTTTCGAATTTTACATTATGTCTATGTATGTGTGTGTGTGTCCGTGTGTCCCTGTGTGTGTGTGTGACAAATTTTTCTCCGACGATAACTCCAAAACTACAATTCTAAAAATTATGATTCTTTCGTATTCCTCTTCTTTACAACCATATGAAGAGCTGATTAGATTTTGGTTATAAGTGGTCAACCGGAAGTACCCTTATTTGAAGTTCTTAACAGTTTTTCTGGCAAAAACGTAGTTAAATATCAATTTTCGACATTTTATGATCATTAATATGAAAGAAAATCTTATTTTCTATACGATTTGATTATACATTTTCCTTCATATTCAATAGATATAGAGTTATAGAGAGATTAAGAGAGGTTAACTTTCAAAAATCAGTCAGCTTTGTAAAAATTATGGAAACAGCAGATATATTCAAAAAATTCTAATTGACAGATGTCAGTGTCAAGTGCAAAACCAAAGTGGAAAGTATAGGATCAGAAAGTAACAAAAGTGACAGAGTGCCCCTCGCAAGTGACTTACAGTTTCAATGCCAGGAGTACGAGGAAGGCCAAAGAAAAGATGGAAGGACCGTGTAGCAGAAGATTTCAGAAAGGAATAACTGTGAGAAGAAGATGCGTTGGATAGGAATGAGGAAATGTCAAGTGTAATTTACATAATGGTCGTCCGTGTTATAATTTTACTGGATTTGTAGAATTCTTTTCAAAGGAACTTGCAATATGGAATTTGTAAAAAATAGTTTGTTCGTGTTATAATTTTACAGGATATATAAAATCTTTTTCAAGAAACTTTTGGTATCGGATTTGTACAAAATACATCGAATTGACGGAAGGTTTTGTGCTGGCCACAACAGATTTTTTAACATATATAATAAAACATCGTATAAAATTTCGCAAAGAATATATATTTATAAATCTGTTCACTCTCAAAATCAACATAGTGAATACTTTTTTTTCTGATAAACTATAAAATAAAATATGGTACTTAGATATTTATGAATTTAAATGCTTCAATTCCAAAGTAATTATGTAATATTGGAACAAATATTAAAATATGTAGAAGAAATGAAGTAAAATTGTGAGGTGTAGTATTGATAAAAGTGTGGGATTGAGTAAGCTGATATACTTCAAAGCCTATAAAATATAAAATAAAGTTCGTATTAAAGTACATGATTTGTATGTAATTGACAGTAGGTACAGAATTATTTCGTGTAGGAGGCATGTTAGAGTTCATTCGTTTGAAATAAATTATGAATTGAGATTATAGATTTGTACTTATTTGAAAGACAACTATGTATTTCATTGTGACCACCCACCGAGAATTTAATATATTATTATTATTGTTCTTTTTATTATTACCTAAATATATGTCTATTCGTTAATGTTACTATTTACAATTAACTAAGGTACCTATTCAATTTTTTAACAATATTAAATAAATTTTTATTGGTACTTTTTAACCTATCGATTAAAATTAATCTTATAGAAATGTAACATTCTCTTTACGAATTTACAGCTCAGTGTTTAATTTTTCCTGTAAATATGCATTTAGTTAGTGATATTGTTTCACTATTGATTTTTCCAGCATTTCGCATAATGTACTAGGTGTTTCTAGGAAACTGTTTTCAGCGATTTGTTTGTTTTAATGTTACTGAAAATAAAACAATTTCTGATGGTTGACTTCAGCTACTGGTACACAGAGAGCGCTGCGTACAATTTGGGGTAGGTTACGTAACAGGGCTTCCAAACAAACGTGTTTGACCTTTATTCATGTTCAAGCTAAAGTTTCAGAAGTTTCAAATTACTTGTTTCATAAAATTAAATCAAATTTCATATTAATGCAACTAATTTGTATTGATAATTTTGCTTTATTGCAATTTTGCAATTAACATTATAAATATATTTTATGGAACCTATGGATGTTAATGCATTTTACTGAATAAGGGACATTGAATGTTGATCTTGAAATATCGGTGTTATAAGAATAAATGCTGTTTGACTGAGATTACGAGTAATTGTAGACACCTTTTACAGAATATTTTTATAATTACTTTTTAAAATCATGTAATTTAATCAGATTTTTTAACTTAACCAGGATAATTTTTATAAACAAGAAAAAGCATAAATAATATTCGACTAGATAAGATAGAAATGTTTTTATGTTTGTAGTTTTCTTTTTCTAATAAAATGATTTCGTTCATTGGTTCATAATGTCATTTCGGCACCCTTAAATAGGTTGTGAAACACTGACATAGAAAAGAAACGCCTTATTATTTAAAAGCAAAATAGCTATGTACAAGTATTTGTCTCGTGATAGTTATAGGCGTAAGTCAGAGCCAATTATTTGTTTGGCTGTTAGCACATCTTGTTACGCACACCTGTTTTAAATTTCTATTATTTTTTGTTGTGTTTTTCACAGTCACTATTAATATTTTACTGGAAGATACAATGGATATGTGACTAATTAAATTTAGAGAAAATCCGTACTTTTTAAATTTATTAAATATGTAATAACAAAATTCCAGAAAAACGGTATTAAAAATTGTGTGACATCATTGATATGAAGTGATACGCGAGAGTGAAAGAGATAGGTACATTTCCTGCATTACTTTGCACAAATGACCGGGTACCGTTTTTCTCAAATGTTATTAATACTTAACAAACTTTAAAAAATAAGACATATTATTATTAACTCAATAATTAAATGGTGACATCCTGTTTACAATTTTTTTTTAATATATTGCATTATTAGTTTCCCTAACTTTTTATGGAATACGAGTCAGAAATTTTACCAGATTCATTGACAATTTACTTGCATTTTGATGCAAAGGATCTGCAGCTTACAGTGAGTTCCGAACTCAGTGGATTTTTAAAATAAACTGCGGGAATCGAATCCCTATGTGAACGCGTTAACAACAAACTGCTAGTGTTCTATATTGTATTAATTTCATTATTAATTTTTGTACACCTTTGGAACAAATATTTCCATTTATCATTTGCCTTGCTCTATCTATCACCTACATAGCTTGTTTATCAAGTGACTGGACATTGGCAGCAGAAGCAGCAGGAAGGGAATGGGTCAGGGTCGGGAACAAGTGGGACAGGCCAGGAACGAACGATTGATTAGATAAACGGTTGTACAATCCCGTGGTGGTGACGCAGTTCAAGGCCACGTAACAGTTGTTCACTTGTTCATCCGCTTTGATCTCATCGCGATGTGCCGTGTGCGTTGCTCTCACATGGAAAATTGCGAGGGTGGAAGAACTTCCCAAGCGGAAGTGATTGATTACTCATGGACTTTTTAATATCAGTTATTTTTATTTGGTGCTTTTAACTTGCTAATATCAAACGAGCAAAAAAATATTTTTTTAATATATATATATATATATATATATATATATATATATATATATATATATATATATATATATATATATATATATATATGTAGACGTCGGTAATGATGAAGATATATTTTACCGTGTGGGCGCTTACTAGGCGTCACCTCACGGGCACTCATAGCTGGTGTGGAGAGTCTACATGTGTTGTAGATACTGGCACACCCAGAAATGGGTAATATGCCGTGATGATATATTATTATTATTATTATTATTATTATTATTATTATTTTTATGTATATATATATATATATATACAGTTTTTTAGACGCCAAAAGTTTCTGTATTAATTTATTGCAAAAAGAATTAGTGCATATTACAAAGAGCAAAATTACGAATTTTTTGATACCAAATCCATTGCATTTCTGTTTCATATAAAGCCAGAAAATAAATTTAAAAATTTGCACAATTAATTAAAAATATCATTAGCCGTGAAACTAATAGAAACAAAACAAAACAATTGTTGACTTAAGACATTATTTGTTAAATTATTATTTTCGTTTTATTAAGAAGAAATCGTGGAAAATTTGTCTCATGAAGAAAAATTACAAATCATTAAATGGTTTTAATTGTTCCCTTGTAGTTTGCAGTTTTTCTCGTTTCTTATACCTTATTTCTTATTACATGTAGATCATGTTTAATTTTTAAATACCTATTACAATAAATATTAAATGTTTCTTAAATAAATATCCTAGTGTTTTCTTTATTTTGTGTTATTTTGTATTAGTTCAAAAATTAATAACTTTAATCTTTAATTGTCCCCTATCAGGTTAGTAAAAAATGACAATGTTTTGTTACTATCAGTTTCATGGCTAATGATATTTTTTCTTAATTGTACAAATTTTTAAATTTATTTTCTGGCTTTACATGAAACAGAAATGTAATGTGTTTGGCATTAAAAAATTCGTAATTTTTTTCTTTGTAATAGGGACCAATTATTTTTTTTAAATAAATTAATATAGAAACTTTTGGCGTCTAAAAAACAGTTTTTCTATGTTATAGCCCTACGACCCGTTTTAAAATTTACACCCTGTATATGGGGTACGATCCCGGCCAGGGCAGACTTTTAATAGCATAAAAGCGATCCCTGTGGTGCACTCTCCACACCAGCTATGAGTGCCCGTGAGGTGAAGCCTGGTAAGCGTCCACACGGTAAAATATATCGTCATCATTACTGAAGTCTACATGTGTTGTAGATAATGGCACACCCAATAATGGGTAATACGCCGTGATGATATTAATTTTATATATACATATTCTTTCTATCCATGTGTTGTAAAAGAAGTATAAAATATGCGCAATTACGAGGCTAGTTCAAAAAATTCTCGGTCTAATAAAGAAAATGAATTTTAACATTTTTAGTTTTTAGTTTACATTACATAGTCTCTTTTCACCATAATACACATAGAGGTAGTCCATAGATATTTTAACTTCTCCAACTGCTGAAAATTAGTGTTTATCTCAGTCATGACCTCTGTAATTGAAGTGAATCTTTTCCAGTGAGAGATTTCTTCAGAATGAGGAACAAGAAAAAGTCAGTATGGGTTAAATCTGGCGAATACGCTGAGTACCCAACTAAGAATAATATTTGGTTGCAACACAGCTGTACGCCTTGTTAATGCTCAGTACGATAAACATATATAGTAAAAAAAAAACTCTGTCGGGATTTGCAATAAAACTGAAATATATCGTAATTATGCCAAAGCGGCATATCGCTCACTGCTTGCATTTTAACAATGGATACCAAACGGGCAATTATTTCCGTCGCTCTATTGGATTGAAGAAATGCCTTACATTGTACTTCTACCTACAGTATTTTACTATGCAGAGCATATCTTTATTTCAACAGAGCGGCGCAAATAATAGCCCGTTGACACCCAATGCTGTAATGCAAGCAGTGAGCGATATGCCGCTTTTTCAGAATTACGATATTTATAATTTTATTGCTGGACCAAACACAGTCAATTTTTCTGACTATAGCCACAAGGCCGGGCTTAATCACCAAACGGACCCGGTGTTACCATGTATATAAATTTGTTCCTTTTTTTTGGGGTACTTATTGCTAAAATTTTAAGTATCATTTGTGAAAGCCAATATCAGAGAAAAAATATTTTACAATATTAATCGAACATAACATAAACATGAAATGATATTGCAAATTTCTATTAACTTTTACTTGAATATATGTGGCTAGACACCAGACAGTTGATAAAATGTATTTGAATATTGATAGTGCTATACCTACCCATCTCTGTTTAATATTAGGTTGTAATAGATATTTTTAATATGTATTTACTAAGTCAGGTTGTGATATGTGATTAGCGTGGTCGTTTAATTAGTTAGAAGACGAAATATTAGCGATTATTCAAAAGAGGAGGAGATTATTCAAATGATATAAATCATAGATTTCAGAGGATGTTTGATAACATATGTTTTACCTTAAAGTGTTGTTCAATTTGCAATCGAGATGTTAATTATTACTTTCTATATATGTTTTAAAGTTTTTGGTAATATACTTTTTTAAAAATTAAATATATACAGGTCGTCCAACATGAGTATCTCGAAAACTAAGCTATATCAAATATGTACGAAGTTAGTTAATTTAGACAAAAGCTATGAGACCATTTCAATGGTTTTTAGTTATTTAGGAATAAATGCATAGGCCACTAGATATGGACGAAATTGCAAATTCTGCAGTTTTTATTTTGTTTTTGAGAAAATCTTCCAAGTGAGAAATAATACTGAAACAAAACACCATAAAAATGGACTCCTTATAGGGCTACTTTTGACCAAGTTAACCGATTTCGTAAGTATCATAGTTTTTAACAAATTCTAATGGAGTTATCGTAGACAAGAAATATAGAAAAATATATCTACTACAGCATCCGTGCTTAATAAACATGTTATAACTATGAGAAAGATTATGTGACGTTATTTGTTGTTACCTGCGCTGCTGTCAAATATAAATTGCATTCAAATGCCATTCAAAATGTCGATATTATCTGTGTACATGTGTAAAAATGTATTGCATATAATTAATGTACCTCGATGTACTCTCATTGTGATTTATTGATCGCTGATCGATAGTGACAGAAAGTAATGTAATAATTTATATTCAAAATTTGCGCCTGTCATTTACATATATATTATAATATGTATATTATAATTTAAAAAGAAACTTAATTATAAAATATATAGGCTATTGATTCAATAGTAAACAACTCAAATATTGTTTATAAATTCAAGTAGTAGGTCCTCGTTTCGTATTTCACAATCTGTACATATCGAACTAGGAATCATAATTTGTAGCACAGTAGAATAATTTTATTTCAGTTCTAGGTCTTACGTAGGTTGAAAAAATATTGCATTAATTTTATTAAAAGCATTCTTGTGATATTAATTTCCTGTTTATTGGTATATTGCGAGCAATTTAAATATGTGACGGTAATATTGATAATTAGTAAAGAGAATGGGAAAAAAATTGACAAAGGCTGGACAGGCGATGAAAATTTTAAGAGCCAAATATTTTCAAGGTCCACACAACACAAATTCAAACAAATAATTTATTATAATGCCAATGATAAGTCTGACTGTGCAACAAGGATGATAAACGAAAAAGAGATGAGAGAGTACTAAGCTCAAAATTTGAGACAGGAAAATCCTAATTTTTGGAGAAGTTGAACTAAACGAAAAGGAATGAAGACGGAGAACAAAATGAGAAATATCAGACACATGCAAGAATGAAATATTATTTAAAACGTTTGTTACAAGTGAAATGGTTAGGTTAGTGGTAAGCAATATTATTTATTGTCATATTTTAAAAATATGCCCTAAAGAATTGCAAACCAAAATTCAGTATTATTTCATGCTGTAAAAATAAATACTGTAAAATCATGGTTTAGTTTATTTTTACCTGTAGGTTTCTTAATTATTTATAAAACAAATAACTTCGTGATTATCGAAATGTAAATTTATTTATATGGAATTTAACACAAATTGTACATATCACACGAAAAGATTATATTTGACGTCTCTACACAAAACACGACAATTACGCGGAAAAACAAAACAATAACAACTTTCGTGGCCAGTAAATGCTGCCATCTATCGGTACATATGCACTCTAGGGTTTTAAGAAGTCTTGGCGCTACAATTTTCGCCTATATATCTAGTGACCTACGTATTTTATTCGAATAAACAATATATAACATTTTACAAATTTGTAATTTGTATGTATTCTGTGGAAACCTATTATTGGATTTATCTGTTGGTTTCCCAAACAATAATTAAATCACTAAAATGGCTTTCCAATGGGAAACTTTTGTCAAATTTAACCGACTTCATAATTCTTATAGTTCTCGAGATCCTTATGTTGAACAAGATATCCTGGACACCTCTACATTGGGTCTCTAGTAGAGCCCAGTTTCGTCATTTTAGAAAATTCTAGAATGGTTAGTCAGTTCTAAAAGGCTGTAATGATCTAATGACTAGAGCAGTAGATTGTTAGTTTAAGTAAATAAATATTAATTAATGGCGATATAAATCTCTAGAATGATAAGTTAGTTGTAGAATTACTTAGTAACTACTTTAGTGCTATATAATTATAAATCATAAATGTCATTTTATTTTTTTAAACTTCTGTTTAACTATATAAATTTTGTAGCCATTTGTATTGAAATGCCTTTTGCGATATAGAATATTGAGAAATTAATGTTGAAATAATGTGGAAATAATATTTATTTTTGAATAACGCAAATGTCAAACAATTTCTTTTCCTCTTCGCACATCCTCTACTTCCGATACTAAAAATAATCGCTAGCGATGCATCTATATTCTCGTTATCTGTTGTACGTCACAGCCCGCTGGATGACGCTCGGCAGTAATAACGTTATATTAATTACAAAGCAAAATCGGAGCATTATCGCCACTTTAGCTAAAACAAGAATTCTGAACCGAAACCGTGGGCTCCTTTGGCGTTGCCGACGTCACTAAAGTTTTGTTATAGTTCGAATAGTTTGCATCCCACCCAGTTCATGAAGTGTTAACTCAGATTATTTAGAATTTGTTCGCGATAATTTTATTATTAGATTATTCAGAAGATTTAAGGGTTTCCATAGTAATTCACATTTGTATTTGCGTCATGAAGTAGGTATAGAAATTAAACGTTGAAAATTGAACGCTAAATAAAAAATTTAAATAGTATATTATTATATGAGGGATTATGACCGTCATTATTCACGAAGATGACGTGCAAATCATCTGAGTGAATAATGACCATAATCCGGAATATAATACCAAACTTTTTCTACTCCTGTAAATTAGGAAATAACGAATAAATATTTTAGAAACGACACAACACAACAACTTACACTTTGTTGGAATGGTAGATACTGGCACACCCAGTAATAGGTAATACAACGTGATGATATATTTTATTTATTTTTATTTTATTTGGAACAATATTTATCAAACAGAAAATTATAGTAATTAAGGTACCAAGAGAGGACAATAATGCTTGAGGTCAACACTGTATGTTGACTGAAGGCGTTATTGTTGGTTTAACTCCCGTGGTGCCTTCAACGTTTAATGTTTTGTTATTTTTTTTAATACTCTACGGATTACGGATCAGAAAGTTTTAATAAAATTTGCGAAGTAGGTAGGCCATGCTTTTGCTTGTTTTTAAGGCTTCATCCCAGTGCCAATATTTCTCGACAACATTACCACAGTAACAACTCATAATGCCCTAGGGCATTATTTGTTATATAATTACCCTGGAAGCAGAGGTATTATGTTGATAAATTCCAACGACTAGTTTTTAACCAATCATGATGCAAAACACTTGAAAATTCAACCAATGGGAACAGTATTATACTGATAAAACGTCGTTACACCGATAATTTTCCGCTACCAAGTAAATAAAAAGTTGTTATTGTTTATAACTGCCAGTTTGACAATTAATGCGTCAAGTTTCATTTTGCGTTGTCTTTCTAATTTATCTCACCAATTACCACACGACCTCTCAGATTTTCTCAGATAAACTTTTATTTTTAAGCACTCATTTTCTTTTGCTTTTAAGCAAAATCACTCAAGTAAACTGACATTAGATAAAACCTCTCCTCCTTCGGAGTCGGGATTTACCATGCAGTTTGCTTTCGTGTTTGTTCCTAAGCAGAAAAATTCGTGCAAAATAAGAATTTATCGATAAAATCAGGAGGTCTTGTGATATTCCTTCTGATAATAATAACATACCGCTTAAACAGTAAATTAATTTTTGATTACAATTTATTAAGGGAACTACCTCCTTATAGGCGATTGGCGTGAAGATATATTCTAAAATTTGTACAAATGATAAGATTAAGAGATGGGGTGATAATATCCATTGATTCCATTATTAAATTCTCACTAAAGCATTTCTGGCAGGGTGCAGTTTTTCCACATCGCTCTCAGTATCCATTTTAACGTAGTTAGGAAGGGTGTTCACGGCAGATTTAAAATAAAAGTGAATAAATGATTTCTGGTTCTGTGATTGGACGAGAAGAGTGAATTATGACCCCTAATTCACAGTCGTGAATTTTGATTAGTATAATTAATAGAAAAATTTGAAATAATGGGGAAATATTTTTAAAGAAGTAAAAAAAACATAGTTTTTAAATAGTGGGACGTGAAATATTGGAGCAGTCTGTTGTTTGATTGTTTATTGAAAAATCTCAACAATACTGACGTTTTAGATTTTAATAATCCATCTTCAGGGTTAAGTATACATATGTGATTAAATATGAAACGTAGTATTTAATATAGGATAAACAATGAGGGCAAAAATTGTTTTTATTACAAAGGATGTACTAACGGTACTGTCATAAGTAATAGGTATCAATATTTTTGTAGTTCTTTTAGTATTTTATCATATTACTACTTTTTTCTCTATTATTTCAAAATATTAAATTTTAATATCTGTATCCTCGCACTACATTAAATAAATACCGGTGTAACTAAAATAAGTACATTAAATTTAACTAATGATAAAACTCGTCGAGAGCAACAATATTTCTTTGTGCCTTTTTTTTGTAAACCTCCTAGATATTGTGTTTAAAATGTTTTGTAAAAAAAATGTTACTCACAAATATTGTTGCTCTCGACGAGTTCTGTCAAAGTTATTTAGTTTTTTCTGTTTCACCAATATATGTCTCGAAAAAAGAAATTTTTTTTTCCAAAAAATTGCGATATGGAAAAAAATACTAAGAAAAATTATTGTTCTTACCAAGTTCTACCATTGGTGAAATTTAATGTACTTACTTATTTCTTTTGCATCTTGTATGTGCCTATATGATAATAGGCATATTATATTATTAGTGTAAAATATATTAATATGTTATAAGTAATTAAGCTTTTAAGTAAATATTACTCAATATTTTTAATTTTAATTAGATGTTGTAACAAGGTCATGGTTATCCTTTTCCAAATGTTATTCATTATTATTACATTGTTTACTGTTTACACTTTACATTACTCAATTATTTTCTTGATACAGTGATATTCTAATTTGTTATGAAAGTGAGAAAGAAACAATTTATTATTTAACTTCTTAAGAATTGTATAATATATGTAGGCAGCAGTAGGTATAAAGACGTCATAGATTTGCAGTTGTGTTGTACAGGTCAAGGGATATGTTATATAAAATTTTGTTTCATTTGACGTCAGATCCAGACATGAAGTTTCTTCTTGTTTCATAAGATCATTGAACTGACAATCGTTTGCTTTGCTTTACTTTTTCTATTCTTCCATTCTCAATAGAAGGCATTGCATATGTTTTAAATTTATTCAGTGATATAAATTAATATGCAGTTATATTATTAAAGGAAAAATAAAAATTATAGATATAATTTAGGCCTGATTGTACCATCTCTAGTTAAAGTGACAGTTTATTAACCATTACATAAAAATTAAACTGAAGGTTATAAGCGATGCTTTCCTACAAATAGAATTTAACGTATAGTTAATAAACCATTAGTATAGATGTATATGAACAAGAATTTGTAGCAATACTGCATAAACAAAAATTTTGACAGTAACATGGTGCTTGTTACATATAAAAGTGACAAGTGATAATTGAAAAATAGAATTTCAAGATTTTATGTCGTCAAACTATTTTGACGTTATTGAGATGACAGACGTTCTGAAACGAAAACGGGGAACTAATTTATTTCGTTACGAAACCAAATTGTTGATTGAACTTGTCCAGAATATAAAAATATTGAAAAAATGAAATGTAAGATGCCGTGACATGGAAGGAAAAAGAAAATGTATGTATTTTTTACCTCTCGCCAAGGGAAGTACCTATGTTGGATTCATGCTAAAAATCGCATATCCAGTGAATAAGCACGTTTTAAAGTTCCTAGAATTCGATTATAACATTTTTACGACGATGTCCGTGCGTGCGTGCGTGTGTGTGTGTATGTGTGTGTATGTGTGTTCTAAGTATTATTATGAAAATAAATGTTAGTAGAAATATTAAAGAACATTATATTCTCTATCCGATAAATATATATTTTTTATTGTATCTTCCATAGATTTAAAGATACACAAAGTATTATATATGTATAGAATAATCTGATGTAATAAATCGCTCAGTCCAAAGCCAAACTTCCAACTAGGAACCCAGTTGACAAATTCAAATGTTTATATTACAAACAAATGTCAGTGCCAAAAATCAATAGTTTGACTGTCATTACTGAAAGCTTTTTTTGGGAAGTACATTTAATATTTCTTATTATATAATTAATTAAATATTTAAAATTGTAGGTAGGTATATTAATATCCCGTATTATCCTTGAGAGATTGCGCTAATCCCATCAATGATTAGGAAGAATTTTGAACATTTTAGAAGAGCAGGACATAATTCCTTATAGAATGAAATAATGGATAAACCTAAGAAGTATTTGTGTGTACAAGAAATGTTAAAATCGATACAAAATGGAAATAGCCAGAGGTATTTTGCTGGCCACAACAGATTTTATTGTGATTTCTGGTAGTAATAATATTAATGTTATAACTATTTTTGCTATAATTTGTATATCTGGTTTGAACGATAGTATTATTAAAAATTATAAATACTTTCTTTAATATTTCCAGTTGCCTTGCTGGGCCTTTAGTTAATAACATATAATGAATTTTGTTAAAAACCCGTTACAAATTTACAATTTTGTGTTATTTACCTGGAGACTGTATCCTTATGTTATGTGGTTACAATCTACTGTACATTGTATCTACTATGTGGGAAAGGTTGTAGTTTAAAAATAAAGCTACGTTGGATATATTGCGTTTTCGTCTCATTGGCATCTTCTTATATTCATTTCTGAAAGTATAAATTGCTTTGGCTATTTGTCTTTCATATTCATAATCATAATAAATGAAAATCTTTGGGATTGGCATTATCGTATTTGTGTTAATAACAAACTATCATGTAATTTTTTGATAAATAAGAACTAGTTACGAATTTATCATTGAAAATATTTGAATGATCCAGTTTATCCTTTAATTCCTTTAAATTCCTTTCCAAATTCGTTCTAAAAGGGAAAGGAATTTTGACTTCCTCAAAATCTTTGATAATATTTATTTTTATGTGTGCTGTAGCTGTTGGCATGTAAAATTATTTGAGAACTGGCAGTAGATAACTACCAGTTAAAACAATAACCAGAACTTCGAGTGGAAGTTAAAATTATGACAGCTTTAACCAAAGTTGGTAAGAACAATTTTGCAATATAACCGCTAGTTATTACTGTCATTTTAACTAAAGGTGATAGGAGCGGACCTTAGCCAAATAAAGATAAAGTTTACATAATCTTACTTTAAATCCAACTTTTAA
Organism: Ophonus ardosiacus; assembly: GCA_943142095.1. Lineage (NCBI taxonomy): Eukaryota > Metazoa > Arthropoda > Insecta > Coleoptera > Carabidae > Ophonus > Ophonus ardosiacus. The sequence goes on from OW964830.1 coordinate 31,830,072, forward strand.
TTATATTATTCTACACAGGGTGAATATGAGATTTTAATTATTATTGTTAATATGTTACACTGACAACGTTTTTTGAAAATTTATATAACAAAGATTGAAACTTTAGTTTAAAGTCCTATGGCCGATTTCACCACCGATTCCTAAACCGTTGCCTAGCAAGGAATTTCCTAAATTTAAGAACTGCCTAAACTGATACTTATCCATTTTGGATTTCACCAAACCATCGACCTTTAAACTAATAGACGCAGCGTACGAGCAAAACGCTTGTCCCGCCATAACGGTGCAGACACAGTATCTCTATCCTTCAACACTACGGAAGTTAAGAAAACGCGACAAAATAAAAAATTGATTTGTCCCTAACTTGTTATATTTGGTGCATATAATCGCTAAGAGTATATATATTTAATTTTTTTGTGCATAATTACGTTCATTATATATTTTTAATAAAATATATTGTATACACATATTATATTATAAGGAACAAGTAATAACTTACATATGAAATGACACAGCTAAACGGCGTACATACTGATGACTGCACAAAATACACCGTTCCCCCATTATTTTGTCGCATATGCACCTCACAACACATATTCGTATATGTTGACAGAAATAATTGTAAATGTTCTCCAAAAAAGTAAAATAATACACAAACAGTCACGAAACGTCAAATAGATTTTGACAACTATTTAGTGATAGAGAGCGATGTATAGAGGTTTACATATGGCTGAAAAAGATGTACAATGAGTACGAACGCATGCGCAGTATACTTTAACTGAGAACCTCCGTATTGTTGAAGGACAGAATATATATTTCTATCCTTTTATGTTGGAGCATTATTCTAACAATAAAAGAATAGGAAACACTTGGTCCATTAGTTTAAAGGTCGATGCACCAAACAAAGCAATGCCCAGCTAGGAATTACTTACGTAGGCATCGGATTATTAGTTACTTTTGTAATATTATATTTGCACACTGGAAATAAATGAATAATTTTTATAATTTATGACATTTGACAATTATATTTGTCAACATTGACATTGGAAATTATGTGGAGATATTATTAATATTACTTTGAGGTATATAAAATAATTAAATTTTTAAAGAAATTGCCTTTACAGATATATATTTATAAATTTGTATTACAGAAGTGGAAATTATAGTTGGAACAAAGATGAAAATGAACAAGAATAGAAAAATATAAATGGTAACATATAGAATAAATAATACAAAAACAGAAACTGAATCCTATGATTTCAAGAAAAAAATTAAAATATGACAACCGAAACGCATTTTTATGATATTTGGCTATGGCATTTTTGCAGAAATTATGAATTTAATTATATGTGAATACCCAATGTAATTTCCCAAAATATAAAATAAAGAATAAAAACTATATATTTATGTATTTACTAATTTTATATCATATAAACTCGTATAGGTATATAAAATTCTGTTTTCTAATGAAAAGGACATTTTTTCCAAAATCATTTTTCATCACAGAATTCAAAACAATTTGTTCTTTCTTTTCTATCTTTTGCATGTCTTTCTATTTCTTCGTTATAACTATCAAAATTCAATAAAATTGTACAATTTTCATTTTGAAGTGTCAGCTGTCAAACGTTAGGAAATTCTTAGCGATTTGGGCATCGGAAAACAGATACCTAGCTAAGTAATTCTTAAATCAAGATAGGCAATGCTTAGCGGTTGCTGAAAACGAAATTTTGCTAGGTAATGCCTATGTGGTGCACATCGGACACATAGGCATTACTTAAATTTTAGGAATCGGTGGTGAAATCGGCCACTAGAATTCTTGATTTATGCGGCATTAAATTGTTCTTCACCTAAGCAGTTTCATCAAAAGAAATCAATATTTGTCATGAGTTATCGTGAATGAGAATACAAACGGAACCAGAAAATTGTAATATCAACCTGTCAATTAATTTTCTATATTATTAGTAGAGAAGATAGCGTTGCTAGTTTCCAAGCATGTGTGTTCCGATTCCAGCCTAATTACATAACTCATACTGCTACGAATTGCTGAAAATTTCATATCATAATTTAACAGCTTTAGTAACCAGTATGAAATAAAATTGTGTGTGTAGGTACCACTGACGAAAAGTGTCTTTAAGGCTCTCGCAAGTAATTATAGTCTCAGCAACCCACCTTGACCGTAAACAACTTGCTTGTATTCACCTTAATGTTTCATTTAATCACAGTCGTAACTCTTACAGTTTTCGAGATAGCAGAGCATAAAATGAAAGTTAAAAACTTGCAGATATATAAACGAATTGTTATTTTCATACTCGGAATATTGATGATTATTTCAACGGTGTAATTTTAGGTTAGGATTTCCCAACATGCATTGCGCTTCGGGGCTCGAACAACAACGAATTCACTTGCAATTGTCATGAGTGGAATTACATATTCATATTACTTTATGCTTATGCTTATTGTAATGTGTAATCCAACACATTTGCAAGTATCATATGAGTATGATTCATGCGAGATTACGTTTGATGTGGATCCGCATCAGGTTTTGGGACTAGACTTTATCAGACGGCAGATATTAGTCTTTAGAGGCCGGGTATTTACAAATGTACATTAAATATGATTAGATTATCTGATAAAGTATATTTTTAAATGGGTTAATATTATGACAATTTGTTGGTACTTACCATGTAAATAAAAATAAATAAATATATCATCACGACTACGACTATTATCTAAGACATTCCAAGCTCTTCCTGAATGAGCCATCCAAGAAAAGAACAGACAACTTACTTGTAATGAGCAAGCAAGATGTCAGACTAATAACAGGACTGGTAACAGGACACTGTCAATTAAATAAACCTTTGCATAGGTTGGGCCTCAAACAAGAACCAACATGCAGAGGATGTGGAGAAGAGGATGAAACCCCTGAACACTTAATATGTCACTGCGAAGCATTTATGGCAAGCAGACATAGTCTTTTAGGAGCAAAGAAATTGCACACTGAGACACTAAAGGACATTAGTCTAAAGAAAATCCTGGAGTTTACAAAACATACAGGGCTCCTAGAATAGGAGGAAACACGGAGGGTACAATAAACCAGAAAGGTCGCAGTACAGGGGCAAGAATGAACCACCTCCCGACAATAATAATAATTATCTAATATGGAGTGTGCCGTGCCAATTTGCTTTTATTCGCATATTTCGGTAATGACGATATATCTATACCGTCGAGAGGGCTTTCATAGGCTCTCAAAGCTGAAGTGAAAAGAACACCACATAATCCGAAATTCAGTGCTCTGGGCCCATAACCTGTTAGCAGAGTGTGTTAAACGACCTCTTGCAAGTAATGCAGCAACAAGAATAATATAAATAATAGTGTAACTATAATAACATACAAAGTGAAATAAAATGTATAAATTACATAAAAATGACACTGACGACTGTCACAACAACTACAATCATGGTTAAAGGGTATTTGAAGTGAACGACTGGACCGTATTTACTACCTACGTGCTACCTACTATACTTGCCGTCAAATAAAAAAATATGGACTGGAGATGTATACACTGTTGCAAATTTCATTGGTCATGTCATCAGTCCATATTTATTTAACGGCGAGTATAAAAATAAGCAGAATCTCATTTATTTATTCCCAATATTTTTTGTTGCTGCCTTTTCAACGACCGCTAAGTGTATTTATAAAATAAAAGTTAAATAGCGTAAAGTACTATATTATTACAAAGTTATAATTTTCTCCAATAACAATACATAAAACTTTTAACAATATTTGTACATGGTAATAATTATATTTTTTTATTAATATTTACATTTATGCATTTCCTGGTAGCATTACAGTTAAACAATAAAATAAACAATTCACAGTTAATTTTTATGTGTTTGTCTGTATTTTTGACGTGGGCGGATAATATTTCCCAGTCATGTAAAAAACGCAGCATCATTGTGGTTAGGAGTTAAGTTATGAATTGGTGCATCACGTATGCCTGGAAAACATTAGCTTACCTGATGTATGGTTATGATGTGTGATTCAAACTTTATTTAGCACTTGTGTGGTTACTGTGTAATTTGTGCATCCCCAAATCTGGGGAGTGACACCAAACGGACATGACTGTTAATTTTTGTTTGATTAGTAAGGGTAATAATAAATTGTTATTAATTGTGCAAACGAAGAATGACTTGTTAAACAAAAAACCAATAATAAATCTTTCAGTTTTATAAATAAGTTAGAAATCATTACATACTTGGAATATGATAATAGTGATGTGCATATTTTTCAATGACAGTTTTTTTTTAAGGTAATAAGTTAATACATATTAATTGTAAATAACAATAAATGTCGTTTGTATTACTTCATATTAAAATTAGACAGTGCCTCGACCGCCAGCGTCGGTTGTCTAGGGCTTGTATACAGTTGTCGCGTTTACTCTTTCTAACCAGATTCACCAAGCCGCAGTATAGGTGACCAGCTTATAGAATCCGAATCTTTATGCAACAAGCCACAGACGTAAAAATACATACAGGGTGTCTCTTACATAGGGGAACATGGCTTAATCACAGATTCCTGAGGCTAAAATAAAACGATTTAATTAAACTTGCTTCTACTAGAAAGTGTACCATTTAGCCAGAATTTAGCTTCAAAGTTCTTCGAAAAAAAATTAATTTTGCTTGTAATAACAGAACGCTTTCTACGATTTGGATGAAATTTGGGATGACAGTTCATATGGGTATAAGTCAACTTTTAAGGTGTTACTTATTATTAGTGAACCACTAGTGTATGAAACTTAGGTGTCCCAACATTGATTAGACCGTAACTTTTGAATGTCCACGCCGATAACATAATTTTTTTTTTTCAGAAAGATACATTCAATAGTAAACTTTTCTCTCTCTGTTTAATTTGTGATATCTGTTACGGTTCAGGCAGAAAAAAATAAAACCTGAGTGACTGCATTGCCAATTTTTTAAAAATAAATTTAATCTAGCTTTTCTAATGACAGTAACAATTGTTTATGGGTTGTCAAAAAATTTCTTCGCAATATTCAGAAACTAGTAACATCCGTTTGTTCGGCCTAATAGTATTTTACTAACATTATTATAAATAACACGAATAAATATGTTAGCTTACTCCTAAACAAGTTGAGAAGATTGACAACTCGTTACTGTCATTAAAAATTCGGTGTTTGACATTTGGATAGACTGCTAGATTAAATTTATTTAAAAAAAATCTGATGTGGCCAACACAAAACCTCCCGCTATTTAATTTTTATTAATTTAAATACATACCAACGGATTTACTAACGCTGCAAACTGTTCCATTGCATAAAACTATTGCTTTATATACTATTTTCTTTTTAAAATGTCACTATTATTAATTTGAAGTGATTAGTTTTTTGACAGTGACATTTACTGTCAGTTACATTCATTTGAAATATGAACTGTGTAACAAAGGAATTGTGTTTTTCTTAGGCTTATTTTTAAATTTATCTGTAAAATATAAAGAAAAAGTATTAATGTATTCCTGTAGAAAATTTAATAATCTTTAATTTTCATAACGACAAAATGCGAAAAAATGGCATTTAATGGTATTTTTTGTAGAAAAACCGTTATGACCTTCAGGTAAAGTGCCATTTCTGGTTATCCGATTTACACCAAAATCTAATGGCTTCTTTTCATATTAGAATAGGGTATAAATACAAGGTTTCAGAATTTTCTGAATGATAGTATTTGAGTTAGAGCGAAGACAAAAGCCCTACACATACACACATACATACATACACATACATACACACACATACATACACACACACACATACATACACTCACATACACACATACAGACATCATCGTGAAAATGTTAAAATTGGATTCTAGGGACCTTAAAACGTGGTCATTTACTAAAATTTAAAATGTGATTTTTAACACGATCCCTATACCTCCCTTACCAAGGGTAGCGGGAGGTAAAAATTCACGATGCAGCCACTTAGGTTTTATTTTTTTCTGCCTGAACCGTAACAGATATCACAAATTAAACAGAGAGAGAAAAGTTTACTATTGAGAGTATCTTTCTGAAAAAAAAATAAATAAATAATTTTATGTTATCGGCATGGCCTTAAAAAGTTACGGTCTAATCAATGTTGGGACACCTAAGTTTCATACACTAGTGGTTCACTAATAATAACAAGTATCACCTTAAAAGTTGACTTATAACCATATGAACTGTCATACTAAATTTCATCAAAATCGTAGAAAGCGTTCTGTTATTACAAGCAAAAATTTTTTTTTCGAATAACTTTGAAGCTAAATTCTGTCTAAATGGTACACTTTCCGGTAGAAGCAAGTTTAGTTAAATCGTCTTATTTTAACCTCAGGAATCTGTGGTTAAGCCATGTCCCCCTATTTAAGAGACACTCTATATATGTAATTGTAGTTATTAATATAAAATGGACTTAATAATAGTGTTATATTTTATTGGACTCGAGTTGACCACATTTTAATTTGTTATGTTGTATTTGTTAATTGTCATGTCTAACTCATTTTTATGAAATATTTTTAAACATATTTTAATTTAAAGCCGAATAAAATGAATTTGAGTTTGAATTTATTATTTAACGACAAATTACACATTGCCGGTCGGCGGGAGTCGAACGCATGGAACATAGTTCGGGCAATCTAAAATATAAGCGCTAACCGGTCCAGCCACCCTGACATTTTCATTTTTGCTTTAAGAGATATTTAAGGATTTTTTAATAAGAACAGTAATCCCTCTTATAATCCAGTAGTAAAATTCCTAGTAAATTTCGCGTTACACACTACAAAGAATTAATGTATATGAGGGGCAGTAAGAGCAGAAGAGGACCAATTCCCAAATGTCTTGCACAAAAAAATCAAGGGTTTATCATATCTTAAACTTACTTTCAATGCGTTAATGATCTTCAACTGCATATAATTTTAAATGTACCCACTATAGATAAACAACCCAACTAGGTATGATAAATCAAAGACACAAACTCATTTTTTCTTACGACCAATATCGCGACCTACTAATGGTTGGGAACTGTCAGTTCGAAAAACCTTCTAGTAGATAGTGATAGTGTGTCGATGGATGCACTGAAAGCTGTGATGCGAAGGATAGTAAATTGGTTGGTTACTCGATACCGGATATCTTGTTCTTTTTGCCGGATAGCCGAAAATCTGATGGCGGTATATTTGACGAAAAATATTAAATATGACTTAAATAAATTTCACGTTTGGGTACGCGCAATTTGTTATAATACCATAGTATTCCTGGTGTCTTAATATCAGTAATGTATTCAATTGCATATTATGTAGATAGTGCATTGATAAAAGTGTACTGCCTTTTAAAAATGTAGGATTCTCGATTTAAACAGGCTATTATTCAGATGTAATTTACTATTTTATTACTTGTCATCAGTAGCATCACGCAATTCAGTTAGCCATTATATGATGATTTATTAAATCAGTAGCATGTAGATATATAAAACTATAATATATGTCTATTCATAAGGAACTGTCAGTAGCAGTATTATAGTGCTCCGAAAAAACTTTATGTGTCGTAAAGCTGGCGAAATATCTCCAAAGCTAATGAATTCCTGCGAGATAATGGTTTAGTATTACATATATCACTGCTGTAAACAGTTACAACAATAAAGTGCAGACTCATTCCTCAGAGTGTACATGTCCGTGGTTCTCGTTGGTCGGCTTGTCGCGCTCCGCTGGTTTACTTAATAGATACGAATACCTCGAAGCAGTATAATTCGCGAGATTAAAGAATTGTCTATTTATAGTTCGGTTAATAATGCATTTTGCGGTTTTTATAATGATTTATTGCGGAATTCACGGCGTACACGCGTTATGCGGAGAATTTTACTGTCCTTTGTCTCTCCTCGGCAGCAGGAAGTGCAAGAGGACGTGATTTACATGGGATACACCTGTAATTTCACCTAATCCATGTCTATATATTTTATAGAAAGAATGTGTAGAACGCGTGCTAGTGCTAGCAACATGAAAATTTATATCTAAATGAAGTATAACAAAGAAATTATGACTGCTGGCAGAATAATAGTTAGTAGAGATGTTTGAAAATGTAATAGATATAGCAGGTTCCGTTTCAGCTGGCATTTTTATTTTCCAACCAATTAAGGTAGAAGTAAAGATTATTTCCTGAATCTATTTTTATGACTCTTATTCAAACAAAGGTCGCCAGAACCGCATCCATTCACTCAGTACAATTTTATTAATTTTCAAAGAAAAATCACAAGTGTTATAGTCGCCGTCAAATTCTCATAAGTATGGACATGGACTGATCTTAAATTTACCCTTCTTCGTATCCTGTATTGCCACTGAATTAGCAACAGAGTAGACATCTCCAGTCCGTACTTATTTGACGGCAACTATAAATGAAATTATATTAGATAATTCGAACAACCCTCGGGCCATTCACTGACGATCTTAAATGTTATTATTCTTATCAACATCCTTGGTACCTTAATTACTATAACTACACTAGATTTTACAGAATAATTATAACAAAAACTCTATATATGAAAAATTGACTTCCATTGCTGCCTACACATCTGTATCCGTGTTGGCAAAAACATTAACGTTGCACAAATAAATAAGAAAAAAACTGTACTATTCTTTGAGTTTTATGGAATAATTTCGAATATTTTCTTTTTAAAACGGATATTTAAATTTAAAATGATTAATTTATGGACAGTGACATTTACCTGCCAATTACATAATTGAATATCTCAACTGTGTATCCAACGAGTTGCGATTATTTTTGCGCATAGACTGCAAGATTTATGAAAATGAATTACTTCATAAATTTATCCATAATTTTTATAACATAAATTGCGAAAAAGTAATATTCAAAGGTATTATTCTAAGAAAATCTTTCTGGAACTACAAATAAAATAATACTACTGATTATGTAATTTACACTTAACTCTAATGGATCGCGCTCTTTTTTTACCTCCCGCTATCTTAGGTAAAAATCGCATATAGAGATTTTAGTGAATAAGCACGTTTTGTTGTCCTCAGAATCCGATTTTGTGTGTGTGTGTGTGTGTGTGTGTGTGTGTGTGTGTGTGTGTGGGTGGGTAGATCGTGTGGACACGATTACTCAAATACTATCAATCAGAAAATTTAGAAATTTTGTATACTCATTCTATACTAATGTGGGAAGAGATCATTAGTTTTTAGTGTATATCGGATAACCAGAAATACCACTTATAAAAGCTTTCAACAGTTTTTCATGAAAAAAATACATTGAATATAACTTTTCAGCAACTTTTACTAATTAAAATTGAATATAATGGTACAATCTTCAATTCTACCATAATGCTATTTAGTAAATAACTTTAAATACAAATTTATAAAATAATTTGTTTTTATACACCATCTTGCCTATACGTCAAATAAAAACATAATACTTTAATAACAATTTTGACATATTTAAACAAATGTCACTGTCAGGAAGCAATTACATTAAAATTAATAATAAAACCCTGTTAAGGAGAATATAGTAGTAATATATTTGATTCTAATGAAATTAAGGTTTGTAAAAATAATATATTTTCCATCATACATAAATATTAGATGTATTATTAGATGGATACGGCTCTGAAAAGACTTTGTGTAAAGATGCGAGTACTATTTTGATTTTTGTTAAGTTTTTCTCTTAGTTTTGTGAAATTTATTTTGTGTATGATATATTTTTTAAATGTAAAATAAATATTGTTATGAGTGAATGTAAAAATATTTGAACATAATGATTGCTTTATTTATACTGCGTAGTTAAACATTCAGCGGGAGGTTATGGGCTGACCACATCAGATTTTTAAAACAGTACCTGAACGACGTTGCGGATTTTTCTGGACCTTAAACACCACTGTTAATAGTTGTCAGATATGGAAATCAAACCTCGGCTTCTCGTTAATATGCGAGACCAAGCGTATAGAAGCCCACTCACCATTGAGCCATCATCGCCAGTTTTAAAAACTGTAGCACATCCATATTTTATACGGATTATAAAAGTCAGTATATTACATGGAAATAATAATAATAATAATAATAATAATAATAATAATAATAATTTGCATGCTTAGAAGGCAAAGAATTTGGTGGATTTTCTTGCAATAGAGCAAATAGTTAAAAGTGACGGTTTGATTTTGGGAACATAACCTAACCTGATGCACAATTTTGTACTTCTAAATATCTATTATTTCATCGCCCGGATGTCCGGCAGACACTTGCCTATCGCCTAGTTGACCATCGCCCAGTTGACCATCGCCCAACTGTCCATCTCCCAGTTGAGCATCGCCCAATCGCCCTAGTCGAGATGACTATGTTCGTTCCAGCACAATCTGTTTATTTCTGACATTCACAACTCTGTACTGTCCATATCTGGAATCTGGATTCAGTTTTTCTCTAGTATTTAACTATACAAAGGAATACGTATTGATCGTTAGTTACACGACGTCTTGAGATTTAAAAGAAAACTGGAAAATATATCTTTAGTGTTTCATATTTCGTAAAACTATTAACCGTGCTGTTATTTACATTAAATGCATAGTTTTAATAACTACATTTATTTATTTTTATTTCGTTTTACATTAAATCAAATAACTCAAGTAATAGAAGAATAGTTGATACATTCTATTTCTCTGCGAGATATAATAAATCAGTGTGGAGAATTATTCTTTTTGTTATAACCAGAAGTATATGCATAGTAATGACTAGTTATTTTGAACTATTTACTATTTAGTTGCTTCACTAGTGCTGTAATGAAGATCTTAATGACAGAAGATGATAAATGAAACATTTGCAACTGTATGCATCCGTCGTTTCAATTTAAAATATTAATCATTAGAGTCGCTAACAAGTCGGATATTACATGAATTATTTATGGCACTACAAATTATTTAATGTTCAAAGAAAAAAGAATTTTATTTTTTTAAAGAAAACAAAAACTTGTGGAAAATATAATTTAAAACTTTGATGTGGCCAATACAAAACCTCCTGCAATTTAATTTTTATTAATTAAATTCATACCTACGTATTTATTAATGCTGCAGACTGTTCTATTGCATATAACTATTGCTTTACTTACTATTTTCTTTTTAAAATGTCACTATTATTAAATTGAAGTGATTAGTTTTTTGACAGTGACTTTTTATTAATTTAAATACATACCTACATATTTACTAATGCTACAAACTATAAACTATATAAGTTCCTTTGCATATAACATATAACTATTGCTTTATATATTATTTTCTTTTCAAAATGTCATCATTACCAATTTGAAATGATAGGTTCTTTGACAGTAATATTTACTTGTCAGTTACATTCATTTGAAATATGAACTGTGTAACAAAGGAATTGTGTTTATCTTAGGCATAGGGATTTATAAGAAAAATTGATTTTTAAATTTATTTGTAAAATATATAGAAAAAGTATTAATGTATACCTGTAGAAAATTCAATAATCTTTAATTTTCATAATGACAAAATGCGAAAAAATGGCATCTAATGGTATTTTTTGGAGAAAAACCATTATGAGCTTAAGATAAAGTGCCATTTCCGGTTATCCGAACCAAAATCTAATGGTATCTTTTCATATTAGAACAGGGTAGAAATACAAGGTTTCAAAATTTTCTGAATGATGCTATTTGAGTTAGAGCGTCAACAAAATCCATACACATGCACACATATACACATACACACACACACACACACACACACATATACAGACATCATCGTGAAAATGTTAAAATTGGATTCTAGGGACCTTAAAACGTGGTCATTTGCTAAAATCTCGATATGTGATTTTTAGCACGATCCCTATACCCAACGACCAAATATAACTAGACAAAACATAGTTTCATTTGTTTTGATTTCGGCTGGCCAGACAGAGATAGAGATATGTTTTATCTAGTTCGAGCATTTCTCACTAGAGGCGCAATATCGTTGACATTTTAGAATAGAAAGTTTTTTGGAATATACATCAAGTTATACATATATATTACGATTACAGGACAAATCTGTAAGTTTTACATAACTGTAAATCTGCAAAAAACTTATAAAAACGCATGCATTTTGCATATGAGACGCGGGCTTTGACATTTGCTTGTATGGCCCACCCCAACAAGCTTGCCAAGATTACAGTTTGTGTACCTTGTCCGTGTTGCCAAATGAATTTAAGCGTAAAATTAATTTATAAAAATATCCAAGATGTTTTGTTTATTTAATTATTTATAAGTTTTGGTATTAAATAAAAACCAACGTTTCACTCAAAAACAAAACCGCAAATGTCAAATTACACTGATATATTCAAGTGGCCTCTAGTGAGAAATTCACGAACTAGATAAAACATATCTCTGTCTCTTTCTGGCCAGCCGAAATCAAAACATTCAATAAAGAGGGATAGGGAATGTTTTGTCTACCAAGGGTAGCGGGAGGTAAAAAGTAAAGTAATATCCATAAATATCATTAATTAATGTTATTTTTTTCCTATTTGATTCATATAGCAAAAATTCTAATTTGCTGAAATGGGTGCACTTGTAATTTCGTAATTTAATTTTGTTATTGTGCTTTTTTGAGCACAGGTACTTCGAAATATTCTTTTTATGAAATGTAGAACAAATTTATATAATTTTCTATTAATAGTATGTACTCATAAAATTATTATTGTTGACATACTTTGGTTGCATGACTATTTCAGTATTAATGAATAAGTTTCCAATAGGATTAAGAGGAGAATTTGAAACGAGAAAAAAGAAATGCAAAAAATAAAGCTTTTAAGTTTTAATGTAATATTTATATTATTAATTCATAATAAAATTCAAAATTACCCAACGAAATTGAATGAAAATATTTCGAGAACAATATTCTCATATTCAGTAATAAATTTTACGTGACATCTTATTAAGAGGTTAAAGAGAAAATTAGGATTACTCAACATGTCAACCATGCCAGAGGCCCTAACAGCCCTTTTCTTAGAGTGTGGTTAACATTACTCAATATGTAAACCATACCAGAGGTCTTACCAATTCTTTTATTATACGTTTTGTACTTGTACTGAATAGTAAAAACATTTTAGCAGTTCAAGACTGTATTCTGGTATGCGCACTCATTTGAATTGATTTGAAACATTTTAAGATCAATCAAGTCACGTGGAAAGAAATAAATTAATAAAATTTACAATTAAAAAAAATAATAATAGTTACGTATGCAGCATGAATAAAATGTATAGTCTTATTTTATGAATAGGAAAATTAGGCGAGTCCACAATTCGTACGAATGAAATACTCTAATTACATAATTTTTTTTTTGTCTGCAATAAAAGTGTGAAAAAATTACCGTAGCGTTTCATTTTTGCACGCTTTCGTTGTGTAAAAAAATCCATAGTTTATAAACCTATTTTAGTGAAGAAAGTGCACTTTTTTAACAGAGGTAAGAAAAGTTATAACTGTAGCAAAGACGGAAAGAAAATGCGTTTCGTATTGATTCAAAGAATTCTGTCTAATGAATTCCAACTATTAATAACATTACTGATAATATATATACGAATAGTATTATAAACACTTAAACTTACTTTCCTTCTTTTCTGGGTTCATTATGGGGCTGCCACTACCCGCACTTCTAATTACTTCGATGACTCTTCTATAACTGACCTTATCAACTTCTCAAATTTGAAGATGTTTTCTGAGAGTTTCCCCCACTTACGTTCACCCATTTGCCCATTGGGGTTGTCTTATCTACCATGATTGGATCGCCACATCATGGTATGGTTTTGGGGGTTGTTGTTAATAACTCCCACTAAACTCATATTACTGGCTCTCAAACTTAGCATGGGATAAAAAATTCTGGAATATTCCAAGGATTAAGAATCTGGGTGCACATTCGAGTAGGTGCTTTTATGGGTACAACGAAAACTTCTTTCAAATGTTTTTTGCCGAGGTATAAAAAAAGGTTTTTCTATAATCGTTCGAGAATAACTGTTCTCAAACTGAAAATGTGGGTGAGTTAATCAAAACATAAGTTGTTTGTTTTGCCATGAAAGCTATTGTCATGATCGCTTAAACGTAAAATGCATAACCTCCCAAGTAGCGGATGATACGATAATTTAGGATACATTTTATAATATTTCTGGTTATTGCTGACGATTGTAGAAAATAAAAATCGTTTGTGACACATGTGGAAAACGTGATCCTGAAACTCCATGGAAATTCCATTCGTTCTAGAATCAATAATTTCCCGCACTTGTTACAAAAATAACTATTCTATTCTAGTCTTCAATAAAGCTAACAACGCAGTCAATAATTTGAAAATGTATGAAACTGTTTTGTGTGCAATATTGTTTTGTTGCAGTCCTTTCCCCTTAAAGTTATTCCCTATACGATAAATTATACTAATATGATCTATATTTGCCTTCTGTTATAGTAATTATCTACGATTTCTTCATTAATGAGCATTGGATCTAGGGAAATATAATTCAAATTAACCTAGAATCATTTTAAGACTATTTAAACAAATATCATATATTAATTCATAACAATTATTTAAATAAATCTTCATTTAAAGCTTAATAGTCTTTGTATAATAGTTTCACATTCTCTTACATTCTTTAAAGTTTCAATATTTGGAACATAGTTTTTACAAATATTTCTTTTAAATATGGCCATAAGATGTTTTTTAAAAATAATTATTAATGAATATATCGTAAGATATTAATATTTAATTTTTGAACAACTTTTGTTCTTCCTTTTTTTGGTCTAAAATGAAGCGGTAATGAGATAGGTACATCATTATTCAAAAATTCATAGACCGGATTTGGATTTAGATTTAGTCGAATAGTTTATGTGGTTATGGATTTTATATGAATACATGATATAGGTAAATTATTAAAATGAATTTTAATATATAATTAGTGGATAATATTTACAACTTACAACGGTTTGTACCATAAATATTTATAAACAAAAAACATTAGTCATTATTTTGTGTTTTCCAAACTACGAGATAGTTATTGAGTAATTCGGTTTATATGCAGATTACAAATTACAAAAACAGCGTATGTTTTGTCCTTGGACCAGTAATACGTCATCAATGAGGTTATGTATACTAGCAAATAAAACTGTTTAAAATATTTGCGGTTTCCAAACTATTAATATAACTTGCTTAAAAACAATGTAAATTCCGGAACCATTTATAGTATACGTCGATGAAAAATTCGTTCTTTTTTCGGAATTTCGAAGGGAATGACGTAAAATTCTCCCGATCACACTTCCACCCGCGTGCAGGCAACGTGCACACTTCACTTGTTTTCACTGAAAATAATAATTAATCTGTCAACGAGAGTTGTGTTTACGAATTTGATGCCAGTTACGTCGACATTGACTACGCGAAGTTTGCATTAGCGGTACGCGTGAGACTCAGTCCGTCGTATGAGACATGATGACATAACTCTGAATATGCACAAAGTTTTTTCAACAATCCAAAAAAAATCTGCAGTGGTTATGTAATTACGAGAAACATATGAGTTGTCTTGCTGGGTATAGGTTTGTTTTTCTAGGAAACAGACGGATAATAAATGAAGATTTCAAATAGTTTGTTGTTACTTATTAATCTTTAATGGTTTCATCTTGAGAGTTTTTAGAAACTTATTGAATACCTACTTGGAAATTAAAAAAAATTGTATATTTAAATTTATATATTTTTACTTCCCGCTACCCTTAG
Organism: Ophonus ardosiacus; assembly: GCA_943142095.1. Classification (NCBI taxonomy): domain Eukaryota; kingdom Metazoa; phylum Arthropoda; class Insecta; order Coleoptera; family Carabidae; genus Ophonus; species Ophonus ardosiacus. The sequence continues at coordinate 31,845,844 of OW964830.1, forward strand.
TAAGAAAGGTATAGGGATCGTGGTAAAAATCGCATATCGAAGCTGAAAATTCGAAAAATACATTTAAATGTCATTTTTTCGCAATTTGCTATTATGAAAATTGAAGTTTATTATATTTTCTACAGATATGTATTCATATTTTTTCTATATATATATATATATTTAAATAAATAAATTTATAAAAAAAATATTTTATTTTTGAGTTCAGGAGTCTGTGCATCGACCTTTAAACTAATAGACGCAGCGTACGAGCAAAACGCTTGTCCCGCCATAACGGTGCAGACATAGTATCTCTATCCTTCAACAGTACGGAAGTTAAGAAAACGCGGCAAAATAAATAAATTGATTTGTCCCTAACTTGGTGCATAATCGCTAAGAGTATAGATTTTTTTTGTGCATAATTAGTTTTATTATATATTTTTAATACAATATAATATATTATAGGGGACAAGTAATAATTAGTCAGAACTTACATATGAAATGACACAGCTGAACCACGTACGTACTGCTCACTGTACGAAATACATCGTTTCTCCATTATTTTGTCGCATACACATCTCACAACACATATACGTATGTATTGACAGAAATAATTGTAAATGTTCTCCAAAAAAGTAAATAATACCTACACTAGTCACGAAACGTCAAATGTAGATTTTGACAACTAGTTAGTGATAGAGAGCAGTGTATAGAGGTTTACATATAGCTGAAAAAGATGCACAATGAGTACGAACGTATGCGCAGTGTGCTTTAACTAAAAACTTCCGTATTGTTAAAGGACAGAATATATATTTCTATCCTTTTATGTTGGAGTATTATTCTAACAATAAAAGAATAGGAGACACTTGGTCCATTAGTTTAAAGGTCGATGAGCCTGTGTGTCAAAGATAAACAGAATTCCTTTGTTACATGGTTCATATTTCAAATGTATGTAACTGACAGATAAATGTCCTGTCAAAGAACTAATCATTTCAAATTAATAATGCTGACATTTTGAAAAAAATATAGTAAATAAAGCAATAGTTCTATGCAAAGGAATTTAATATAGTTTGCAGGATTAGTAAATATGTAGGTATGTATTTAAATTTTTAAAAATTAAATAGCGGGAGTTGTGTTGGCCACATCAGATTTCTAATTACTCTTTTTAGGGTTTGTGTAGAAGCTGTTGCTGTTTACCCTTTCCAGCTGGACTCAGCGGGCCGTAGTGTTTTACCACTACCGTACTGCCGGTTGAATTTCAGCCATTGCTACATTTATTTTTAAGATGTATAAGTAGCCAGCTTGTAGTATTCGAGTGTGATAAATACAAGTAGCTGAATTATTTTTTTTTTTTACAACAAATCACATATTGTCGCTCGACGGGAATCGAACACACGGAACATGGTTTGGGTGACGTCATTGTAAGCTACGAACTAACCCGCTCGGCCATCAAGCCAATAAAATATATGTAACTATTAATACAAACTAGTAATATTACTTAAAAATGCAATTAAGAATTAGACCTTAATCAAAGTTTAATGGAAATATTACACTTTCATTTAGGTAGTTCGATAATATGAGGTTTTAGTATTGGTTGTTATTAATCTCTAGGGCCCGCATTCACAGATTAGCATTTGTTAAATGTATGTTCCATTAAGAAAATCAATTATTGGACTTATGTATATGCTAATGTTATACTTTTTCAAGATTGACAACATACGGCCTTAGTGTATTTTATATATAATTAATATTAATTTAAAGCGAACAAAGACCGAAATCACAATATTTGTGCATTAGGTTACTTTACGAGTTAAGAAACAAACGTATGCAGTTCAGGGTGTGACTTTGTATGTTAGATTAGATTATGTTATGGTTATGTTCAACAAATGGTGGTCTGTGATCACGGGTCTACGTCAAAGAGTATGTGTCTATACATTTATACTAACTAGGGTTGCCAAATGTCCTGCAATGGGCTACTTGCGTACCTTTTTTTTATTTAATATTTTTGAAGAGAAGGTAAAAACTTGCTACCCATATAATAATAATGAAATGTGATTATTTGAATTCCCGCCATGTATGACGTAGAATTACGCCGCACCAATGAATAGTCGTAAAGTCACAGCGTGGTGCCGTCACATAGTAATGGTATATTTCGACGTTTCAATAATAGTTGGAGGTTAGTATTTTAGTTTATCTTTTTGGTATCGATATTTTAAATTACAAGTAACTACCTATGTGTTTATTTATTAATGTATTTGAGAGACCAGAGAGAGAGAAAAATATTCAAATTAAAATTTTCTCGCACGCCATGCCATCTATTGATAACATTCTTAAACATGCTTCCCCTCCCCAGTTCAATACAAAGACGTCACAGAAAATTTTCTTTCTTAATTTAGTAAAAAACAAATAATTATTTTAAAATAAAATTTATATTTTTATATATGTTTTCAATATAACATTACGTATACAGTGACAGAAATCGGATTTTCAGTACCACGCAAGTAGCCCATTGCTATTGTGATTGTGTAACCTACGTTCTACATTCATCATCAATATTTTTCATATTATGTCATAAATATCATAAAATATTCAAGATGTCTAAAACAACAAATTTATAGAGTATGAAATTTGGACACTTGACGAAACTTGATCATATGTATCATGAATGAATTACAAATTGGCATACATATATCTCTCTCTCATTTGCAATGACGAGAAGTTACTGCGATAAGGATGTATACAATACGCGTGTCTTTTAAAAATTCATATTGTTTCTACTAAGTTAGGACATTTTGACACGAAGCTCGCTATAACATAAGTTCATTTATTAATTCAAATAAGTTATACCTTGATTCATACCCGTGAGAATAGCGTTATTTTCTGTCAGTGACTTATTTTTCACATATTTGATTTTACATTTACTAATATACTTGCCAGTTGACTTATTTTTGAACTTTTTTATTGCTTTTACTGTAACATATATTTTTTTGTAATATAATAACTGTAGCATTCTTATGTACCTTCATGCAAACTAAGTAAATTACACTAATGAATTTGACAGAATGGGCGAAGCTAAATCTTAATTCATACATTTCGTACATGACTTTGATCTGAGTTCTTTAAAAATTAAACTGTCCGTAGGTAACCTTTCATACATTCAACTTTAACAAATTTGACAAAAATTTAATAATATTTAATTAATCAATCATTATCTCTATTTTATGACGTAATAAGTGTTTTGCACCTGCTACATACGTTATATATTATCTGATACAGAAGCAATGGTCAAGGTTCGAAATAATTTATGGAGCCAATCATTTTCGTACTACTGTCTCAAATCTGTACTATCCCTCCATATGTCTCTACTTCAGGGTGACAAAAATTTGGCAAATCTTAATACATACTAATATTACTTTACATTCCTTGTGGCCTTTTGTTATATTTACATTGGCAACTTTTACTTAAAATTTGATTGTTAGTTTAGATCCTCTGCTAGGAACCTATAGTTCGTGGATTCCAAAGAATACAGGTATAATGGCAATTTATAGTAATAATTTTCGATTGAGTGAATAATAATTTATATAATACTATAATAATAAATAAAGGCTCGGTGTACCAAACTACATTTATTCGCAGATTTCGCTAATGACTTTATGTTTATACTGTTCACATATACTACTCAAACTAATGATACACCGGATATCCCATTACTATATATGATATCCGATTACTATATGATGTCCGGATTATCCGACCAATTTATTATATATTTTTATCCGGTTGAGAACAGTGAATAGTACCCTGATATTCGGCTTTCGGTGAACACTTGAAAATGAATATATATATTAACCTTTTTACCTCTCGCTAAGAGAGGTATTGGAATCATGCTAAAAATCACATATCCAGATTTTAATGAATAAGCACGTTTCAAGGTCACTAGAATCCGATTTTAACATTTTTATAATGATGTCTGTGTGTGTGTGTGTGTGTGTGTGTGTGTGTGTGTGTGTGTGTGGATGTGTGTATGTGTGTGTGTGTGTATGGCTGGATGTAGGACGGACGATTCCTCAAAAACTATAAGATATAAGACCTGTTTAACTATGAATTCTTCAATCTGACATTCCTGGGAAGAGCTGCCGAAAGTTGTAGTTTTTAAAAGAAATTCTTCTAAATATTAACTTTTGAAAATTTTTGATATTACTAATTTTGAAGAACAAAATTCTACACTTGACACATTTAAATTTTTTATTATATCTTCTATAAATTTAGAGATAAAGACGCTATAATATATAGAATATCGGGATATAACAAGTCGAGTGACATTTAGAAACTTCCTCATACAATGAAAAATAGATATAATTAGAATTATATGTGTGCAGAAGACATATTAAATGCAATAAAAAACAATATTTGGGTACAGTTCTGTAATATTTTGTTATAAAATGCCGGTTCGATAGCAAAGTGCAATACAATACTTATATAGCCTAATATGGAAATATCGAGAGGTCTTGTGCTGGCCACAACAGATTTTTATGACAGTGAAAGTAGGACGTACGACAAGGACACATAGCAGCAAAAGTTGGATCGTCTTACCAGAAGTAGGACAGTTGGCATCCCTAGTTGGATACAAATTCGGGCCGTCAGAAATACAACCGATTTCTTGTCCCCGAGTATATAAGAGTTTAATGAGGAAAAGTGTTTAAAAAATACTGTAATCTTTTATTTAAGAGAGCGTACACTCATTTTTAGCGAAATTCCCAGATTAGCTAATTGTTTGTATACAGTTGATACTAATATAAACTCATTTTGATAACTAATCATACTTCCACTCTATTATTAAAATTATCATACAAAACATTCCCAAGAAAACATTCCCAATATGCGATAGTATTTCTGCTAAATTTCCTCCACATTCCCAGAATTCCAGTTCAGTTTCCGCGTAATCTTTTATCGCCGGATATCGGCCTTCCGAATGATTCCAGACCACAGGAGAAATACCGGGCCTATTGACTTCCTTCCGCAAATTGTTCCTCGGATGTCGAGTCGCGATGTATGTTATGAATGAGAGAGATGAGTCACGGACAGCTGTCGGGCGAAATCTACACCCGCAATATAAAGAGTTTATGATAGTTTTTCGCCAGGAAGACTATAAATAGATAAGATGATTTCAACAGCACAAAAACAAACGGAAAGTGTGGTAATGTTCTAATTTATTGTTGTCCTTCGGCTTTAATTGTAATTTTTTGTTGACAATTCGAAAAACAAAAAGTAAATAAAAATAAAAAGAATAATTATATTTTTATTTATGACTTCTTGACAAATTATAGGTGCATACTTTCGTTCAACAAAAAAGGATACTGTAATAAGAACACTAAAATGTGATATCGCATTTTTCTATTATTTTGGTTTTTTTTTTATTTTGCTTACGGTTATCAGCTATTTGGCTAGTTTATCAGTGGCATATTCTACCTCGATTGTATTTGGCCTACAACCATCGATAGTGCATCAGACCCAAAAATATACGCATAAAAAAAATACGGACACAAACAACTGGGCAATGGTCAACTTGGCAATGATCAAGTGGGCGATGGTTAATTGGGCGATAGAAACATAAAAATTTTGCACGGTTATCGGGCCTATAATTTTGTAAATTGTTTTTATGCAGCAGGAAAAATAGTTAAAAGTGGTGATTCGATTTTTGTAAACATAACCTAACCAAACGCCCAATTTTGTTATTTTAGACATCTATTATTTTATCGCTCAGATATCCGGCATCCACTTGGTTATTAACCAGTTGTCCATCGCCCAGTTAACCATAGCACAGTCGCTTTACTAGTTGACCGTGTCCAATAAATTACACCAGTTCTCCAATGAAAATAAAATAAAAATGTTTTTTTGAAGATAGGTAAAAAAATATCACTGATATCAGAGGACTTCAAAATTCAGGTGGAAGAGCATCCTAATATATCGACTTTCTTTTTTCTTTTATTTTTTTAAAACCTCTCAACAGGATTATATCCCAATTACTGAGTAGGTTTACTTACACAAACATCCATGCCTTAGTGGGATTCGAACCCAGAACCCCGAGCGTACTTATGATTAAGAGGCGTTGCTCTAACCATTAAGCCACCGGAGCCGATTTAGGAAGGTTCTGGGTTTAAGTTCCGAAGAAGTCTATGAATTTTAAAAAAAATTCTTTAGTCATTAAACAATGTTCAGTTACTTAATAGCAATTTAAAACAATCATTGGAAGAAAACGAATTGATTAGTATTATTATAATTAAATATAATTTGGCACTCGTAATTTGCATAAAATGAGATAGTTTAAAAATTGATTTCTAAAACTGTTTTGAAATAAAATACATAATTATATGGACGAGTATTATAGCAAGGTAGCTTGGTTGGTTTGTAATTATGAACCAAATTAAATTAGAAATATGTTATTTGGACTTAAGAAAAGCTGTATATACAATTATGTTTACATACGATCATGGTACGTAACATGCTTATAAAAATATGTATATTGTTGTAAAATATTAATTTGAAACTTTTTTGTGATTTTTTCGTTTGTTTCTTAATAATTTTCAATTTTGTCACCTTTATAATTAAATAATTTAAGTTTTATTCATGTTTAAAGCAAAAGAATGTAGACTTCTTATATATACATAAATGAAAATCTTATGAAGTAAGCCATCACATGAGATTATTTTCGACATAGATTCTCATATAAAAAATCTTAAGTTTATGTAATATCTCGAGAAACATTGCTTTGAAAAAATCTAAATCCAGCATTTTTTATAATACTCGTAAATAGGTATGTACGAGGTGTAGCTACAGACTAAAAAGATTGATCTTAGAACATTAACAATATATAAAATTACCCAAAACAAATATAGCCATCTTCAAGGTATTCTTGTCCTGAACCCTACACCGCCTGATGCGAATATTCCAGTGTTGGAAGCAATGCCTGCAGGCTTTTTTTGTTAGGTTGTTCATAAGCTCTGCCGCTTTTTCTATAACTACATCTCAGCCCCGAATTTGGTACCTTTTAACGCAGAATTACTATTTGGGAATAAAAGCAAGTCACATGGCACTAGATCAAGTGAGTACGGTTAATGTACCAACATGGTGATTTTGTATTTCGTCAAAAATGTCTTGCCGGACAGGGCGTTTTGTTCCGGCGCTTTGTCTTCATAGAGAATCCATCACATTTTAGCCCTTTTTTTTCTCACCCGTGCCTGAAGGGTTATCAAAACCTTCTTGTAATATGCTTGGTAAACTGCCCTTCAGGCACGAATCACTCGTATTTCGATAAAAAAAAAAAAACGATGTCAGTGCACGGCCGAGGAGCTAACCGTCTTCTCTCGATCTCTTTTCTTCCTTCTTTAAATTTTCTAAACAGCTCGAAAACTTGAGTACTAGATAGACCCTCATCACCATAAACATTCTTCAACAATTAGTACATTTCTGTAGCGGATTTTTTAAGTTTCACACAGAATTTCATATTGGCACTAATATAATTCCGGCGGAGTACGAGAAAGTAGTTAACTTCAGTTAAAGGCTACTGCCGAACGGTTTGCCTAATTATCTTGCAATTTTAACAGTGGAAGGAGGGAAGATGACAAATTAATATAACATATAGCCTGGAATGTCATCAAATTTACAGGGAAGCCGAAAAAAATAAATCTCGTTATTTAATTGCCACACCTCGTATGAGATATTTTCGAAATGAGCAAAAGGGGGGTATTGCATGTAGCTCAAAAACAAATTATTCATGTGGTGACCCGGTTTTGCTCTATCGTTAATATTGCCCGGGATGCCTTAAAAAACAATGAAAATAAGACATTGTGCATACAACAAAAACTTATCTTCGTAAAAAAATGTCGATTCGCCCCTTTATTATGAAGCCCCTGATTTTTTCTGTAATTTACCTTCTTATTTTATTTAGGTTTTTTTTTTCATAAATTTTGTGTAAGCAACATTAATCTATTTGCCATAAATAAAATAAATACGCAGTTCCACATAGCTTACAAAAATATCATTAAAAGATTCGACTTAAAATAATCGGTCACATACTCATGCATAAAGAAACGAACTAAAGTAATAATACACCGGCTTCGAAATTTACATAAAATACATATTATGAGCAACATGACATGATAATTTAAAAATTCATGACACATTTTCCCTAAATAAATAATTATGGACCACACACAATTCTGCGAATAAGTTATTATAAAAATTAACTTCCATATAGAGAAAATGAGCTTATTATTGCTTTATTATGCACATTATTACATGATGAAATCAATTACTCATATCAATGTTATAATCGAAAGAAATAACTATTACTGTTTTATAAATTATCATAATTTAATTCAATTGGTCTTATTATTAGACATGTATTTTCTCAGGAAGATATCAGTTTTCAACGACAAAAACGTACAATGTATTGCTTGAGTGAGATGGAAAAAAGTTTGCAAAAACAAGAGTACTAGTGCATATTTCACAAACACATCTAACTTCTGTCATCAGACAAATTAATATGTAACAAGTGTTTGTTTTCCATTCATATGCAGTTCAGTATGGTAGGGGAATCCATTGAAAAATACGATGAGATGATAAATTATGTTTTTCAGTGCTGAGGAAAAATGCTTATTAATAAAAACAACATGCCATTATAGCAAATTTAACCCGTTTACAAAGTTATCCGCTAGATGTCTCTGCGTGTAAAGTGAGAAATATTCCCGGCACATAACTGTCATTTGAATTTGAATTAGAATGCTTATTCATTTATTCATTTTCATAATTGTTATCTAGTGTATGAAACATGAAGGAATATAATCAGAATATAGAGAGATATTCACTAAATTAACAGCAGCCTTGATAAATATACAGTGCGGCTATATATTTTAAGGATTGATTTCCATATAAGAGCGCTATCTATGAAATGGCACACGAACTACTTCCGACTAACATTCATCCACATCTTTCTCAAGTTTTATTAATTTTGGTTCAGTACAATTCTCATATGGGCGTAATTTGTTTGACCTCTTAGGTTTACCTCGTCATGAGCATTCATTGTGCAAATAACCAACATAATCGTTTGCTGTACGTATTCAAAAAGCGTGTTTGGGGAGGATTTATTAGGGAGTTATTGCAAATTCTAAGATGATAGAACGTAAACGTTAACCTTATGTATAAAACACTTTATTTTAGAAATAAAGGACTTTCAATTTCAATGTTTACCGCATTTAATTACTAAATTCACACTAACGTTAACGCTAAAAGCAACACAAACGAGGTTACATCCACATTTTTCACTGAAACATAACCTCAAAAGATACAGAACGTGTGACGTTAAACGCTCGCTATTCCATTGCACATAACGTGTCTCCTTATACATATAACGTGAACCTTATTAGTACGCATGCGCACTCGGGCTGTCACGTGACTTTAAAGTGCACGTTATTTTTGCGTTGAAGCTGCAATAACTCTCTATTGACTCGTTCCAACGTTTTTGGTTGGCAAAAGCGATTTCGCGAGATGAAAATAATCTATTGTGCTATATAAGTTTTGTATTTAACGTTTCTGGTACACATAAAAAATCTAATTACATTACATTAAAGTAAAAATATACAGTAACAATCATTAAAATCAATTTTGTTCGTAATTAAGCATTGGTTATATTTTAATGAAATATATTTTTTAAATCAATTTAAAGGAATTCAATAAAGGCACATATATTTATTAAATGAGCTGCAGCCTTCATTTATATATGTACATATCCCGGATTCAACAATGACATTTAATTTATCTTCTTGGTTCCAGAATGTTTGTTGTGGAGCACATTGTGATAGCACAGTTATTAAAATGTGTGAAAGATTGGTAAATAAATATTGAATATTACGGAAAATTACAGATTATAATTTTAAATTAATATGAATGTTAATTTTACAGAATCAATTTTATGGAATTATAACCATAAAATTAGTTAGGAATAAATTTAGGTTGGTAATATCATATACATATCACGTATCCAATAAGCGTACATTTAAAATAGTTATATGAGATATAAATTTAATTTTATTATGCATTTAAAACGTTCGTTACATGTTCAATAGTACTTTTGTACAATATTTGTTGTTAAACAATGTTACTGATCATATAGAATGATTGTTGTACAGGTGGTACAAATTTGAGTTTCTTATGTGAAAAACTTTCTTATCGTACCCGCTAGCACGCTGCAAAAAATTGATGTACATCAATTTGAGACAACTTTAATAGGCCCCACAGGAATTTTCGATCGTCTTTTGCATTTGAGCTAAACTTGATTTTCGCTTATTTTGAAAATACCTCATATCTCTCTTTTATGAGAGATAGAGAAGAATTGACTTTTTACACAGAATAACGTAGTGTAATTAGATTTTTTTTGAGTATTTAGATACTCATCATCAGGTACCGGTAAAAATACAGATTTTCATGTTGTTACAGAAAAAACAGGCACATGAGTCTTGATTCGAAACCATCTTGAAAAATGGATCCGACCTTCGTAGGGCAGGGCGATGACTGGGAATTTTTAATTTTGATTGTTACTTTTTAAATGTTAATTAAAAATGTTTTGAAAAATAAAATTTAAAATTAAAAATTGTCGTCCATTGCTCTGCCTTATGTGAATGAGACTTATTTATCAAATCCTTATCATTTGCACTTTACCTGGATTATATCATATTCTTACGAGTGAACAATTATTTCACAGCCTACCTGAATAATTATTCATAAGTTCCTCTCTTATGCTCATCAATAAAAATTCATTGCAAGCATACGTTAAATTCGTAATTATTATAAGTTGATTTTAGTTAAAAATATGTGGATGTCCCATTTGAAATTTGAATGTCACTTCCAGTTAAAGCCGAAGCGCTACCATCATGTCAAATGCAATGATTTGTCAGCCCCTAAGCCTAGTTTACAAATATATAAATGAGGATTAAAAAATAATTATGAATAAAAAATCTGTTGTGGCCAGCACAAGACCTCTCGCCATTTCCATATAAGGCTATATAAGTATTGTATTGTACTTCTCTATCGAACCGTCGATTTATAACAAAAAATTACAGAACTTTACCCAAATATTGTTTTTTTTATTATATTTAACATGTCTTCTGCACACATATAATTCTATGTATATCTATTTTTTATTGTATGAGGAAGTTTCTATTTGTCAGAGATTCTTCCAATTCATTAACCAGATTGGTGGTATTTCTGATAGATATATGCATTTTACCTATATAATTTCAAATATTTCATTAATAAAATAAAAAGAAAGATTAAATGTACTTCCCAGAAAAAACTATCAGAATGTCACTAAAACTGTTGATTTTTGACACTGACATATGTCATTTACAAACTATGTTATAAACATTTGAATTTGTCAAGTGGTTTTCTTAGTGCCTTAGCCTCTGCGATTAAAATATTCTATATATTATAGTGTCTATCTCTAAATCTATACAAGATATAATAAAAATTTTAAGTGTATTAGATGGAGAATTTTGTTCTTCAATATTTGTAATAACAAAAATTTCCAAATTATATTTAGAAATTTTTTTCTAAGAAACTACTATTTCCGGTTGTCCAATTGTTACCAAAATCTTTTTAGCTCTTCCCAGGAATATCAGATTGAGGAAACTGCAGTTAAATATTTTTTAAATCTTATAGTTTTTGAGGAATCGTCCCTCCAACATCCAGACACACATACACACATCCACACATACATACATCCACACACACACACACACACACACACACACAGACATCATTTTAAAAATGTTATAATCTGATTCTAGGAACCTTAAATCGTGCTTATTCAATAAAATCTGGATATGCGAATTTTAGCATGAATCCAATACCTCTCTTAGCTAGAGGTAAAAAGTAATTTTGAGTGTCATCTGGTATAGAACGCTTACAGCATTGATTGAAACAGTTGTTGGCATTCAGAATTTATATTTAAATAGTTTTAAGACAATAGATTTATTGAGAGATGATTATCCTCGTATTTGAGATTTGATCTGTAATGTCAATCTACATTTAAGGATTATCTGTAAACATCACCACTTTACAATCTCATTCTGATCGAATTTAGATAACGTCTGCTCTCCCAGTTCTACAACACGTGTTTCCTATGTAAATAAATTGCAGCCGGCGGGCCCGGTTGTCATCTTACATATATGGCGAAAATCGCGCTGATTGTTGCAAAACTACAATAAATCCCCAGCAGTCGGTTGCCCGGTCTGGCATTATAAACTCCCTGCCTCATTAAATTCTCTTATTGTCTCAGATAAATTCATCTCGTGGCCATGTTTGGCACAGCCAGCTTTATGTACTGCAACACTATTCAAAGGAGTATATAAACTTACAGGAAAACAGGGAAATTGTGCAGTGACTTATGGAGTAAATAAATTTGCAACAAACGTTTGATAAATATCGAAGAGAAATTGGACGTAAAAGAGGAGAAATTATGCTATGGCACGGAATTTATTGCTATGCAAAGTACAATGCCGGAAAGATATTTTCATATTTATACACACTTTATGTACCACATATTTAGAAGAACTGCAAATTTAAATTTTCCGCCATGTTCATAACCGAAAATTGTCTATTTTTCAGTGACCCTTTTGAACTCGTAATAAGTGTATTTCATACTATTTTTCCTATTTCGCTTCATTCACTTTTATTTTAACAATAGTTATTTAGATAATAATAGTTATTTATGTATTAAGAGCGTAAGGAGGCGTTTATGGCCTGCGGCGGGATTTTGAGCCCGAGGCGTAAGCCGAGGGATAAAAGAGCCATAAAAGTAAGTTACGCTCGTGGTACATACAAAACTTTATGCACGGACGAAAATTTTCAAATTATGAGTGTTAGAAAAATTGTATCGAAAAGAATTTGTCCTCGTACATCCAGTATCTAGTGTTGCTATGAAAGCGGAGAACAACAGTTTATTGTTTGTTTATTAGTTATGTCATTTGAGTTTTATTTTATGTATCTCCGTGCTTTTCATATAAATATCACAAAATTAATTTTCATTTTTCATTAAAGAATATAAAATTTTTCGATTTGTAATAAAAACTTTTCATGTTGCTTGTTTAAATTGTTTATATTGTAGGTTATAATTTGGTTTGATGTTTCATTATAGCTCGGCGGTTTATAATGAGGCCCGCGGGCTATAAAAAGATGTTTATGTCAAAGAAATTCGTGTATAATTGTCAAATTATGATACGTCCGTGCATAAATATAATAAATAGGATTTCAGTCTTGAAAATGCATTATTTTTTTGTCGATGTTTCTGAAAGCTCTTATTCCTTCTTTATGTGTGTGTATGTGTGTATGTATGTGTGTATTTGTGTATCTATGTGTGGATGTTGGAGGGACGATTACTCAAAAACCATACGACATAAGACCAGTTTAACTATGAATTCCTCAATCTGACATTCATGGGAAAAGCTGAAAAGGTTTTGGTAACAATTGGACAACCGGAAGTAGTAGTTTCTAAAAAAATTCTTCTAAATATTATTTTTTGAAAATTTTGGTCTTACTATTATTGAAGAATATAAAATTCTACATCTGATACATTCACAATTTTTATTATATCTTCTATAAATTTAAAGATAAAGAAGCTATAATATACAGAATATCGGGATGCAGTAAGTCGAGTAGGCTAAAATACACTAAGGAAATCAGTTGACAAATTCAAATGTTTCATAATTTGTAAATGACAAATGTCAGTGTCAAAAATCAAAAGTTTTAGTGGGAAGTACATTTAATCTTTCTTATTGTTTTATTAATTAAATATTTAAAATTATAGGTAACATGCATACTCGTATATCCATTAGAAATACCGCCAATCTTGTTAATGAATTGGAAGAATCTCCGACATTTAGAAACTTCCTCATACAATGAAAAATAGATCTTAGAATTGTATGTGTGCAGAAGACATGTTAAATACAACAAAAAACAGTATTTGGGTAAAGTTCTGTAATTTTTTTGTTATGAAACGACGGTTCGATGGCGAAGTGCAATACAATACTTTTATAACATAAAATGGAAATGGGGAGAGGTCTTGTGGTAGAACTTTAAATACAATAAAAAGAAAAAGCCCTATAAATTCTGGTCACCAAATTATTTCATTACAAACATAATATGTTAATAATAAATAACCTTTCTTCACAATTTTTACCTCTCGCTAAGAGAGGTATTGGATTCATGCTAAAATTCGCATATCCAGATTTTATTGAATAAGCACGATTTAAGGTCCCTAGAATCCGATTATAACATTTTTAAAATGATGTCTGTGTGTGTGTGTGGATGTGTGTATGTGTGTGTGTGTGTGTGTGTGTGTGTATGTATGGATGTTGGAGGGACGATTCCTCAAAAACTATAAGACTTAAAAAATATTTAACTGCAGTTTCTTCAATCTGACATTCCTGGGAAGAGCTGAAAAGGTTTTGGTAACAATTGAACAACCGGAAGTAGTAGTTTCTTAAAAAAATTCTTCTAAATATAATTTTTTGGGAGTTTTTTTTATTAAATATTGAAGAACATAAAATTCTCCATCTAATACACTTAAAATTTTAATTATATCTTGTATAGATTTAGAGATAAAGACACTATAATGTATAGAGTAAACTAAATCGCAGAGGCCAAGGCACTAAGGAAAGCAGTTGACAAATTCCAATGTTTATAACATGACACATGTCATTGTCAAATATCAACAGATTTAGTGACATTCTGATAGCTTTTTCTGGGAAGTATATTTACCTTTTCTTATTGTTTTATTAATTAAATATTTGAAATTATAGGTAAAAATGTGGTAAAATGCATATATATCCATCAGAAATACCGCCAATCTGGTTAATGAATTGGAAGAATCTTAGACATTTAGAAACTTCCTCATACAATGAAAAATAGATATAATTAGAATTATATGTATGCAGAAGACATGTTAAATACAATAAAAAACAATATTTGAGTAAAGTTCTGTAATATTTTGTTATAAAACGACGGTTCGAAAGCGAAGTGCAATACAATACTTGTATATAGCCTAATATGGAATTGGCGAGAGGTATTGTGCTGGCCACAACAGATTTTTTTTATTTCAATATGTACATTTCAACTGCAAAGCAGTCATCATCAACTGTACTAAAAATAAAAACATAATATTTATAAATGTCAAAATTATTTCAAATTGTTTATGTCAATCACAATATTTATATCATACTTGATAATTTAATTATAAATAAAAATAAGTAATAAAAATAGTTAACTTTGGGATAATATTTATATGGGATATGAATTTAAATAATTGGGTTCACAAATTTTAGTAGTGGATTCTGTAATGGTGATAAATCAGTATTTAATAAATTTTGTGAATATTTTTTCATCTCAATAGCTTCCAACATGTTAAGATATTTGTTATAATTAACTTTTAAATATTTAACATTATTAGAAGAGAAATTATGACCTGTTTCATGAAGGTGTAGGGCTAAGGCTGAATTTTGTGAAGAAAGGTTATTTATTATTAATATATTAAATTATATCTTCACGTTCCTCATTTACTTAATTTAGTACAGACATAATGTTCTTTATTTACAGTCACCAGAAAGTGTAATTAGTTACTATTAACTTAATTTGCCTCTAAAGTAACTAATTTATCACCAAATTGGGATCCGTAAACTATTTTAATTTTGTTTACGAACATCTCTTAATGCATTAAACATTAAAAAAATCTTTTTTTAAAGTAAAAGTTTATTTTATTATAAAATATATGCCACCATTTAATCGTCAAAATATTGCCATACTGGTAACACGCTGGGAACTAATCACTCAGCTTCACTCCATGTTGGCTCCCATTGACGCTTAATATAACACCTCTAACTTTCAGAGACAGCAAGAATTCTCTTAGTCGTTGTTTTTAAATAGGAAGAAGGAGGGGATGAAATGTTGGTCAACAACTAGTTCCGTTAGATGCAAAACGGATTTTTTACACGTTACGAGTATTTATTTCGCATTTCCACACTCTGGGACCGGTACCAATCGACTCTAGATAGAATCAAAAAATGTAGTGGATTCATATGATTTTCACATTCACGTGTTCTATGTACGAATTAGAGTTCTCCGGGGCATTTTAATTGAATTTGCGAATAAAAGCTATAAAATTATCATCTCTTTTTATTGCGAGACACTTGCGAGATTTCTCGTTTCTCGTAGTTGTTATATCGATCTCGCCTCGAATTTTAAACCGCATTCTCGTTCTCGTTCTCGTCTCGCAAAATTCAACGAGACGAGACGAGATTCGAGGGTTTACTCGCCTTGTTGTGCATCGATAGTTCATATAGGTTTTGCCAATACACCAAGACAAAATTTATATGTGTAGTCATAATAAAAAAAAAATTGAATAAAGGGTTTTTCTAAGACGCCGGACACAAGAGATATCATAAAAAAAAGAAATCGGTAAATCAGACAAAAGTTGCCCAATTACGAGATCATTTTAGCAGTTTGAATTAAAATGCACAAGGCATTATATCCAGGCGAAAATGTAAATTTTGTGTTTTTTTCCAAGTTTGAAATAATATGGGATTTTGATTTGTATCTATTTAGGGTGCTGTTTTATTTTGTATAAAACAGCACCCTAAATAGATACAGTATTTTGTATACTGTGTTAATTTTTTTTCACCACTTTATTCACCAAAATTTCTGTGCTAATGTAAAACTTTCGTAATTTTTTAAGCTTGCCTAAAGATAGTATATTGTGTTATTAGGAGTAAAAGTGATTCTTTGTTTGGCGAGCATGTAAGTTTGTACAGCGAGTGGTAGCGAGTCGGACAATTACATGCGAGACACACAATGACACTTTTACTCCGAATGTCACATTATATTTTTTCTTCAAACATACGTATTTAAATAAAATAATTACAACTTGACGTTACAATAATTATAAATATTTTACGTGAAGGACGTTTTTCTGATTTCAATTGCTCTGTTGCTATGGATACTTTCATGTTTGTTTACTTTTTGTTACAAACATTCAAGTGAAAATTTTCACGTTTTGACGTTTAAATAAAAACTATGCAATTTTATATTTTCCTTATATGTAATTATATCAGAAGTATTGCCATGTACGGCCCTTGAAGTTGTTCAATTTAATGGAAGTTCAACAATATTGCTCAAGGATGTGATATGTAGAAGAATCGCTGAAAAACAATATGAACTTTTCTTATCACTTTAATTCTAATTATTCTTATCGTCATTACCAATATGTAAGTCTGCTATTTTATAATATGATATTTCGGTAAATATAAACTGTTTATATTTCAATTTGTAGGTTATCTTGGTTAACTTGGGGCGATATGACAGGTTTCTATTTTACAAGTTACTTCTTATTCGCTCATTCTATGTAGTTGCTATGGATATTTATTTATTTCATTTTTATATTTTACTCACTTGTACTAGACCAGATGTAACTTATTATTATTACTATTATTATTTATTACGAGCCCCTTCTCACATCATTTGGCCCAATCCGCTTAATTTAATTTTATTTAGTTAATATATGACACAAATAATAACTGACATAAATTATCACCAATTTTTATTAATATTACAGACATTTTGTCGTTTTACCGATATATCAAGATATGTTTCCTAAAATATTTTACTGTTTCAATGTAAAATGAAATAATACTTAGTTTTAGCAACAATTCAAGAAAAACTGAAAAAATTAAACGAATTTAAGTCGTAAAATTGTACGGTTTTATTAAATAAAATGTCTAAAAGATTTACAGTAACAATTTACATTTAACAGCGACGTTATTCAATATTGATAAATAATATGTAATTAATATATTAGATTTGTGTTAAAGTTATACCATTTAATTTTTAATCTTGAGCTAAATATTGAATTTAAAATTACGCTATAATGCTGAAAACCTACATTTTAAATAAAAACTAAAGATTCATTTTATTATTATTACAAATGCTATTAGTTAAGTCAGCATAGATGAATTTTTAACAAGTGGGCCAAATGAAGTGAGAAGGGGCTCGTAGCATCTAAAAATTTATTTGTTTGTATGTTATGAGATTTGATCAGTATGCGTTGGTTACAGGGATTTGTTAACTACTGGATGGAGCGAGTGAATCTTTACCATGTACCCGGCCAGATCGACAGAGATAGTCATACATAATTCCGATTTGTTGTCTTTGTTTCCGTTACTTGTCAAATCTTTTGTTTGACAGGTTTGACAGATTTTAGGTTATTCTTGATATCATTATTGAAATATAATTATTTTAATATATGAGAATGGTTCGAAGGTGTTGTGTTGAAAATTGTGTATCAAAATATGTGATGAACGGTGCTGTGTCGTTCCAGTAGTAAGTTATGATTAAAATTATGATTTCTTCAAAAAAATAATTTGACAAATAAAAGACTTATATTCTTATAGGAGTGTTCTAATTTAGCGTTGCATTAGATGTATTTGTACTTATTTCACGTTTCATAATCAAATATACTTAAACACAATTAATTTTTTACGTAAATTGACAGATGTGAATATGACAGATATGAATATCAAATTCACTTGTCTAAAGTGGAATTATCTATAGTTTTCTCACTCACACTTCCTGTGTTCTCTCTTAATCTAGCCGGGTACACAAGAAATACATATATCGATATACACTTGCTCCATCCAGTAGTTAACAAATCCCTGGTTGGTTATCATTTAAGTGATTGGTACAGCAAAATTTTGTTATTGCTACAGCCTTCGATTTCCCCAGAAATCAACGTAATTCAAATAAAGGAATGACTAGTTCGCTATAGCATGCTAATAAAATTAGATTTGTATATTATTATTATATACCTACATATCTACAATTACAACTTACAACTAATGTAACAATAGTAAATATTTTAAAATCTAAACGTCATAACATGTACTGGCATTTAAACACGTGTGATGCCCGAAGTACAATGTAATATTTTTTAAAAAAAATTATAAATATTTGTATTATTTAAAAAGCGCAATTTATGAAAATGACGCATGTAATTGAATTATTAAAAATCTATCATTTTTAATTTTTTATGATATGAAAATAAAAGTTTGAAATGGAAAAGAGGAAATTTTAAACATATGAGAACAAAAATTCTTAAATTTCCATATTGGAGTACGTGTTAGACATATATAATTTAATAGCAGATATATGATATTTGACTTCTCTGTTTACAGTTGAAAATTAACAGCTAAAATGAAAATTCCGTAATTCAATAAATTTATAATTTAAACATTCATATGTACCAAACAGAACAATAAATTTCTCTACAGGTGATTATATCATCATCAATATTTATAGCGATTATTATTTGAGTTGAAATGAATACATTAATTCATTTGAAAACCCAAAAATCGAATTTATGCGACATTTACGACCAAGTTCGATTCTTCACAACTAGTTTAGCATCTAACAATTTATTAAGTTATAAAAAGTATTTAACGGCTACGGCGACGCGTCAATTTTAATCGAAATGCTAATTTGTTTCCGTGAGTTACTTAACATCCAATAAAATAAAACGTTATTTATTTTAAAGTGCAGTATAATTTAGCCGGATCGGTTTAAATACGCAATTCGCATTCATAGTGGGCGATGAATCCAATGCCAAACTGTACAGTCTGTGAAAGACATGTGAGATGCGTCTTGTCTTTGGTACTTCACTTGCAGAGATGATGCTGCGTTTGAAAGATAATTTTATGTAAAGCTTGCTTTGGACGAGCTTATCGGTGGAATAGATTAATTTACATAATTATAATTTATAGATAAAAAATGTAATATCACGGGTTTCTATAATATTTGGAGAGTGACAACGATTTTTGAGAAATGATATGGAGGGCTAAACGGCAGTACCTCGTATGTTACAAAATGTAAATTTTGGAAAGCGCCTATAAAATAAGTCTGTTTTCCTTACGAGTTACTGTTCTTTTTTATTTCTAAGATTACTGCATTTGAATCATCATGTGGATATTAAAGTTGATTCGCTCATTAATAGATAGAGCTTGAAGTTTGACGTAGATTGGCTATATTAATTGATAACTAGTTTTCGATAAAATTGTAACATACGAGGTATTACCTTTTAGCTCTCGATATGGTTATTTTAATCTTGAATGATTTATTTTATATTTATTGTATTTATGAAAATCAATATGAATAAGAAAATAATCCTCTTATTAAAGAGATTAATCTATACCTAAGTATACCTATGTAGTAAATATTAATGATAGGACATGTTCTTTATTATATTTTTTCTAGATCGGTAATTTTAGTCACAAAAAATATAATGGAAAATAAGTTGTAACGGATTGAGTATTAGTATTTTTTTCTGACTTGTTTTTAAACTAAGCCCGACTCTAGTTTTCATCCAAGTATAAACACCAAAATATTTGGTTTGGAAATAAATAAACAGATATATCATCACGGCATATTACCCATTACTGGGTATGCCAATCTGCTGTATACACATCAAATGTCGGTAATGATAATGACATATTCGTACGAATGTTACCTCTTGGGCACGCATTACTGGCATATGCACCATAGGGTATACCTATAGCAGTGAAGTAATTTGTAAATTTTTCCTAATTCCTTTTCACAATGTTAACCATTTTGAATGTAAAAATGACATAACTTTTTACATTTGTGTGTTTATCTGTACCATTTTCACATTAGTGTTATTCATATACTTTTTGCACGATCGTTTTACGGCTAAGGTTGATTGAAAGTGACAACCAAATTTGTTTAATATGTCAAAATAATTTTTAAATCTTATTTTTACCTCCCGCTACCCTTGGTAAGGGAGGTATAGAGATCGTGCTAAAAATCACATATCGAGATTTTAGTAAATGACCACGTTTTAAGGTCCCTAGAATCCAATTTTAGCATTTTCACGATGATGTCTGTATGTGTGTATGTGTGTGTGTGTGTGTGTGGTGTGTGTGTGTGTGTGTGTGTATGTGTGTATGTATACGGATTTTGTTAGTGCTCTAACTCAAATAATATCATTCAGAAAATTTTGAAACCTTGTATTTCTACTCTATTCTAATGGAAAGACACCATTGGATTTTGGTGTAAATCGGATAACCGGAAATGGCACTTTATCTGAAGCTCATAATAGTTTTTCTCCAAAAAATACCATTAAATGCTATTTTTCGCATTTTTGTCATTAAGAAAATTAAAGATTATTGAATTTTCTACAGGAACACATTAATACTTTTTCTATATATTTTACAGATAAATTTAAAAATCATTTTTTTTTTAAAAATCCCAAAGCCTAAGATAACACAATTTGTTTGTTATACAATTCATATTTCAAATGAATGTAACTACAGGTGAATGTCACCGTCAAAAAACTAATCACTTCAAATTGATAATATAATAATAATATAATATAATAACCTTTATTATTCAACAGGACAAGTCCCTATTACAGAATAATATTACAGATAAATGATTTTAAAGATAACAAAAATGGCAATAACGCTTGATACCTAATTATAATAAATTGTGTAACTTCACTTTGAATTGCTTTAGGCTAAAAGAAAAATCTAGTTCAGAACAGAACTCATTGTATAAACGGCACATATTATTAATTGGTGAATTGTACAAGTACGTGGTTCTACATTGTTGAAGTACAAAAGTGTTTGAACAGCGAGTATTGCTGTTATTAACAAAGAAATTTAATGTACTGAGTATGAAAGAATCGTCTAGGTAATTATTCACTATTTTATAGAGGAATATTAGTAGGTTTGTATTTCGCCTTGACTGAAGTGTGCTTAAATTACATAAAGTTAGCAATGTGTTGTAGTTATCGGGGGGCACAATTGAGAGAGCTCTATAACACATGACTTTACAAAACTTTCGTTGTATTCTCTCAAGATCAGTAATTAAAAACTTTTGATATGGATGCCAAATAATACTACAGTAATCAAGTTTACTTAGAATTAATGTTTTGAATAAAGTGGTGAAGCAAAAAATATTTTTGAATCCTTTAGTCGATCGAAAAATGAAACCTAATAGTTTGTAATAGTGTCATTTTAAAAAGAAAATAGTAAATAAAGCAATAGTTATATGCAATGGAACAGTTTCAGTATTACTAAATACGGAGGTATGCATTTAAATTAATAAAAATTAAATAGCGGGAGATTTTGTGTTGACCACATCAGATTTTTACCTTCCGTCACCTTCAGGTAAGGAAGGTATTGTCTTTGGTCAAAAAATTCGGTGGTGAGTTTTTAATGAATAAGCACGTTTTAGGGTCCCTACAATACGAATTTACTATTTTTAAGATGATGTATGTTTGTATGTATGTATGTATGTATGTGTGTGTGTGTATGTGTGTCCGTGTGTGTGTGTGTGTGTATGTGTGTCCGTGTGTGACAAATTTTTCTCCGACGATAACTCCAATACTATAATTCTAAAAATTATAATTCTTTCGTAATCCTCTTCTGTACATCCATATGAAGAGTTGATTAGATTTTGGTTATAATTGATCCACCGGAAGTACCCGTATTTGAAGTTTTTAACAGTTTTTCTTAAAAAAACGCAGTTAAATATTATTTTTTGACATTTTGTTATTATATTTATTAAAGAAAATACTCATCTCTATATGGTTTGATTATTCATTTTCCTTCATATTCAATAGATGTAGAGTTAAAGCATTATAAAGAAATTAATTTTCAAAAATTAGTCAGCTTTGCTATTTATCATGGAAACAGCTGACATAATTATTCAAAAATAAAAAATAATTGACAGATGTCAGTTGCAAGTGCAAAACCAAATATGGAAAAAAAGTATAGGATCTAAAATTGGTATGTCATAGTGTTGCTCGCAAGTGACACGCAGAGAAAGGCCAAAGAGAAGATGGAAGGACATTACTTAGTGTAGTTTATAACTTTATTGGATTTATAGAACCTTTTCAAATGAACTTTTGGTATGGAATTTGTAAAAAATAGTGTGTTCGTGTTCGATTTTACATGATATTATATAGAATCTGTTCAAGGACCGTTTGGTATGGGATTTGTACAAAATACATGGAATTGACGGAAGGTCTTGTGCTGGCCACAACAGATTTTTTTTTAAAATTTTGTGCGTCGATCGTGCAAAACACGTAATAAGCATTGCAGTTAGTATGTGCTCATCTACCAGTATAGGATGTATTGGAGATTTCGACTTCGTCTCGATCTCCAAACTCGTCCTCAGCCACTTACTGCTCTTAATACTTAAATAACTATTGTCATACTGTTTTTGTCTAAAACAGTGCCACAAAATTGACTTTGTAATCTCGAAATAAGCAAACATTTCTCATTCAAATAGTAATAATTCTAGTATGGATAAAAGTAACTTAACATAACCTGATCTATCTGAATATTTTCAAAGTAATAATAATTTTTTGCTGTTTGAAGTTTATATTTTGCATACAGTATGCGGTTGAATATAGAATTAAAAATTAAAATTTATTATATGTAAATTACAATTTATTATATAGCTTTTATGTCTGCTGTAATTTAAAATGAAAAATTCATAGAAAATTTAACAAATATTAAAATTTCTATAAAGAATTCCCTTCACATATAAGGCATAAAGTATGTAAGATACATCTGCATTTTATTAAAAACGACAAATAACTTTATAATACAAGCAATAAAACTGTATTTATACTAAATTTTATTTTACTTATTATTATAAAATATAATAAAGCACCATGTCTTTTACGACTTTAATTTATTTATTAACATAACTGATCGTATATTATATTTACCTACTAATAACGATTATAATGATATAAAAATTAATGAATACATAAAGAACACTATTATAGTTTGAGGTCGGTATGTCACGTACTCATTGCTTCAAAGACCACCGGGACTGTATTCTTCATTATATTTATTTATTTGTTTATTATGATAAAATTATGAAGAAATAAAATTTATATTTATATAATAATTTGCTTCAGTCCTTCAGTGCTTGTATCATGCGTCGTTTATCCTAGCAAAGCTAAGAAATAACGAAATAATTTTGTTTAGAAATTTAATTTCGGCAAGATGACGATTCTTTCCCACGGATGTATGATGTATATTTCCTTAAAATCTAGGGAATTGCGATACATAAAGTTTTAACCAGATATAGAAAAAAATTGATATTTAAAGCCTACTGTGCCATATTGAAAATGACATTTACTCATATACCTTTGACCATAAATATGGAGTGTTAGTGTAAAGTAAAAAGATTAAGAATAAAAAAAAATGAAACAACCAAAATCTGTCACAACATGGCGGATGAACGGCTGATTCTCTTTTAGCAACTTATAGGGGTCCTTGTGATGTTATGGCAGTGTAGGATAAAGAAAGATATGTTATTTCAGATATTGCTGGTTTCCAACTTAGTCAGATACCATTTTCAGGAATTTATGGACCGGAACGTATGAAATTGATGATCAAAAATGTTTCTGAAAGTAAAAAACACAGGTGATGACAATGAAGTTACAATCCCACAAAATATTATTTAATGTTCAGTTTTTAATTTTAAAATATACTAAATACTTTATGGTCGGGTCGACCATAAGTCAGAATGGTCGAAACTGTAGAATTATTTTATTTACGAAGTAGTCATGATATGTATTTTTATTATTTTAAAACTAGAAGATTAAGAAATAATTGTTTTTGATTAAGTGCATTATTCTTATGTGTACATTTATGTCAAGTTGTTTTGTATGATTGTGAATTTGAAAACAAATAAAAGATGAAGATTATTAAATGTACCTATGCCTATAATTTATTTTTGGGTTCATTTTTCTTATTATTACAATCTGTATTTTATTGGTATTTTTATTACAAATGAGCTTATTGAGTTTATACGCCAATAATTTATCTTTGGAAACCAAAATACGTTAACTCGATAAGTGGATGCTTATATATTGACATTAGCAATATTATATACCTACGAGTATTGACACAATAATTAATTATCTAATTTTCAAACCTTCTTAAGGAACGCAGGCACAAATATGTATTTTGTTGCAACGCCCAGATATTCGAACCCGTCCAAGCGGTTTTGAGAGAGCTAGCCTAGCAAAGATTAGGGCAGGTTAATAAGGGATGTTTTAGAAGTGTTAGGCGCCAGTTGAATGATATGTACCCTCTTCAACTGTCGTGATGCAACAAACGGTACAGGAGTAAATGAGCTATAGAAGAAAAAGAGGGTTTGCGATAAATAGAGAGATCCAAAATTAACAATAGGTATCAAAACATCTAATACCGTACGTAGTACATAAAAAGTTGTAAGATTAATCTCAATTAGCAACATTATTTAAATAAATAAACCATTGAAAAAATATATTGTACGCCTATGCGACACGTAGAAGTGAGATTTTGCTAGTAAAAATTTCAACTAGGCTAAGCTACACCGCTGGCTAACGTTTAGCGCTACGAAATCATATGTATACAAATAATTTTAGTTGGAGTAACGATGATCGACTGAAGATTGATATGTGGAGAAGAAAATAAAGTACTCGGAAACTGCAGTCAGTATGGTTTTATTTGATTAGAACCTACATTTCGACCATTACAACGGTTCTGACCCTAAGGAAGACCATTGTAATGGTCGAAACGTAGGTTCTAATCAAATAAAACCATACTGGCTGCAGTTTCCGAGTACTTTCTTTTCTTCTCCACACAAAATAATTTAGGTTAACTATAATGCTTGCTGCCACAAAAACTTTAACATTCGTTATATACAAAATAAGTAATGTCGCCAAGACTCTAGGTGATCGAAATATACATATACGGTAGGTACGATATAAATAAAATGCGAGATTATCAATAGTAAAACTTAACATAGCGATATGTTTGAAATATGCACAGAATAGAGAACGGAAAAAATAAGAGTTCTTATCTGGATGTAAAATCCTGGGGTCAAGCCAACGGAATGAGTACGCTGTCGTGGCTGTGGTGGTGGTACTTCCAGGTCTAGCCAAATGCAAGATGTGGAAGAAACATGTCGATGTTGGACTTCGATCATCATACATGCACGTGTATGATGTGTGCATGGACGTAAATTCACGTTAATCGTGGCTATTTGTCACTTCAATACTTTAATATTTGTTGCCGTACGATAAAGTCAATTATATAACGTGACTGTTGAGAATAGCATTCTTAATACGGTACGAAACAGGTGATGATGATATATATACATATACAGTCATTCAAAAAAGTCTCCGTACAGCAGTAGTTTTAATGTATTTTTAGGAAAAATAGCAGTGTAAAACCCAATATATTTAATTTCCTTTTAATCCAAAATGAAAAGCAGTATATTACGTTATAATTTAAATCAAATATAATAATAAAATACCTTTCTTCACAAATTATTTTTTATTTCAATATGTACATTTCAATTGCAATGCAATCATCGTCAGTTGTACTTCAATAATATAATAAAATAATAATTACGTTATTATACATATAAAATAAACAAATAATTTACTTAATTTATTTATATTATGGGGTAAACATTGAAAGTATTCATAATTTCATGACAAAAAAGTCTCCGTACGATAACCAAAACATTTAAATAATAAAACGTTTATTTATGTTTCATAAAGAAATATAATATTTGGAGGGTTTTCCTTTGGTTTTTCCACCAGTAACTAAGCGATGAGTCATTGAATCTACCAAATTTTTGGTCACCGATGGCATTATATTCTGCCATTTTACTTGTAATTAATTTGAAATTCTTTTTTGCTTCATATTCCTATTTATTTTA
Source organism: Ophonus ardosiacus (assembly GCA_943142095.1). Taxonomy (NCBI): domain Eukaryota; kingdom Metazoa; phylum Arthropoda; class Insecta; order Coleoptera; family Carabidae; genus Ophonus; species Ophonus ardosiacus. The sequence continues at coordinate 31,872,676 of OW964830.1, forward strand.
AGAATTTTCCGCACTTTCTTAATCTGGTTAAAGTTTGGAGACTGTGAGTGATGATTAAGCATATTTTTAATATTATACAGTACGCATTCTCTTATAGACGCGAATTAATTGTCGAATTTTTCTGATGCATGAAATTTAAATTGTCTGTTAAGGCCCTATATTTCGGCACTTTGTTTTAAATTTGCTTTCAAAATATCGAGGTAACCTTTGCTATCCATTTTTGCAATAATTACTAATTTTCGTACACCCGCTGAGAAAATATAGCCCCAAACATAATGCTATCACCGCCTTAAATTTAAGGTTTTCTCCAATTTATTTTGCCTTCTTTCCAATCTGCATGTATTATTCTTACTTACTTACGTTACTAGTAAACCTAATAAAGAATTAAAACTTTTAATTTAAAAGTAGAAAATCTAAAATATTTATATGTAAGTTAAATACGGCGGTGACAGCATTATGTCTAGGGGCTATATTTTCTCAGCGGGTGTACGAAAATTAGTAATTATTGCAACAATGGATAGCAAAGGTTACCTCGATATTTTAAAAGCAAATTTAAAACAAAGTGCCCAAAGATAGGGCCTTAACAGACAATTTTAATTTCATGCATCAGGAAAATTCGACAAAAAATTCGCGTCTATAAGAGAATGCGTACTGGATAACACTAAAAATATGCTTAATCATTCCTCACAGTATTCGGACTTTAACCAAATTGAGAAAGTGCAGAAAATTCTTAAAATAAATAAGAATATAAAGCAAAAAAGACTTTCAATTTAATTACAAGTAAAATGGCAGAATATAATGCCATCGGTGATCATAAATTTGGTAGATTCAATGACTCATCGCTTAGTTACTGGTGGAAGAACCAAAGGAAAATCCTCCAAATATTATATTTCTTTATGAAACATAAATAAACGGTTTATTATTTAAATGTTTTGGTTATCGTACGGAGATTTTTTTGTCATGAAATTATGTATACTTTCAATGTTTACCCTATAGCATAAATAAATTAAGTAAATTATTTGTTTAAGACTGTTATTTTTCCTAAAATACATTAAAACTACTGTCGTACGAAGACTTTTTTGAATGACTGTATATATATATATATATATATATATATATCGTACCGTATTAAGAATGCTATTATCAACAGTCACGTTATATAATTGACTTTATCGTACGGCAACAAATATTAAAGTATTGAAGTGACAAATAACCACGTTTAACGTAAATTTACGTCCATGCACACATCATACACGTGCATGTATGATGATCGAAGTCCAACATCGATACGTTTTTTGAATGACTGTATATATAATCTGTAACCCTTCTTGTACCTTTCGGTGTAAGGGTGCCGGAGCCGCAGTGTGATAAATTTTTGTTGCTGAGCGTTCACCCATCCAACATATCGCTGCTGTGTAGCCTGCTCGGACTTGCCGATCACAAAGCTGACAATCTAACCACACTGCCGTACTGCCGGCTAATACGGTACGATAAGGATTGTAATCTAATTATGTTCTAGATTAATGACGAAATATCCGTAAATGTATAACTAAGAGGTAAAAGTAAATATGGACGGTAACGGTAAAAGTGGACTGTAACCGTAAAAGCATGAAGAATAGTTCTCGGAATACCAGTGGATTCAAAAGACCACCCGCCCACGCGTCTTTCAGTGAATATGGGTCGGAACCGATTTTTCACCCGTAAGAACCGTATCACCCGTAAGACATATTATTACGTTGCTATCTGTTTAAATAATCATATCGTTGAAAAATAATTTTATTTAATTTAGTTAATTTATTTGATTAAACATTTCACATAATACAATTAGTTTCAAAGATAAGTTAGTTATTTATACAATAATAGGACAAGTAAAAAAATATCTCGATTTATGACAGACACCATTATGAATAATTTACATTTGTGTATTTAAATGCAATAATGAGATATGTATGTATTTTCTCGGTGCGGTGAAGTATGCCCCTTACAGGTAGTAGTTTCGTATATGACGTCAAGTCTTAAGTGAAATACGGTTTTTACGGGTAATATGTGTCTGTGGTTGTTACGGGTAATATGGGTCTACGGGTCTTATGGATGAAGACACGGCTCCGACCCGTATTCCATTTGGTCCGGATGGGTGGGTATTTCCCGTACAACTAAATACCCAGCTCGAAGTACTAATGGAGAACGAATAAAATTAGAAATTAGTTCTTGCGAAATTTGTAGGTAGGAAGTTAAACGTGGAAAAGCGATAATTTTAATTTTCTTGGTGCTTTACAGTGTTTGTTTATTTTATAAAAATGGGTAGAAAATGTGTTGTGCCATTTTGAAAGTGGACATAACAGTAAGTTTAATATATTTTACTGCGTACTCCATTCAGAGAAAAACATTAGAAATATGTATATTTTGGTGGCACACTGAACAAATCTATAGTGTCAAATCTGTATTAAATCTATAAATATTGAAATAATAATGGCTCAACTAATGTTTCGCATTTTACTTGAACCATATTTATTTTGTCAAACTTGTATATCTATAAGCTTGATTAACAAAAAATTCAGTTACTGCACTAATGCTAATAACAATTTCTAGCATCATCATCTCGTCCGCGGTCAGCTTCACTATGGTACCATACTGTCCCATAAAATGAGATGACGTAACATGTGTAAAAAGTCTTCCGCGAGTCTGAATGAGGGCGTCATTACACAGACACATCGCGTAGCCCGGCAGCTTGCAAGTAGAAAGTAACGCATCGCAGCATCTTCGCGGGTGATAGCTCGCGCTTTTTGCAAATGATTTCTATTCGCCAGCGATGATGTTGCTATGTTACGGTAGGTAAAGGTGCTAATTCGCGATGTTTGCTTAACAATTTTCAATTCAACATTTTTGAAAGTAGTAGAATGCGATGTTTGACGTTACTGTTAGGTGTATATGCATTAGACGTGAGTTTTTAAAACTAATGTTGATTTATGGCTTTTCTCACGGTAAAACAGAGTATGAGCATTGAATTTTCACTCTATGTGGAGCGTTGAGTGCTGATGAATACTGTCTATAACGTAAGAATATTAGAAAATGAATACGACAATCGGCTATGAAATCCTATTACATATATTTGTTCGGTAAGACAGATATCTGACAATATGTGTATTCAGAATAATTATCTAATAAATTGTAAATAAATATGTAAATACATAAGAAATATAAATAATTGAGACTGTAGCGTGATAACGCAAATAAATATATTCGGCGAGATAAAACACTTTCTTCCTAAAAAAAAAAAAAAATAGTTGAATATATGTTTTTGACATAATTAACATATTTGACATTGTATGTATTCATATAAATAATAGATACACACCAAGTGAGCTAAGGTAATGTTTATTCATGAGAAGAAAGTTTAGCTCACCAGCCCAAGGGTGAGTGAGTTAATTTCTTTGAGTGAATAAACATTCTTAGCTCACGTGGTTTGTACAATATTTTATTCAATTTTGACAAAATAGTAATAAAAACCATTATAATATTTAATTTTGACAAAACAAAAAACTAATAAGTTAGTAGACTGTGGATGACAATCGTGGATGATAGATGTCAAATAATCTATTTAAAAAGCTTTATTGTCTGTCATTTGTGCAGTAAAAAATAATGAAAATGGCTGATAATGTCTGTTAAATACTATGGTAAGTGTTAATTTCGTGTCAGATGTTATTTTAAATGCATTATTTGTTGCAGAGTGGATTAAAAAAAATGTGAGAGTGATTTAAAAAAAATTTAATTCACTTGTGAAAAAAGTGTTACTTATAGTTGTTGCTATAGAGTTAATAAATTGAATAAAAATATAAATATTACCTTTGTCCAGTTTCTAAAGTGGTGACCCCGACGTGAATCGAATAATCAAATTTTCTGACCACAACAGTAATTATGGGAGGAAATAGTGAAAACCTGAAAAAGGAAATTGCAACGATGTGTTCAGCCAGTAGGGGGTCATCAAATTTGTTACCATCAACTGTAGCCCATGTTAGCTTGAAAATACCACAGTTATGGGTAGTAGATCCTAAACTATGGTTCAACCATGTGGAAGCTAAATTTAATACAGCGGGAATTACTCGCTCAGAAACAAAGTATGATTTTATTATTATAATTTATCTCAAAATACGGGTGAATCAAAAAATGCAGATCCGAACAATATGGTATAGAACACTTTGCTGCGGACTATTCGGAGTGGATAATTTGGCGCAGGATATATCATCGTATTTCATATAAATGGACACTTAGACACCGGACAATTATATCATAAACATTAGGTTAGGTTACGTGAACTTTTATGTGTTTGAATTATAACTGCATTTTGTAATATTTCTGCTGTGAATTTTTTTGAGTTCACATGATATTATTTAAGTGAAGGTTTACTTTAATTGAAAATTTTTTTTAGTTGTTAACATTGTAAATAATATTGTAGTCAGAAGAATTCTTTTCAGCCGGACACAGACCTATATTGTACCTTGCGAACAGTGCCGTGTATTAAGGGGGTTTAGTGGGTTTCAAAACCGGGTGCCTCAGCCTTACGTCTTCGGTGCCTTTTTCTCGTCTAATCTAGTCGCTATTGTTTTTAAAGCGCCAGAGTTTTAAAAAGCGCGACAATTTCTTTTATTCACGGTCATTATAGTAATATGTCGATTTCTAAGCTTTCAGAAGTTGAGATATGCGTCATTTCTAACTCTAATGACAATCTCGGGTTGCACGCTTCCATCCCACGGGTTGGAAATGTTTATGTACAGTGTGTCTGCTGTAAGCGAGCCACCATTACTAACTTTCTTATTTGTAGAGATAGAAAGACGATTAAATGGACAAAGTTGGGCGATATTATACGACAAATTTAACGGTGGAAAATACAAAACAATTGAACATCAAATACGCGACTTATTCAACATTTTTTTAAATGGAATGCCATTTTGAAAATGGTACCATTTAAATTTTTATTATCAAATATACAAAATAAATATATAAAACGTCAAAAATATACAGATAAAAAATATACAACATTATAGTATTCATTTACACTATAAAACGAGAGCATAAGGAGATATGATTTTAACATGGTTTTACATCGTTATGAAATTTGTTATAAATATCCACACCCATGCAATCCGTAGATTTTCTAGTGCAATAATTGCTCCTATTATAGATATTATAGCTTGTAAATATTTTTTGGGTACTCAAAAAGTTATTTACATTCCGCCTAATATTATTGTAAATAAATTTGAATTTTTTATGGGTGCTATTCATTATTTCTAATTAATGAACAAGTAATATTCTCATGTGATTTTAATGTACCTGCCTCATTTCAAAATTTATGTGAATTGCTGAATGTCACTCAATATTAAGGATGTGCGATCTTAAAAATTTGAAATCGATTTTGGATCTTTTGATAAAATCAATTTGTCGCGATTGATCGATTTGATCAATCCATCGCAAAATATCGATTTTTTAAAATGGAAATCGGTATCAAAAAATCGATTTTAATAAAAAACCAAAATATCTATCATAATAATAGATCGATTATAATAATAGACCAGAAAACCGATAAAAGATCAAAAGATCGATCTTTATTGATAAGAAGTTTCTATTATGCATACGCACATCAAATCACGATCACAATTCAGGAGTTAACGTTTAACGCTCTTCAAATGCCAAAAACTGCTGAAATTAAAATATTTTTTATCGATCTTTGAGTAAATCTATTTTTTTGAGAAACCGATCTCTCAGAATTTAAAAGATCGATATCTATTAGAAAGATCTATTATCCGGGATCAGGATAAGTGATTTTTTAATTGATCGATCTTTTCACAAATGACAATCAATCCGATATTTTTAAAAAAAGATCGATCAAGATGGATCAATCGATATTTTTCGCAGTCCTACTCAATATAACAATGTGTGCAACTCCGATCAAAATATACTGGATTTTGATTTTTCTAATTTATCGGGCAGTTTCTTAGTTGAAAGAATGAATTTACCCTTTGTTCCTGAAGACCGTTATCACCCAGAAATTTAAATAGATTTCAATTTCGTATTTTCTCCTAAGGTACCAAATTTTTCGCCTTTATTTTTATTAGTATAATTCATCTCATTTTGATAATGTTGATGAAGCAGTTAATATGTTTTATGAAATGCTATACAAAACGTTGGACAGATCTGTTCCAAAATTTTCGAAGGTGAAATCAATTTTCCTATTTGGTTTACAGCTAGCATAAAATCTAACTTAAAGACTAAAAATTATTACAGGGAAAAAAATAGAAATCAACCCAGAATAAGAGGTATTTTAATGAAATTAAAAGACTACGTGAGCTGGTTAAATTAAAAATTAAAGAAGCTTATAATGCATACCTTAGATCTGTCAAAAGCAACATTAAAAGTAACCCTGCTGAATTGAAGATGTATGTAAATAAGTAGAAAAGCGTTACTTTTCCTAGAAAACTACACGATGATCAGTTAGAGTATATTACACCCAACGAAATTGTTGACGATTTTGCAAATCATTTTTCTAACCTATTTTCAGATAGCTCTAATTTTCACATTTCTGACATTTCAGGAAACAATCTGTCTTTTGTTCTAAGTCTAGTGGTTAACCAAGATAATCGCCCCAATTCTGTAAGAAAGTTGTTAAGTCTTAGCAACATTGCTATAGCAAATAACCAATAATAATTACGAACACTGAATAAAACATAAAAACGACAGGCTTTACATTTGTCTCTATTGATTACAAATTTTAGCAACGTTGCTAAGACTTAACAATTTTCTTACAGAATTGGGGTGATTGTCTCATTATTGGCTTCGTTTCAAAACAAAATGACATTTGGTGAAGATCAATTGCTAGACCTTTGTCAATAATAATAAATTTGGCTATTAAAAACTATCTTTCCTAAACTATGGAAAACTACTCGCATAATTCCGGTATTTAAGAAAAATGATAAAATCGCCATAAACAATTATCGTCTTATCTCCATATTAAATAACTTCAGTAAGGTAATGGAAATGTTAATATATAATTTAATTTATACAAATATCCGCTCTTGCATATCACCAGAACAACATGGTTTAATAAAAAACCGTTCAACAGCCACTAATCTTGCCTGTTTCACACAGTATGTCTCAGAGTTACGTGACATCCGTAGTCAAGTGGATGTAATCTACACGGACTACTCCCGTGCATTTGACTCCATTGACCGTAGACTTTTGCTTCATAAAATTAGTTCTTTTGGTGCTGCACTTGGTTTGGTAAAACTTCTACATTCTTGTCTTACTAAGAGAATTTGCTATATTTCTAAAATGATTACTCATCTTTTAATTTTACTGCTACATCTGATGTCCCGCAGGGATCGAACCTTGGTCCCTTATTATTTATTATATTTATCGATGAGCTTCTTAAACAATTTTCTTGTCCTGTGTTAGCATATGCAGATGATCACTTTTTTTAAAAAAATATTTCAAGCTTAAATATTGCTGAAAATTATAGAAACTATTATAAATACTATGATTGAATGGTGTAATGTGAATAAAATTTCACTTAATATAAATAAATGTTATGTTGTTTCACAAATCGCATTAATAAGATCTGTAATTTTTACTATATGGATACCGAAACTCTAACTCGCAAATCATCCGTAAAAGACGTAGGTGTCATTTTTACGTGCGATACGAATCTGCAAGTAAAACTCTTCTTAATACAAATCTCTAAATCATTTGCCGACATCATAGTCTTGAAACCCTTATTATACTTTTCATAAGTTATTAGTAAACTCGAATACGCTATTTTAGTTTAGTTTCCTTTTTATACGTTTCAGGTATTAGCTCTCGATCGAGTTCACTGAAGATTCTTGGAGTACTTCTCTTATTAAATTGATTATGCTTACCCAGATCGTGGAATGGATTTAAATTTACTCATTACTCCTTGTACGACATAATATGCAAGCTCTAAGTTACAAACGGGAATTTTCCAGTATAAGGTTCTTGTGGAATGTGGATTCTGCTGTACAATAAAGTAGATACCCCGTTTCTACTTTCTCACATTCCCATCCACGTCCCGCAATTTACATCAAGGCACACTCGAATTTTTTACCTCTCGTCTCACAACACGGGTATCCTACGTCGTTCTCCAGTCCACATCATGTGCCGTTTTGCTGATATTTACCTTCCTGGCATTTTTCTCTAACTTATTAATTGTTTTCGTTTTTTCTTTGTACTAAACTTTAATATCTTTTGTGTATGTAATATTTTTTTATATTTTATTGTGTTTTACTCTATTATAGGACTCTGTTCGATAATAAAGATTATTATTATTATTATTATTATTATTAATAAGATAAAATAATAATATATTTTCATATTCAAAAATGATTTCAAATCAATAATCTATTGTATATCAGTTAAAAAAAAAACAAAATAGAGGTCGAAATAAAGCATATTCAAAATTTTATCTATGTTAATAATATGACTGATATTTTAAAAAAAATCAGTCTTTTATGTAAAATATTTTTCTCTCTTTCGATAAGCAGCGCAACTGCCGAATGAAGTTTTAGTCGACTGTAACAGATTAGAAGTATTAGAAAACAAAAAGCGATAATATAATATAATCAGTATATGTCGGGAGTAAATGCTGACATGCCAGTGAAAGGAAAACCATGAGCTGGTATAAAAAACTCATAATACATCTCACATCACTAATTTTTAGAGTCCCATTACCAAAAATGTAATGACACAAGTGTTCTGTCATATGGCATAGTAAAAATAATTGTGATATAGTTAGTTTCCACAACTAAGACCCGGCATAACAGGCAATAACAGGGCAGATGATCGGCAGTGAACGTGTTAAAATGATGTCTGTGTGTGTGTGTGTGGATGTGTGTATGTGTGTATGTGTGTGTGTGTGTATGTCTGGATGTTGTAGACACGATTCCTCAAAAACTATAAGACTTAAAAAATATTTAACTGCAGTTTCCTCAATCTGACATTCCTGGGAAGAGCTGAAAAGGTTTTGGTAACAATTGAACAACCGGAAGTAGTAGTGTCTTAGAAAAATTCTTCTAAATATAATTTTTTTGGCAGTTTTTTTTTTTATTAAATATTGAAGAACATAAAATTCTCCATTTAATACACTTAAAATTTTTATTATATCTTGCATAGATTTAGAGATAAAGACACTATAATTTATAGAGTACACTAATCGCAGAGGCTAAGGCACTAAGGAAACCAGTTGACAAATTCCAATGTTTATAACATGACACATGTCATTGTCAAATATCAACAGTATTTGAAATTATGGGTAAAATTGTGGTAAAATGCATATATCCATCAGAAATACCGCCAATTTGGTTAATGGATTGGAACAATCTCGGACATTTAGAAACTTCCTCATACAATGAAAAATATATATAATTAGAATTATATGTGTGCAGAAGACATGTTAAATGCAATAAAAAACAATATTTGGGTAAAGTTCTGTAATATTTTGTTATAAAACGACGGTTCGAAAGCGAAGTGCAGTACAATACTTATATAGCCTAATATGGAAATGGAGAGAAGTCTTGTGCTGGCCACAACAGATTTTTCATCCTCATATTTGATGTACATATTGATATCAATATACGCCATTGCTTCTGAAAACTCTATAATTGGAAGATAGGACTGGATTTATTTTGCTAGGAAGACCCGTAAAGACTTTGTAAACCTTATAAGAATTGCCGGAGTTAGAATTAGGGAAGAGAACACCCCATAAAGAGACACGGACTGTGTGCTCCAGACGAGCTGTATTCAGTGCTGTGTAACATTGTATAATGTTTTCCATTATGATGGTAAACAAGGAAAATAGCTGGCAACTGCTTCAAAACTGCGTCTACACAGCCATTATATTTAAATATTGCCACGTAGTTAGCCTTACCTCTTCTCTTTATTATCCGTAATTTTTTTAAATTCACATTTTTCCTCTTATTGCATATCTTTAATACTAATAGTATTGTTCAGTAACAAAAATACCAAATTATTGAATATTTAGAGCTCGCTTCAAGCCAATTACTCGTATATCTTTGAAACTGATTACACAACATAATTTATGTTGTTTCTAATTTAAAATTTGGACCGCTTTTCTTTCACATGGTTGCCTCTACATAATGCATATGGTAGCTAATGATTCAGTATATAGAGGCGGTGTATGTTGATAGCACTACGGGTAAAGGTTTGTGCGAGGTCGAGGGTCGCCGGCTACATGACTGGACGCCCAGCGCCTGTCGGAACTGCTGCACTAGGTTAGGTTATTAATGGCGCTCGCCATCTTCCTATATCTTCCATCAGAGATGCGTCGATAGCAGAACGGTGTTGCTAGATCAGGCCTCAGGCAACATACAATTTATTATTTGTCGGTGACATGAGACATCTGGTGGAAGAGCGATAACATTTCACTGTAATTTAGGAATAATTCCATAAAATTTCCTATGATATATATGTCGGTTAGTCGGAATTTTTCTAAAATATCATCTTAGTGTATAGCATGTTGTTTACTTCAGAATATCTTTATTACCGCCAATTACATGTGACTCACAGATTAAAAACTCTACCAATACTGGTTCAAATAATTCATGAATGAGGTCCCTTTTGTACTTAGCTTTGGTTGTATTTGGTTTGTTGTACGAGTCCTGCGCCAAAAGAATTCGCCCACATCTATTTATTATAATTTTTCATATAAAAGGAAATTATTTACACTTATTCAATTATTATTCCTAAACTTACTTTTATGTTATTAGAGTTAATTAATTGCTTACATAAAATGCGCTATCATAATTAATAAATGTTTAGCTACCTTGTAAAGAGAAAGAATGTAGGCGAATTCTTTTGGCGCAGGGCTCGTACGAGAATTACTGATAAATGATCAGTAAAAAGGATCGTAAAATTATGACCGGTATTCTTTCTTGTTATTCTTTTCTGAATTAAGTACAATCTATATGTAAGACTGATATAACTGTGAACAGTATGTGTCAATTATGCAAAGAGAACGAAGAAACTTCGAATTCAGAACATATTATATGTGAAGTCTCAGGTTTAGCTGTCCGGAGACTCCGTTATCTACAAAAAATGTACTTCATGGCTGAGAGATCAGAAAATTAGCTCCTAGAGGAGGAACAGGCTTCATGAAAAGACTGGAACTATTTTTAGAAAATTTAGGGCCATGTTCTTTATTCATAATAATTTATAGTCTAAATTGTTCATTATTTTGAAAATACGATCTTAAAAACACAAATTATTAATGAAAAATAATAAGTCGCGTCCCCTGAATGTGAAAAATTAAAGTTCGATATTTTTCGAATAGTGTGCAGCTTTCTTCCCGAACTTTTAACTTTACTAAAAAATAAATAAAAAGTCCTGAAGTATTGGAATATTCCACTAGTGCGAAGGTGAATTGTTTTGCAAATTTCGCAGGATCCCGCGGGGTTACAATTCTGCAAAACTTTTACTCGCCATATTTAACTAGGACGATATAGCCTTGGTAACAAAATCAAGACAAGAGCTGCACAAAGTTTCTAAAAGATTAGCGGAGAGTGCAGAGATATACGGACTGGCCATAAACGAACCTAAGACCACCAAATACATGGCAATAGAGGAAAATCAGACAACAAAAGGACAGAATATAACATTTGAAATTGAAAATAAAATATACTGCTTTGAAAAGGTAAACTCGTTTTTATATTTGGGAGTCACGATCAATAACTTTAATGATGAAGATGAAGAGATAAATAGGAGAATAGCTAGAGGAAGTAATGCTTATAGAATACTTTTGAGAACAATATATATCAAAAACGTATCAAGATCTACTAAAATAAGAACATAAAGGACAGTTATACGACCGGCAGTTCTGTATGGATGTGAATTGTGGTTGCTTAATAAAAACAATGAAACCAATCTAGAAGTTTCGGTAAAGAAAATATTGCGAGGAATTTATGGAGGGTTTAAAGAAGAAGAACACGGAGAAGAAGATCCAACCGGGGAATACAAGAAATGTATGTTTATCCATTTGTCAGTCACTCGATTAGAGCAGAAAGAGCGAGATGGCTAGGATATGTTGCACGGATGCCGGAGAGTAGAACTACTAGGCGAATAGTATTAGGGGCTGAAAGAGAAAGAAAAGAAGTGGCAGACCGAAGAAAAGAAATCTGTTGTACAGCACAAGACCTCTCGCCATTTCCATATTAGGCTATATAAGTATTGTATTGCACTTCGCTTTCGAACCGTCGTTTTATAACAAAATATTACAGAACTTTACCCAAATATTGTTTTTTATTGTATTTAACATGTCTTCTGCACACATTTAATTCTAATTATATCTATTTTTCTTTGTATGAAGAAGTTTCTAAATGTCAGAGATTCTTCCAATTCATTAACCAGATTGGCGGTATTTCTGATGGATATATGCAGTTTACCACAATTTTACCTATAATTTCAAATATTTAATTAATAAAACAATAAGAAAGATTAAATATACTTCCCAGAAAAAGCTATCAGAATGTTACTAAAATTGTTGATATTTGACAATGACATGTGTCATTTACAAACTATGTTATAAACATTGGAATTGGAATTTGTCAACTGGTTTCCTTAATGCTTTAGCCTCTGCGATTAATTTACTCTATAAATTATAGTGTCTTTATCTCTAAATCTATACAAGATATAATAAAATTTTTAAGTGTATGAGATGGAAAATTTTATGTTCTTCAATATTTAATAAAAAAAACACCCAAAAATTTTATTTAGAAGAATTTTTCTAAGAAACTACTACTTCCGGTTGTTCAATTGTTACCAAAACCTTTTCAGCTCTTCCCAGGAATGTCAGATTGAGGAAACTGCAGTTAAATATTTTTTAAGTCTTATAGTTTTTGAGGAATCGTGTCTACAACATCCAGACATACACACACACACACATACACACATCCACACAGACATCATTTTAAAAATGTTATAATCGGATTCTAGGGACCTTAAATCGTGCTTATTCAATAAAATCTGGATATGCGAATTTTAGCATGAATCCAATACATCTCTTAGCGAGAGGTAAAAAAGGGATGAATGCTATAATAAATATATCTATGGGAACAAAATGTGAAGAACTGGACAGAGACAGCTAAAGGCAGAAAGAAATAGAACGAAGTTGTGAAGAAATAGAAAGTCCAGAGCCTCGAAGGCCTGTAGCGCTAACATATATATTTAACTAAGACGCTATCGCATCAAATCAAATAAATTAATAGAATATGTGAACACAAAATTTCCATATTTTGGACTATACTTTGATAATAAGAAAAGAGAATATTCTACAAGTGTAAATTATATTAATTCCGTGTTAGTTTAATTAATATACATATCTACTTATACATGTTTACATTAATATAAGAAAAAAGTCTATGATGAAGTATGTGTAAAGTATAGAATCTGCTATGCCAGCAGGAAAGCAAATGCTACATGCGGTGGTGTTTGCGGACAGGTGTTGCATCGCTTCGCATCGCACTCAGACATTTCGCAATTTTTATAATCGTAATTATGATCGATCGCTTCGTGTTTCGCGCCCGCTGCTCGCGATGGAAAATGTATTTATTATTCATGTTGACTGCATCGGGAACTGCAATTTACGATTACTTTTATTTTACCCATGACTAATTTGATAAATTTTATGCCTGACTTTAACTGCATTTTTGAACACCTAGTATATAAACTTGCCTGATATTAGAATAATGTTGCAACATCAGTGCTAGCTGGTATAAATTATGTTTTCAGTGCCATTTGTTTGCCATAAATTTTCCAAAATCATTTGTTATTTGCTGGTTTTATTATAAATCTTATACTACAGTTTACTGTTTAACAATATCATAAAACTTTGGTCTGTAAATCAAATAGCATTTCGACAGCCTTAGCACAAAACACGGTATTTTGTATAGTAGTTTTACGATTTATTCATTCAGTCATGCCTTTCAGTTTAGAATCTACGTAAAACATATTATAGACTATTTATATTACATTGTCATTAATTATTTATGATATAAATTCTTTTACATTTTTATTTTCTTCAGGATTTTTATCATCCAGTCTTGATACTTTTCTACATTACCTAGAATCGAAGAATTAGAATTCTGTAACTGTTTCATTCTTCCGTCTTTCACATCATCGTAATCATGGCAAAAGGTGCTAAAACGTTTCTCTTCTGCACTTATTCAACATTTTTTCCTTCTCTTTATTCATTATATTTAACAAAACGTTAATTGCACGTCATTGGAATGCATAAAAATATGTTTTCATTGATGCCACTTCCTACTTGTACTGCGTCGCCTATACAAATATAAAAATCTGTTGTGGCCAGCACAAGACCTCTCGCCATTTCCATATTAGGCTATATAAGTATTGTATTGCACTTCCCATTCGAACCGAAGTTTTATAACAAAAAAATACAGAACTTTATCCAAATATTGTTTTTTATTGTATTTAACATGTCTTCTGCACACATATAATTCTAATTATATCTATTTTTCATTTTATGAGGAAGTTTCTAAATGTCAGAATCTTCCAATTCATTAACCAGATTGGCGGTATTTCTGATGGATATATGCAATTTAACCTATAATTTCAAATATTTAATTAATAAAACAATAAGAAAGATTAAATATACTTCCCAGAAAAAGCTGTCAGAATGTCACTAAAACTGTTGATATTTGACACTGACGTGTGTCTAAACATTGGAATTTGTCAACTGGTTTCCTTAGTGCCTTGGCCTCTGCGATTAAATTATTCTATATATTATAGTGTCTTTATCTCTAAATCTATACAAGATATAATAAAAAATTTAAGTGTATTAGATGGAGAATTTTATGTTCTTCAATATTTAATAACAAAAATTTCCAAAAAAATACATTTAGAAGAATTTTTCTCAGAAACTACTACTTCCGGTTGTTCAATTGTTACCAAAACCTTTTCAGCTCTTCCCAGGAATGTCAGATTGAGGAATCCATAGTTAAACAATTTTTAAGTCTTATGGTTTTTGAGGAATCGTGTCTACAACATCCAGACATACACACATACACACATACACACATCCACACACACACACACAGACATCATTTTAAAAATGTTATAATCGGATTCTAGGGACCTTAATTCGTGCTTATTCACTGAAATCTGGATATGCGAATTTTAGCATGAATCCAATACCTCTCTTAGCGAGAGGTAAAGATTATAATTGAGACTCCAAAGTTTGAAATATAACTGACATAGAAAATAAAAGGTGTATTGTTAGAATCAATATTTGAAAGAAAAAATTTCCTAACTTAAAGAAGTGCATAACATATTCTATTATTTTATAGTTGAAAGTTAGAAGTAGTGGTGTAGCGTGGGTACACGAGACAAGGAGGCCCATAGGATACAAGCAATATTTTTCTATAAGATATAAATCGAAGTACTCGTTAACTCTGCTTATTCACATTTTATTACTTATTTATTGTTTGGAAAACCAACAGGTAAATCCAATAATACAATTAAATGGAAATTATTTGCAAATGTAAAAAAATATTAAAAATTAATTTTTAATATATGTTGAGTTTTCTATACTTTTTTTTACATATTTAATACTTTTTATTAATTTCCAATGGAGTCAATTTGACATTTGAAGGGATGCGTCTATTGAAGTATATGATATTGGCGACAATTAAACAATAAAGATGAACATTTGGTGTGTATTTGCGCTACCTCGATTGACAAAAATAAATTAATGTCATGATACCAGCATGTTTTATTAACTTGATATGATTGTTACCGCTGTATTAATGGAACTACATATGTTTTGTTTACATATATAAAGTTACATTATAAGGATTAAGGTCTCTTTCATAAACATGACTATATATTTTTAGAAGTGTTCTCGTGTGCAGATGGCCTTACGGAAATGGTTTTGCCGAAATATTTTATATATTCTAACATTGGTGTGACTTAGCTTTCTATTTTATGCAACATTTCAGTTTTGTACATAAAAATCGTGAGAATTATAATATCTAACGGTATTCGATGTAACTCAAATGATGGCCCTGAAATCGAGGTCTACAAGATATTATGCTGCATTTTACAAATATCCCGATGTAATGAATACTCTTTTATTATTTAATATTACAAAGACAGTCCTAGGTCAATGGGTCTCGTAAACTTTCAACACTTGTAACTCATACGATTCAAGCAAATGTCAGAATTGATTTTTGAATAGATATTTTGACAGGTTTCGGATAATTTCCTGCAATTTAAAACTATTAAGTCGAAAGTAATATTACCTAAAATTAAACAAACATTCAAATGTATGATTATGATTAATGAAAATATCTATATGAAAAATTAATTGAAAATCACTAATAGAATTATACGGGAAAATAATTACAATTACATAAATTGAATATCGATATAAAAAGATACAGAAGGTACATTCAAAAATAACCAAAATAATTTCGATGGGTAGTTTTTAGTTTATGAGACAAAGAACTTTGTTAGGAGATTGAAATACTGGGTTTAGGACTATTGGTAAAAATCCGATGAAAAATCCTGATTAAGAAGTCTGTGATGGTCCTCCAAAGTTTGAAGATATAAATTTGACGTTACGAATATAAGTTTTCATATCAAACTATTTTCTTCGTGGACATGAATGTTCTTGAAATATATGCTATTTCTATATTATATGTATATATAAAAAATAAATGAACATTATAACACTATATAAATCTACATATCTTCTCTACAATTGCAAGTGTATTTAAATTAGGCGTAATTTGTATTCAAACAAAAACTGTTTGACAATTGCGGGGCTAGACTTATGGTTACGAGCCGCCACAACAAAAACCTTCTTATTTCTGATTTTATTTATATCATTTTATTTATTTATATTCATTATTATGCATACGGTTTCATTTTTTTTTTTTTTACTAATTTCTCTTAATCTAGTGTGACCAGATCTTAGATCAGACAAAAAGGATGATTTTTAGTAGAAAAGGATGACAAAATAATAATAGCAAAAAACAAACATATATTTTATTAAACACTTAAAAAGAAATAAAAAATAACATTTATTTGAACTTAACAACAATTTAGCTGGTCGACGGCGCGAGTACTGAGACTCAACGAACAAATTCGATTCTTATTAGACGGCAATGCGTGCGACGAATTCAGCACGTACGAGTGCGGAAAAAAGTTGTGTTCCAGTACTGTGAGGTAAAAACGATTTTTTTCATTATTTCGTGAAAAAGCCGGACGTAAATAAAAGACGGCCGGACATTCATATTTTTGCTAAAAAGCCGGACAAGCCTGCTTTGTCCGGACGTCTGGTCACCTTACTTAATCCGATTGAGCTAGAATTATTGTCTATAATGGGGTGTTATCATAATGCAATATATTCGTAGGGCTCATAAAATATAAAAATTAACTACTACAGTTTTTCATTTTATAAAAAAATGAACACTATTTCATAATATAAATAATAAAAAAAATATATCATCACGGCATATTACCCATTTCTGAGTGTGCCAGTATCTACAACACATGTAGACATCGGTAATGATGACGATATATTTTACCGTGTGGGCGCTTACCAGGCGTCACCTCACGGGCACTCATAGCTGGTGTGGAGAGTGCACCACATGGGTCACTTTTGTGCCATTTAAAATTGGAAATATTTTGCGTCTGTAGGGATCGAACCCGGTTCCCCCGGGTTCCTTATTATTATTATTTCATAATAATATAATTATTTGCAATTGAATGATTTGGAGAAGAGATATGGTTACGTCAATATGTCCTGAGATTATAAATATTCGTACCACTATCAAACGCTATTATCTGCCTTGTCTACTACGGCCATACTGACGTTACTATTTTAATAATTTATTTCTTCTACAAGTAATTAATTGGTTTAAAAAATGCGAGTATTTTTTTTGTCTAGAAGCAAAAATCAATATCAAGTTACAATCCTCATTGTATTTTTCATTTGTTTCATTGATACAACCATCATTATTAACCTACAAAATTAAAAATTGCTACATTTTTGCTAAAAAATGAACATTGTTAAGTTGGAAAAGGAGAGCTACCTATACTAAAAGTATATCATCTCCTTTCGAAAGAACATTCAAAATACCCTAAAGGGGTGCAATTTAAAATTCAGGATTATACTTGGAAGTTATTAGTAAAAAATAAAATCCTACAAAATTTATATTCTCGTCTATATATAGCGACCCATGCATTTTATTATTAATACATTATGACTTACACTGCAAGTTATAATATAGGCATAAGCATTAGATGAAGTGAGTAGGTAAATAAGTTGATTGAAATATGTTTGACAGAGAATGTACACATATTTATTCGTCTGTTATTGTTGATAATACGATTTAAACAAACTCATAATTTGCAGCTACCGTATGTAAATTTTCTCACGGATATAGGTAGACACTGATTCAGATACACTATATATTTCCATAAGCTAAGGAACAATTAGCAACTGATTACGTAAATTTTTATTTATATATCAGCTTATTACACATATAATAATTATATTTCTTTATAACATTTCTACGTAGTGAGAAAATCTAAGTTTACAGTAATGAAGCATAAACATAAGAACCGCATTTCACAAATTTTTTGTCTGCAAGTAAAACTCTTTCTTTTTTATTTGCAGCACCTTCACTTTTCATAATTTATTGCACAATTTCGCGGCTTAATCGTCGACTTGTGTAGGAGATATAAGATTTCATACATCTTGTACGCATATACGTGTTGCCAAAAGCCAAAATATACAATTACATGCAAGTGCGAGAAGGATGCAAGATGTTATGTATTCTGCGACGTTGCGGATGTTCTAAGGCAAGCTTTGCGAAACGGTGCGGTGAAATATGTAAGTACTCATTGGAAATTTTACATAAATTGAGATTAACTCTCAACTTCTGGATGGCACGAGTAAGTTATTTACGGTCATGGATATGATATGTTTATGGTAGTATGGCCATTGGAAAAGTAATTTTTTGGCCAGCCATAAAAGTAAGTGAATTTGATTTTAATTAAAAAAAAAAAATGTCCCTAATCCTTCTGACATATTAGTGTCGGTGATAACGATAACTAGGCTGTGATTTCAATCTTACATACAGTGACATCACAATGTGCTCTAAACACAGCATTTTGGAATTAACATAAGTATATAATTCAGAAAATATTAAGTTAGAAATTGGATGTGAATAAATTTGGTTTTACCTCCCACTACCCTAGGTAAGGGAGGTATCGTGGTAAAAATCGCATATAGAGATTTAAGTGAATAAGCACGTTTTTAACATTTTTACAATGATGTCTGTGGGTATGTATGTGTATGTGTGTGTGTGTGTGTGTGTGTGTGTGTGTGTGTGTGTGTGTGTGTGTGTGTGTGTCTGTGTGTGTTGTGTGGATCGTGTGGACATGATTATTCAAATACTATCAATCAGAAAATTTTGAAATTTTGCATACCCACTCTGTACTAATATAGGAAGAGGTTATTAGTTTTTAGTATCACTTGTACAATTTTTTAACAGTTTTTCTTGTAAAAAACTCATTGAATATAATTTTTCAGCAACTTTTACTAATAAAAATTGAATATAATGGTACAATCTTCAATCCTACGATAAATTTAATAAATAACTTTAAATATAAATTTATAATAGATATTTATACACCAAGTGAGGATAATGTTTATTCATGCGAAGAAAGATTAGCTCACGAGTCCGTAAGGGCGAGTGAGTTAAACTACTCGAGTGAAAAAACATTGTTAGCTCACGTGGTCTATACAATATTTTATTCAATTTTGACGAAATAATAATAAAAACCATTATAATATTTAATTTTGATAAAATAAAAAAAAAACTAATCAGTTAGTAGGCTGTGCATGGCAATTGTCGATGATAGACGTCAAGTCATCTATTTAAAAAGCATTATTGTCTGTCATTTGTGTCGTGAAAAATAATGAAAATGGCTGATAATATCTAATAAATACTGTGGTGAGTGTTATTTTCGTGCCTGATGTTATTTTAAATGCATTTTTGTTGCACAGTGAGTCAAAAAAAATTGTGAGAGTGATTTAAAAAATTTTAATTTGCTTGTGAATAAAATGTTAGTTATAGTCGTTGCTATGGAGTCAATAATGACAGTTTAAAACGTCAAAATTGAATAAAATAATTTAATTTTATACATCATCTTGCCTATGCGTCAAACAAAAATATAATACTTTAATAACAATTTTAACATATTTAAACAAGTGTTACTGTCAGGAAGCAATTATATTAAAATTAATAATGAAACCGTGTTAAGGGAAATATAATAGAAATATATATTACTGAATGAAATTAAGGTGTGTAAAAATAATATATTTTCCATCATACATAAATATTATTTTTTAATATTGATTTGCTTCATTGTCTTCCAGGGTACGGCTCTGAAAATCCTTTATGTAAAGATACGAGTACTTTTTTGATTTTTGTTAAGTTTTTCTATTAGTTTTATCAATATTTGTGAAATTTATGTTTTGTATGATATATTTGTTAAATGTAAAATAAAAATTGCTATCAGTGAATGTAAAAATATAATGATTGCTTTATTTATACTGCGTGGTTAAATACGCAGCGGGAGCTTATGGGTTGGCCACATCAGATATTTGAAATATATAATATAAATTACCCACTTTTTTAATCGATTAATTATCTGTAGTTTACGAGAAAAAAAATATTAAAAATTTGAAGGAGTATAGCGATGTCACCATTGCTCGATCGTTGTTGATAAAGACAGATACTACGACAGCGTTAGAAATATATACTTAAGCCATGCTGACGTCATATATCATTTCTCCAAATCATTCATTTGCAAATAACATTGGGTGGTAGCATGAACAAGTGATTCCGGGTGATTAGAGAGGATTTGACTAGTAGTACTTTAACTCCGTTAGTAGATTATGGATTATTTTAGAGAAAAACTTCAAATAATAATAGAAAAATTAATTGTACGTAACTTTTATTTGAAAATAAACTATTGGCAGCGATAAAACACTGCTAGTTATCTCCTCGCTAGTTGTTCATGCCACCACCTAATATTATTATGAAAATAACGTGTATATTTTATAATAAACATCGATTTTTCACACGTGACCGTTACGTCAAAGTTTGATGTTCGTATATTAGATATACGTATCGAAGACAGAATGTAGGAAACCATAAGTAAGACATAGATAAACATACAATTTGCTGTTCAGCAATTAATGACGCAACGGTCAAGTATGAAAAATCGGTGTATAATAATGAAAAGCTATAGTTGTTAATTTTTATATTTTATGACCTATAAACATACGAGTCCAAATTCATAATAATTCGGCTGGTTAACATTTTAAACAAATCTACAAAACTGGTTATATATTTCTACAAAATGCTTTCGGCTACTTTAAATATAGACTTAAAACTTTAAAAATTCTGTGGGCCAAATGACAGGTGATAATAGTTCAACCGCATTTTAAGTGTCATCTTTTAGTCCAGATTTAGCTTTTGAGACCCTTTGTTTAGTACAATGGAAAACAACTTCGTAATATCAAGTACCTACCTTGCAAGACATATGGGACAATACTCATAGAAAAACGTGCAGGGCTTATGCCTATATTCATAAATACTCGTAAAATTTTTAAACGGTTCGTTATAATTTTTCTCCAATAAAAACAGTAGACATTGAAAGAAAAATCGAAATATAATTTGTCAAGTTTAATTCTAATTAGAAAAATTGTTCACAGGGAATCGCTCAAAACAGCTGTAGACACGTGTTTCGCTCTTATTAGAGCTCATCAGTACAGCATAGTTAGTTAACAGGTGAACATTAACTAGAAGTAATAAAAAAAAAACCGACAACTTGTAACAGCACCAGTAAGTAGCCAAACACACATTTGTTGCTTCGGTCAGACTTAATACGTCGTGTTGGCTAGTTACTGGTGCTGTTACAAGTTGTCGGTTTTTTTTTTATTACTTCTAGTTAATGTTCACCTGTTAACTAACTATGCTGTACTGATGAGCTCTAATAAGAGCGAAACACGTGTCTATAGCTGTTTTGAGCGATTCCCTGTGAACAATTTTTCTAGTTATATAACTTTGCGCTCGTAATATATTACTTTCATTAATTCTAATTGTCAAAAATTATAACGAGCCGTTTTTACGAGTGTTTATGAATATGGACATTAGCCTAACTAGAAATTTCTCACCATTTGAGTAGGTTTTATAATTTGTTTGTTGAACTATTATGAATTTAAGGTTGGTATACGAAAGTATGTATTTGTTATTATTGATGTGTTCGGTATTATAAATCATAGCTATTAAGTGTTTTAATGTTATGGTAGTGGAAATCTTATTTATTACTTCATGGATGGTGTTCACATCTCGTAGATAAATAGAAATACAGCAGCAAATAATCATAAATGTTTTTTCTGTCATTAAAACAACACTTTTAAATTCAAGGTGGATTCCAATTCAGTAATAACATAGTGTTAAATATGAGGAAACGGTACAAAATATTTCTAACCGTATATTTTTGGAATGCATTTTAATTTCTAGCATTCTCAACTGATTCAACAATAAAACTTCGGTAACGACAGTTGATTCTAAACAAAAAAAATAGCAGTTGGCTGTACCGATCTTTTAATGAGTTTGCTCCAACAAAAGTTATCCGTAAAGAAACCTCTAACAAAAAGATTTTGTATTACTTTTGCAACTACAGTCTAGTCGACTAGTCTAGGTCTATAGGGTCTAGACAGTCTAGAGTGTTCTAGTGCGGTCAATTCTGAATAAATACTAAGGTGTGCTCGTCTGCAGTTATTCAAAAGATCCGTCATAATCGACTAAGGAGAAGAGTCATACTGCACCATGATAACGCCCAGTCGCTCGAACAGTAGTATTTAAACAAGTTAAACATCAAATTGATGACATTGAAGTCGTGGCATGGCACCCAACAACTTATTTTTATTTCCATATGTTAAACATAAATTGTGGGGGAATGAATACTTCAGCCAGTGAAGCTGTTGGTGCTTTCAAAAGATAGATAAACATTTTGAAAATTAGGTTCTTTTTTTTAAAAAAAAGACCTCGGCAATCTTTAGCGAGATTCGAGTTCGCAACCCGGGAACCCAAGCGTGCACATTACTAACTAGAGACTTTAAATTAATAGAACAATTTAATTTAATTTAACAATTTATAAACGAAAAACGAAAGGTACGGATATTCCATCAAATCCGTGTGATAGTTTTTGAATTATTGTTTAGGAACAAACTTACAAATAGACAAAATTTAAAACTTGTTTCAGCTTCAAATGGTATATTATTTTTTAAAAAATAATTTATAGACATAATGATTCTTATTCGAGAAGCGCTATCATGAAGCGCGCTTTTACAATGTATTCTTATGAGATGAATCGACAATTTTAATAAAATCGCTCTATAAGAGTGGTTTTGTAATAAGGGCCATTCGGGTCTATTCTGTAAAATTAGCGTGTACGTTAAACTCGAAGGTCACCGTTAAAATTTTAACGGATTCTTTAATTTTGAATTTTCTATTTAGTAAGCAGATATACGTTAATATTTTAAAGAAAACGTTAATTCAACAACGCTAAAATCACGAAATTTAACGTCATCTTGATACATAGTGTTAAAATTTTAAAGCAACGTTAATATTAAAAATTGCTTGCAAATGTAGTTATAAGTATTCTTCTATTGGAAGAAATTGAGAGATTGAATGAAAAATAAGAATATTAATAAATTTATTTGAACTAATTATTACTTATAATAATAATAGCCTTTATTTAGACTCCCCAGAATTACAATGTTAAATAAATCTAAATATTTAATAAAGTTAAATAGGGATGGGTTTCTAAATCCAATGTTGAACGAAGGCCTCCTTCATATTCTTCCTTATATGTGTATGAATAAATAATGATTAATGAATGGTTTTACTTGTAAGTTTATGACACATAGGTGCACACTAATAATTTTAAATTGTATCCAAAATAAATTTTATCATTTTTGGCGCTTACGCAAAACTTCGTTTTCGAAATCTTCGCAGTACAAGTAATATATCCCATTTGCCCGATTATGAATTTATCAGAAGTTCTAGTTTATCAAAGCACTGTGTTTTAGAGGTAATTACTGCTCTTACACACTATCACTATATGAGGAATTCAATAAGAACCACTGCAATACTTATCACTACGGGTACGGGCAATAATATGTTAATAAATTCATAATTAATGTTACATTAACTAATTACTAGTTATTAAATACTTGTATATGTTTTGGATTTAATATTCCAGCAAGCAGAATTTTGTTTTCGTAACAATTCACTTTGCTTTGTTTGTTGCCCATGGGCCTCTTTTCTTTGATTCTGCAAATAACTTATTATTGAAAATATTGCAAATACTTATTTGAATATATGTAATTACCACTGTCGGACATTATATTTATAAAAAGTTATAATTATTCATCAATATAGTATACTTTTCACACTTGACAGGCGATTAAATTAAGTTAGGACATACGTTTTACAGTTTTATTTCGTCATGTGGAACTCACTTCACATCATTTATTAGCGTATACGCTAAAAAGTTAAATTTTTAACCAGTGCTTTAGTGAATAACATTTGTATGAAATACTGTTAATACTGACGCTAATATTTACTTTTTAGCGTTGCATATTTGTACGCTAAAAATTAACGTACTTTTTAGTGACTAGACCTGATTGTCTTTTACAATAATTTTGTAAAGATTGTGCTAGAATTTGTTCATACGAATGGCACACGTTTTACATTCAGAACTTTCGGTATGCAAATTGGTAACCTATGTTTTATAATTTACTCGTAAACCTGACATAAGTTTCAAACAACTCAATACATTACTGATAATTTCTCACAATGAAATTGTCATTGTGAGTGCGAGATTTATTTCTGTAATTTTATCTGTGTACGTAGTAAAACACGAGTTTTATAAATCAGCTTTCTCTACTTCCTGCATTTTCGTATTTCTGTAGTAATTTATTCGATTACAAATCGCTGCTGCACATGACAAATTATCATCGGGATGGTTGCAATCAGCCGTGCAGTATGATCTGTTGTTGCTTCCTTGCTCGCAGTAACAAGCCAATAATAAATGTATGTCATTTACTCATTAAATATTTTAATTAATAATATTTCAAAAATTGCTTTCAACACCGATACTCATAAATATGTTCATAATTTTTCAAAAACAATAATATATACTGGTAATGACATGTTTACGTTATACAACACATGAAGCATTAGAAAAGAGTATGTTTTTAAAGACGGATGTATCAATTTTCATTAGAACCGAACAAATATTGGAAGAACATGGAATAAAATTTTAAAAAAGTTAATAGTGTAACGACTAAGGGGCCGTTACAATTGTAAAAATATTAAATTCGTTAAATTGTAAATAAGTAAAAATATAAACGAACAATAACAATCTATTAAACTCAAATTCACATTTAACGTTTACACATTGAGATTGAAAATAGTAATGAATGTTTAGTTATTTTTCTCGTCGTTGTCACCATAATAATCCCGAAACCTCACTTGATAAT
This sequence comes from Ophonus ardosiacus, assembly GCA_943142095.1. Lineage (NCBI taxonomy): Eukaryota > Metazoa > Arthropoda > Insecta > Coleoptera > Carabidae > Ophonus > Ophonus ardosiacus. The sequence goes on from OW964830.1 coordinate 31,898,348, forward strand.
GCCTGTTCAAAGATATCGGGATGCATGTTATATACCCCCCCCCCCCCCCCCTCTAGACGACAAAAATAAACATTTTACAAACTTAATATTAATTATTATAATTACATAAACTTATTGGTTCTCTAATTCTCCGTTTCTAGTAGGAAGCCAGGTTTTAGTCTGTCAATCGATATGTTTTAATGTGTGTTGTTCTTTAAAATTGTAAAGTATTTATCTCTTCTTGTGATGATATTGTATGGGGCGGTGTAAGGTGGTTGTAGTGGAGTTTTAATTGAAACCATGTGGTTTCTTTAGGAGATATGGTTGTCAATCGAGATATGTGTTTCTTTAATATTCGTAAATTTAGAGGTAAATTTATTTTGTCAATGAATTCGGTAGAAAAGGATTTAGGAATTTCTCTAGGTAATCGTAACTATGTAACTCCATAAACAAGTTGGGCGCAGCTACATTGTAATAGTATATTACAACCGACGCGGGAGATGTTTCATTACAGCCGAGGGCTTATGTATATTACCGAGAGGCAAAGCCTCGAGGTGAGATAAAGCGTGAGGCTGTGATGAATCTCCCACCGAGGTTATGTATACTATTTTATTCACAGTCACCCTAATTTTAAATCGATAAATGTGTTGTATTTTGTTGACGCTCTAACTCATATACTATCATTCTGAAAATTCTGAAACCTTGTATTTGTACCCTATTCTAATTTGAAAAGATACCATTAGATTTTGGTGTAAATCGGATAACTGGAAATGGCACTTTACCTGAAGCTTATAATGGTTTTTCTTCAAAAAATTCCATTATATACCATTTTTTCGCATTTTGTCATTATGAAAATTAAAGATTATTGAATTTTCTACAGGTATACATTAATACTTTTTCTATATATTTTACAGATAAACTTAATAATCAATTTTTCTTATAAATCGCTAAGCCTAAGATAAACACAATTCCTTTGTTACACAGTTCATATTACAAATGAATGTAACTGACAGGTAAATATTACTGTCAAAGAACCTATAATTTCAAATTGGCAATGGTGACATTTTAAAAAGAAAATAGTAAATAAAGCAATAGTTATGTGATGTGTTATATACAAAGGAACTAATATAGTTTGCAGCATTATTAAATATGGGTATGTATGTAAATTAATAAAAATTAAGTCACTGTCAAAACACCAATCACTTCAAATTAATAATAGTGGCATTTTAAAAAGAAAATGGTAAATAAAGCAATAGTTATATACAATGGATCAGTCTGCAGCATTAATAAATACGTAGGTATGTATTTAAATTAATAAAAATTAAATAGCGGGAGGTTTTGTGTTGACCACATCAGATTTTTTATATCTGTATGCATTTTGGCCAAATGAAATTAGAGGAAATAAGTTTTCGTGTAGCATTAATCCCGGGATATGATAAAGAGTATAACTGGTCAGACAGTGAACGTCGAAATTTGGTGGTATATATGGTCGGAGATATTTAGATGTGTCGTAGTATAATTGTAGTGATGTGTTCGGTAATTTGATTTTTTTTAAATCGTAAGAAATTTTTAATACTGTAAATTGACCCACGTAATTTAAGTGTCGTAGTTTTCTAGGAGAATATTTCGATGAATTTTTGTTAAAAGTGTATGTGAGTGATTTATGATCTAAGATATAAAGTTCTTCTCCTTCAATGAAACAACGGAATATTTTGATGGCTAAATATATTGCGTTTAATTCCCTTCCAAATATCCTGTATTTTTTTCCTGTTTCGTTGAAACAAGTTGAAAATAATGCTAATGGTTTCCAAACGTTGTTTTCAAGTTGTTGTAAAACTGCTTCCGGCCCGTGTCAGACACGTCAATCGTTTATGGATTATTTTAGAGCAAAATACCTTAAATAAAAGTTGCTGTACAATTCATTTTTCGATTATTATATGAAGTATTTTTCTCTAAAATAATCAATAAGTGATTGTCATCGCCAAAACACTGCTAGTAATCTCTCGCTAATCACATGTTCCTGCTACCACCCAATGTTTTTAATAATTGTACATTTTTTATTAACATTTTTTTTTTTGATATTATGAAACATATGCTAAAGAATGTAATGTGGTCCATTGGTCTTGATCCTTCGCACAAAAAGGTGGGGGATTCTGCTTTAGAACTATGGGAAAATCAGCAGTTTTTAATCCGAAATATAATTTAGGTGTCTTTGAACCAGAGCTGGGCAAGTTACTTTTAAAATGTAACTAGTTAGAGTTACAGTTACCTCCAAAAAAAAAGTAACTAAGTTACTTAAGTTACAGTTACTTTGGTGAAAGAACTAAGTTATTTACTAGTTACTCATAAAAAGTAACTTAGTTACCTTGAGTTACTTTCTAACTACTTTTAATGGCGTGAAGTGTAGACTTAGACTGTTGACTTAGTTATTCTGTAGTATACATATCAGGCAGTTTTTGCACTAACTACGTTAACCTAAATTTTAAAGTTATTGCTTGGCAACACCCAATCAAATTATTATAGTTAATGTTAACGGACCTACAGGGCCTTATTACCGCCTAGGCCCACGAGGCCACGGCCTAGGGCCCTCTTTGATTGTGATTTTTTAAAAATTTATTAATTTATTTTTCAATTTTCATTTCTTATACCAAGATATAAAGAATCTACTTTCTTTCTATCATGACATGACCATTATAATGTATAAAACATGCAGACATTATTTCCTAGACTTATTAGTGGATAATGATTAATTTATTGGAAACCTCGGATCAGACGTCGATTTTCAATCTGAGGCCCCGCGCTTACATGGGCCCCGCACATTCAAATATCTAAGAAAATTTTGATGAAAAAGTATCTTTTTATAAATATGTCGGGCCCCGCTACGCTAATAACATATTCCCGATACCCGGCAAAATCGCCAACCGTCCCTAGAGAGGAGTAACAAAATATTACGCTAAAATTTCACCTCAAATTAGAATCGAGCATGCGGTACTGTATAATTGATCAGCTTTTCTCTCAGCAGGCAATTTTATTTCTTTTCTTTAATAAATAAACTTACATTACAATCATACAAATATTTGTACGTACTTGTTTCTTTACTATAAAGAGGGAGGGGGGCCCGAAAACAAATTTGGTCTAGGGCCCAAAAATCTGATAAAAAGGCCCTGCGGACCTACATTATAATATACTATAAAAATTAAAAGTGACATTTTATCTTGTGCGAAGGGAATTTGCAAAAATGAGACGAATTCAAGTCTTGGAACAACTTACACTATTTTTTGTATAACCTGAAAATTGGAATAATTTTGATGATTTAGTGGCAGTTTAATTATAATTTATTAAAACATCATTTGTAAGCGAGGAAAACATTTAGCGACTTTTTAATTCTAGAATTAAAAGTTAAAATAATTTGTTATTTTTAGTTTTTCTGTTTACCGTACAAAAACTCTATTATTAATGAATATAATTACTTACAAAATATTTCTTAGAAATTTTAATCCTCCCGCCGTTACTTCTTATGACTAAGCTACATTCCACTTTTTAAGTTACTTTGACTAACTTAAGTTACATTCTAATTTCTGAGTTACTTTAAGTAACTTAAGTTACTCAAGTAACTAGTAACTAAAAACCGTAAAGTTACCAACTACTTTTCCGCAGCAAGTTAAGTTACAGTTACAGTTACCATATTTTAAAAAGTAACTAAGTTACGTTACAAGTTACGTAAAAGTAACTAGTTAGTAACTAAGTTCCTAAAGTAACTAGTTACTGCCCAGCTCTGCTTTGAACCCTGACTGAATGCTAGCAATAAAAATTTCATTCCATTAGTACACGAGTAGAAATATTTTTGTACCGTTTTCATTTTTATGAAGTGATTTATTACTAAAATTATAGGAATCCATCTTGTGTTTAAAAGTTATGGTTTATGACAGAAAAATATTTATGAGCAGATAGTAGCTGCTGTATTTCTATTTGTCTATGAGAATATCATCCATGAAGTAATAAAATAAGATTTCCAATTACAATTGCGATTTTAATCTCCATAGAAGTTTTCAATACGCTCTCACATTCATCATGGAGATGATTGCACGGCGTAATAATTTCACACTTAAATCACAAAATTTGATTCGCCGTTATAATTATTAATTACGACTTAGGCTATATTAATGTTCTGTTACTTAACCAATAAATGAAAAGCCTAACTATCATTAAATAACAATTTAGATCCATGTAATCACGAGCACTGACCACATCAACATCCACTTCATTCGTTACAAAATTAATTTAATTTCCAGTCATTTATCACTTCTTCCATCACCGTTCCTATCAAAACGGAGTCACGACGGGTAATATTGAATTTAGTTATTAACTTATCATTTTTTTTCAAGAACGATATTAATTTAACGCTGTGTCTAATTGTTTGTCATCGATATTATATAAGTAAACTAAGAACTGCGCTCGCAAACGGTACGTTTCCGGATATGAGTTTAATAGTAAAAGTCTATTTTGCATTTTCTACATACCCTATGTATTTATAACACCAACACGTATTCATTAACACTCTGTATAAAGAATATAACAAAGCATGATTAATATCTCATTATATAGCGGGGCGGAATTCTTGGTTTATGTATATAGGTGATACACATGTTCGTGCACAAACTTTAAGGGTATATAGTACTGACTAAAATGAGTAGAAAAAACTTAACGGATCCGATCTTTCACTGTTTCCGAGAAAGAGGTAATTTTATCTTCGAAGCGAAGAAAATCTGACAAAGGTATAATGATCGAACAAAATTTTATCTATGTCTATATACTATAAAAATCTGATGTGGCCAACGTAATACCTCCCGCTATTTAATTTTTATTAATTTAAATACATACCTACATATTTATTAATGCTGCAAACTATATTAAGTTCCTTTGCATATAACTACTGCTTTATTTATTATTTTCTTCTTAAAATGTCACCATTACTAATTTGAATTTGCATTGATTAGTTTTTTTTTTTTGCAATGACATTTATCTGGTGGTCTATTCTAATTCATAGCCACATGTGCTATCCGCTATCCGCTATATAAGTTCCACTACTAGCCAACAGATGGGGGTTCCCATCCCGCTATCTGACTTGAATCTATCTGTTGGCTAGTAGTGGAACTTATTAATATTGCCATATGTCAAATTGACAAGTAGTTCGGCTTTTCAATTTTGTGATCAAATACTTGTGTTATATCAATAATATTTGATTAATATCTATATATTGTAAGTACCTATTTAAATTATAATAATCATTTATAATTCTAACAAATAGCACATGTGGCTGTCCGACTTAAATCCATCTGTTGGCTACTAGTGGAATTTATACAGCGGATAGCACATGTGGCTATCCGACTTGAATCCATCTATTGGCTAGTAGTGGAACTTATATAGCGGATAGCACACGTGGCTATGAATTTAGAAAAGATCTCCTGTCAGTTACATACATTTGAAATATGGACTGTGTAACAAAGGAATTGTGTTTATGTTTAAAACATAGGTTCCAGGATTTATAAGAAAATATTATTTTTTTTTTAAATTTATCTGTTTAATATATAGAAAAAGTATTAATGTGTATCTGTAGAAAATTCAATAATCTTTAATTTTTATAATGACAAAATGTGAAAAAATTATATTTAATGGTATTTTTGATAAAAAAACCATTTTGAGATTTAAGTAAAGTGCCATTTCCGGTTATCCGATTTACACTAAAATCTAATGGTTGGTTTCCATATTAGAATAGGGTCGAAATACAAGGTTTCATAATTTTTTGAATTACAGTATTTGCGCGTTGACAAGGTCCATACACATACACATATACAGACATCTTCGTGAAAATGTTAAAATCAGAATCTAGATACTTTAAAATGTGGTAATTTACCAAATATCGACATGCGATTTTTAGTACGATCCTTATATCTACCTAATGGTAGCGGGGGATAAAAATTAAAAAAAAGAATAATAGGAAACATTTTTCTCAATTTCTAATAGTTAAGTTATTTGAAAATGAAATATTAGTCAAGGTCGCCACAACATTTTTCTTAGTACAATTATTTGATTTTTTTTAAAAAAAGAAAAACACATCTAAGATGACATCAGATAGTCTCGTTTAATTGAAGTCGTACCTGTTATAGTTTCGAGATAGCAGATATAAATCTCGCAGAAACTCATTTTTCACTGCCTTATATATCGAAAACTATAGAAGATCGGATCCATGTTAATTAAACATTTTTAAAATAATTTTTATCCAAGTACTATAAGCCCTAAAAGTTTGTGTATAATACCGCCGGTGAACATTGAGTCACTTAGAATATTGAATTTACTTATTAATCCATCATTTTTCCTCGAGCGTTATTAATTTAATGCCATTTGACAAGCAGAAATTTATTTCATACGATGCGTGAGCATGATTCGAAATCTCTACGCGTGAGAAATCTATTATATTTTTTGTCTATTTCACCATCTGTCCATCAACTTGGCACCGGCCGTTGTTTTAAATTTGTGTTTTGTTTCACGTACTTGAGTCTATAATTTAATAACAGGTTGTTGACAGCTCCTTAAGGGTATTTCATCATTGCAAAGATCAGTTTTAATAATTAGTGAGAAAAATGTGGCAAAACATTTAAATAAATATTGCGTAAATGTTTCTCGAATTTGAATTGTGTAATAAACAAGTATACAGTTGTTATCTTGGATAAGTTTTAAATATTTAATAGCATGGGTAAATTATCTAACGAGAGTCGTAAATCTGAGGCTGAACAGCAGGCTAATAATTTAAAGGGAAGTGGGCGTAAATGGAATTAATTGAATGTTTATTGAGGATTCTTCAAGAAGAGCCGAGAATATCATGCGATAATTTACCATTCCGATTATGCGATTACATTGAAATGGTTTTCATATTAAATTATGTTTATCTACGTCTATTTTATTTGAAGATAATTGAAATATTTTATGTTAGTGTAATAATTTTATCATATAACATTTCATTTAATACAATAGATAGTCAATTGGCCGTATATTACATATTTGTTTTATAATCTCGCTTGATAGACGAATATTCGGTAGCAGAATATTTTAGTTATAAAAGTTAAGCTGATAAGCTTACTATAAGTAAAATCTGGATAAGTTTTGGCTCGGTTAATAGTTTCCGTCGCCTTTTGACTAATGAATAACATAATGATGCCGAATTTAAGATAGATATTTCTGCAAATATTAGATAAAAAATAAAATCATGCAAGAAAAGATCAGTGTTACAAATAAAATTTTATTTGAAAAAAAAAATGTTACTTATTAATAAATATAAGAAAATTTTATCACAAAAAATTGATCGTGGTAATGATCGCCAGGAAATTTGGACGCTGGAATTAACGGAAGGGAAAATTGCTCGCCTGTAATTTAGTGGTTAACAATATTTATTGCCTGCAAATTATCGCTGAAAAATTGATCTCCAGAAAATTCCTCGAATGGAAAATTGAAAATAGATAAATTGATCCCAATAAAAATTGTTCGTTTGGTACTAGATCGTACAACAAAACAATTTTTATTTTTCCGCTGTCGTTTTCTCCGGCAGACAATTTACCGACGATAAATTTTCTTGCGATCAATATTTCGCGAAAAATTTCTTGAAATCGATTTTTTTTTTGAAAATAATTATTTATTTAAAAGGAAGATTGTATTTTATTATTAATTTTACTACTGTATGAGAAAAAGACCATTTCACAATTGTGTTTTGATGTAGATACACGTACATATGAGCAGATCTCTTAAAAGAGTTTTTTGTGCTTATTTGTTTATTTAATTACATATTATTTTTACTATGTAAGAAAAATCAGTTCGTTGCAGTTACAGTTGTGTGCCTGTCTTATTTTAATATTTAATCCAATACATGTCCTCAGGGCAGGGGCAGATCAATCACACGTATTAAGTTTACAAAATAACAATTTAGAGAATTTTTATTCATCTAATTCGGGTTACTTATGGTTAACGAACTTACAAAACGATATTAGGTGGGATTCTGTAACTCGTCCTATATCAAAAGGTACCGTTATCACTATAGAAACGTATTTTTTATAAGATAATTCGTATATTTACGTCATACTTGTCAAATAAAATCTGATCTTCTATGTAACCATAATGATAACGGTACCGTTTGATATCGGATGAATTACAGAATCATACCCGTTATTTGTAGATTGTGTATTTTACAAAGATGGAGGAAATAATGAATATTGTCATATTGCAGGTATATTTTTGTTCGTAATTATCAAAATTGTTAAAACTAGAAAAAATAGTTATGCTAACTATGCAATATATTGTTATACCTATATTTAATTTATCTGCAATTAATCGGTTTACATTGTGATGTTCAATGAAATGTAACTATAAATTTCTGTTCTTAAAAAAGCCTACCTTTTATCTACAATGTAGATTCCATATGATACATAGACATTTACTGTATTTAGTTTCACAGTCGTCATTTCTTGTTATAATAAGATAGAATTGCTTATACAGAAACTCGTATGATTATGTTATAAAAGTGTAAATAAACAATAAAATTATGCTATTGATATATTTAGAATTCAGTCAACATAATCGTTTACCATATTACGTTGCAATTATTTTCCCGGATTTGATCCGAGAGTACTAGGTAATAATTTACTGTTTATAATTCGCTATCGTGTATTGATATAAAAGTTTGTTAATTTCTTCAAGAACAGTATATGAAGTCATTAATGCATATGCAATCATCACTTATTTCATAGCGATACCTAATTATAACATTAACTTTTTCTTCTCTTTTGACTTCCTTAATTATAACGTATTTTTTACAGGTATTTGCCTCAAGCTTAATCATATCTTTATTAGTAGTGCAGTGAGACTTTGATGTATACGTTTAATCAATTTTTTTGACAAGATGTATAGATTATTCTTAATAATATTATGTGATAGTTCTAAAATACGAGTGTATGATACTGTCAAATTATATTAATTCGTTGAACTTCATGACGTTGCATGTGGTATGTAACTAAATTTGATACCAAATTAAACCAAGATTTTTTTAATTGGTTGATATTTCTGAAACTTAGTCATTTCTTTGTAATTTGTCATTGTTTCGATTGGTAAAGATGAAATGCTACACGAAATGAAAAAGCGTTTTTATACTGAAATCGCATTTTGAAAATGAGATTGGATATACTGTAACAACAATTGGTGATCGTTACTGCAATATGATTACGGAGTTCTTCTGCCATCAAATGATTGGTGTACACTTCAGGGACATATGTGTATTCAAAAGGATGTCGCAACCTGCAACAGCTACGGTAGTTATTTTTAAATCCTACTATTTAAAATCAAAAAGATGGTGATCGAAATAACACTACTTATAATTATAAAATAGACTGACAGAATAGAAAAGTATGGAAGACAGGTGATATATGTATCACACAATTATGCTAAGGCGTTACGCTTTAAACCATGGTGTTTGAAACTTTTGTTCTTTTACATAGCTCTTAGTTTTTAAGTATTAAGTCTTATGCATAGCTGGAAATGGTAGTACATGTCACAATTTTACGCATTGCGCTTAGGATATTAATTATAGCTCTTAAGCATTAGAATAATCAGTGGAAATGGAGCTTAATACAATTTAATTAAATATTTTACTCAAAAAAGTTCAACCAATCACGTTACAGTATTTTTGAATTTCAATCAATGACAATCGAATATCAGTGAAGATTTACACTTGTGCGTATACCCGGGTATTTCAAGTGATATATTCTATTGCACGAATTTGCCGTGCACTTGGGATATAACTATTGATTATTTCACTCAGAAATGCCAAGCTCTAACACATTCAACCATAAAAAACAAAAATGTAATAAGACAAAGAGTTCAAAATAACAATCGCCAAACGACAAGCTCAAACAACAAGAAGGAGTCAGAGGCAAAACTCTTAACTATTGACAACTGACAAGTTGCGATATGCTATCTGGTGGGCAAAATATGAACTTTCCGGTTTAGTACTGTATTGTGACTGTATGCTTTAGTTACATGTGGTTTAATCATTTGATATGAATAGAAATGGGAAAAAGTCGTACTAATTGTTGTGTATTGGGATGCAACTCAAGATCTGGTCGAGACACAGACACAGGCATTGTGTTTTATAATATTCCTAAACATGGCTAAAATAAAGTTAAAATTACGACAAGTGTAGGTGTTGAAATGGAAATGAATTGACGAAAAGCATGGGAATATGCAAGTCCTAGTGCAAAACAAATAACGAAACATATCAAAGTTTGTTCTCGTCATTTTAAATCGGATGATTACATATTTCCTAGTGAGTAAAAAATTCAATGTTCAGATTTTGTCTTAGAATAAAAAGTTCATGTTGTGTTCGTTCTAATTATTTATGTATTTTTCTATACAATTAAGCGTAAAACTTTAAAAAGAACTGTAGTACCATCACTTTGTCTTCTCGTATGTCAAGTAAAAGTTCCTAATAATAAACGTTTGCTACGACAAACCAAACGTGTAAAGCCAAAAGCAGTAAACGTCAGTGACATTGCAATGCAGTAAATGAAGTAGTAGAGGATAATATTAGTAATACATCAGCACCAGCATCTAAATTGTCTGAAGAACTCGCTAAATGTATTTTGATTTCATGTGTACTCTAGTTATAAATAATATGTGGTTAGCGTTTATAATTCGTTCACCTGCAATTATCAATTTCGATTGATTAAATATATATAAAATTATAAATACCTTCTATACACATATAGAATTAGCTGTTGCTTCCAGATATCTAAAATGTTCCATGATACCTAGCCTCATTTTAAATGAAAAAATTGTTCTTGTTATTTGCATTCATATGTCACAACATTGCGAGTACTAATTATAACTTTTCAAATAGTGCTTTACTATGGTGTAAAAGTTATCTTACCAATAGAAATTTTTACGTCAACATGCTTCATAATGGTCGGCCACTAAATTCTGGTGCATTTCCACTGCAACGTGCAGTACCGCAGGGATCGATTTTGGGACCACTGTTTTTCTTACTTTATGTGTCTGATCTGCCAAAAACTCTGATCAATTGCGATGTGCATTCTTATGCTGACGATACACAAATTTTAACATCTGTTGCCGTCGAAGAGCTAAATGAAAAATGCACTTTTATAAATGCTGATTTGGAAAGATTGTCTTTATGGGTGAAAAGCAATGGTCTCAAAATTAATCCGAATAAATCTACTTTGATGGTATTTGGATCGGAATCTGTGCCAGACATTATACTAGATGGGGTAATATTGACAAGCAGTACTGTTACCACGAGTCTAGGATTGCATATAGATAAAGGTTTAACTTTTAGAATGCACCTGCACAATAAACTTAGAACAGCCATACTCAAACTACGGCATTTGTATCAATTTCGACATATACTATCAACACAAGTAAAAGTAAGATTAGTAAACTCCTTAATTTTATCATTATTTGATTATTGTTTATGCGTATATGGTCCTAATTTGACACAAATTGACAAGAACAGGATTAAGGTTCTGCAAAATTCTTGTTTGCGTTATGCTTATGGTGTGCGAAAATATGACCACATTTCCGAATATAGAACACTGGCTAAAATGCAAGATATTGATGTTAGAATTCAAAAAGCTTTCCTCATTCTCACTCATAAAATTAAAATGACGGGAATTCCTTCCTATTTATCTGACAAATTGACCCTGAAGAATTATGACTACGGTCTAAGAGGTAGGGATTTATATGCTGTGCCACCGTTCAACAAGTCTAAATTTAAATGTTGTTTCTCTTATCTTGCACCCTTGCTGTATAATTCTATTCCAAATGAATTAAAATCTCTGTGTATACAGTCTTTTAAAGGGAGAATAAATGCGTTATTTGATTGTTAAATGTTATTGGTTTTGTTTGTTGTTGAATATCTATGTTATAATTCATATTTTTATTTTATCTTCTTAAAATGTATTATATAAAGTAAAATTCAAGTTGTATGTATCCATTTCTGATTATTTTTAATTATTGTATTGTGTTGGCATTTCGTTATTTTGTTACTTTAATAATTGTTTCATGTATGTATTGGTTGGGTGGAAGAGCAGCCGTTGGCTGAACCCCGCCATTGACTGATGTCAATAAAGTTTTATTATTATTATTATTATTATTATTATTATTATTATTATTATTATTATTATTATTATTATTATTATTATTAATTCAGAAACAGCTGATCGGTCCGATGTTGCTGCCGCCATCCGCCATCAGACATGTCAGTTCTCAATATACACTCTAAAGGATGAAACCAGTGACTCTCAAACCCTTACCTTCCGGCTCATCTCATATTGAAAACTCGAAACAACTCATATTTTCTTACAAACCCCAGTGGCGTATTAAGGTATTTTGGCGCCAGAAGCCCTAGAAATTTTTGTGCCCCCCCCCCCCCCCCTTGTATTTTGGTTAACATAAATGAAAAAACAATTAATTATAACAATTAATTAAATATAACAACTGACATAAAAAGAGTAATAACCAATGATTCAAATGGAAGGGCTTTTTTATTAGTAAAATTCAGCAAACATTGAAACTAAACTTTTATTTTAATTAAAATAGTGTAATAACAAAAATATAATTAAAATAACGTTTTTCTTGCTTTGGCACTGGTAAAAATATTCAAAGTGTCGTCAAAATTAATTTCATTTAAAAGAATTTTTCGATGCACATAATAACCAAAGCGTTTAATTTTTCGTGGGATTTTGTGGACCTGCTCTTCAGTGCTGAAAAGGATCTCTAGCCAGTATAGTGAGTCACTGCTTTGCAAACAAATACCCGCAATAAAATTACAATGTTAGGAAAAACATTCGCAATGTTCTTCTCTTTTAATAGTTTCAGAAATTTCAGCAATCCGTTTGCTTATTTATATTTTATAAAAAAAAAATATTTTCTTTTTTTCAATTCCTGGCATAATTTTGCGCCCCCTATATAATACGCCACTGACAAAACCATTTAGTATTTAAGACACCTTCTAACAGAAAATCCTTCTTAGTACACAGTTCTGCACCAAAGCCATAATCTTGAGTTTTTGTAACATCCTGCTGTCCGAAATATAACTTTACCCACTGCTACAGAAAAAATTTGATGTGGCCAGCACATGCCCTCCTGCCAGTTCCATGTTTAAAATAGCAGCAAGCTTTAAGTAAAGTATCACTTCCGGTTGATCGTTTGTAAATAAAATCTAATTTGTTGTCCAATAAATAGAAAAGTCTGTAATATGAAATTTTATATTATGTTTTGTTCTTTTTCCTCAAAACTCTGTTAGAGCTCCAAATTAAGTACTACATCCAAATAATCATATATGGTTAAAATCTAATATGATGTTTCAAATTATATATAAGTTTTACATACCAAATTTGAGAAGTTTTGGATTATATTTTAATAGACTTTAAGGAAAAATCGTCACACACACACACACACACACACACACACACACACACATTCTTATAAAAATCAGCATCAACTTCTAGGTTCTCTAAAACGCAATTTGTGTGAATTCTTCGTCGTACATGATCCATTTCGTAAATGTGTAGGTGTAAATTAATATTGATTTATAGTGCTGCAAACAGAAAAATTAAATCAGATCATCCTGTACATCTAATATTTATGTATGATGGGAAGTATATAATTTTTATAAACCTTAATTTCGTTAGAATTAAATTACTATTGTATTCTCATTAAAACGGTTTCATTATTAACTTTAATGTAATTGCTTCCTGACAGTGACATTTGTTTAAATATGTCAAAATTGTTATTAAATTATGTTTTTGTTTGATGCATAGGCAAGATGATATATGACAACAAATTATATTATATATTCGTATTTAAAGTTATTTAGAGTTAATTTACTAAATGTTATTATCCTCGAATTGAATCATATTTAATGAATTTTTTACAAGAAAAACTCTTAAAAGCTTATGTAAATGATACTTCCGGTTATCCGATATACACTAAAAACTAATGAGCTCTTCCCACATTAGTATAGAATGGGTAAACAAAATTTGAAAATTATCATAATTTACTATAACAATATGTCTTGGGCAGATATGTGTTCCAACATCCAACTCCACCAATAATTAATAAGTAATCGAGTTCAATACAATAATACTCAACAAAAGGATTAAAGTATGAGAACACAGACATTGGTATTTGAATGATAACAGGTCTTAAGTATTATAGTTTTTGAGGAATCGTCCTTCTAACATCAACACACACACACACACACACACACACACACACACACACACACACACACACACACACACACAAAGACAGACATCATCGTATAAATGTTTTAATCGGGTTCTGGGCATATTACGTGCTTGTTCACTAAAATCTGGATATACGATTCTTACCATGAATCGAATATCTCTCTTGGTGAGAGGTAAAAAAAATAAAACAAATTTACGTTTTTCAGAGCAGGATCTTATTTTTCCAAATATTTTAAATGAATTTAGCTAATTAGAGTTTTTATGTTAATTAATTTAAACGCAAATAAATATTTTTTTAAATTCTTCAAAAAAAATTAATAATGATTTCTTTAAAACTACACTGAATATTAGTGATTTTATAATGCCAAAGTAGAGGAGGTGAGTTTATCTTTGTGTAACATTTAATATTATTTATAAGTGTTCTGTGCAATAGATAGTTAAATTTCTAAATTGCTTGTGCACTTCATAATTAATATATCAAATTAGTAACCGTAGATAAATAAAATATGATAGTGCATTTCTAATTAACTCTGAGGATGATGTAAACAGATCATAAAGCAAGAACAAGTTCTATCTTCTTTTAATATACCTACGTTTTTTAAAATACCTTTATTTTATAGTAGTAAGGCGTATTATAACTTAAGATGTTACACAGACGGAGTATTTACAAAACTTCGAAAAAAGTTAACTGCATTTCCTAAGTTATACGAGTTATGTAGTAAATTAGTTTTAGTTTTTCACAATTTAAGAAAAAGATTATTGCTCAGTTGCACTAGTAACACTTACATTTAAACTTTTAATTTTGCACTGGAATTAAAAAAAATATTATATGGAATTAACATCAATTTATTTGACTAACTGAAATAAAGTTTAAATTTTAAGTGTCGGTGGTGCAACTGAGCATTTATGAGTTGGGGATGCAACTGCGCACAAATATAAAATAACATTTCACTTTACATTTATGGTTTTATAATGAAACTAATAAAATTATTATTTTTGTGAATGATTCTTCTCTATTCCCCAGTTCAAATTACGATCATAAAACTAGTTTTGTAGGCATTCTGTATAGTCAATTATTGGAAAAATTATATACAACTTCTGTTTGATGTATATTTGTGTAAAATAACCTGGAAAACATTGCGCAAGGAAAAATTGTTTCTTCTTGTACACAAACATACATATTTCGGTATAATAGAATTTATCCGTATTATAATTTTCAATGTTTAATCTTATATTTATAACTCTCATTGTCATTGTAGCAATATTATCAGACTTGATTTTTTTAATTGCACAAGTTAGAGAAAACGAAACTGTATTGCTGATCACCGATCAACAGATGTTCGTAATTATATTTATTATAACGACAAATTACTTTTTGATAAATTGCAGGCTATTTGCATAAACTAATTATTTTTTATATGCAATAAAATTCTTTTTGGCGATAATTTTTATGGCATTAATTGGTAAATTAGTTATGTGATATACCTTCAAAAATGATGCAATTTTCTATTTCATCACATT
Source organism: Ophonus ardosiacus (assembly GCA_943142095.1). Classification (NCBI taxonomy): domain Eukaryota; kingdom Metazoa; phylum Arthropoda; class Insecta; order Coleoptera; family Carabidae; genus Ophonus; species Ophonus ardosiacus. Next base: position 31,914,154 of record OW964830.1, read on the forward strand.
ATAAGAATGTTTATAGCTTTCAGTTTTATAATCTATTTTTGACACTACTAATTTTAGCTCAGATAAAATTATAAGTAATAAAATTTTAATAGTTTTCAAACAATGTTGCTTTCTTTTTCTTATGAACAAATTAGTTCTATAAAATTTATTTCAATGCTTCATTGTGTACATAACAATGATTTAATTAAGGTTTATTATCAAACTGTTAATTAGATGTCGATATCTTATTACATAATTATGAAAATGAAGGATAACGATATTCCTGGATTTCAGTCAAATTTATTGTCATACCCAACTAGTTTCCACATCACATGTGTCTCCTTCGGGGGATGATTTTTCTTAAAAGTTTATAACTAATGTTGAAAATAGTGAAATTTTTGTGTGATGTAAAATTACAGTACTCGTTTTGTAAAAAAAAAATATTTATTTTAATTTTGTTAAATTTATTCAACTGTAGGAATATTGTTCGTTTTTTTTATTTCTTTTTTATTTATTTTATTTATTTATTTATTTATTTATTTGAAATATTTGGGAAGCCAATATTTGGACGAAAAAATATAAAACCGTAATTTCCATGTACTGTATTTCACATCACACAACAATTTCACTATTTTCAACATTAATTAGAAACGTTGCCAAATTCATTTAACTCTAAGAATAATGTTCGTTTTGGACAAAAAAATTATAAAACCATAATTTCCATGTACTAATATTTTACATCACACAACAGTTTCACTATTTTCAACATTAGTTATAAACTTTTATTAAAAATCATTCCCTGAAGAAGACGCATGCGGTGTCGAAACTAGTTGGGTATGACGATAAAGTTGCTTGCAATCCAGAAATATCGTTATCTTTCAACACCCATCCTAATGAAATAATCACCTAATCCAGTTATGAAAATGTTATGAATTATGTACAGATAAACGAAAGTTGCATTCACAAATTATTACAAAAATAATAGTTAAAGTTTCTTCTATCTTTAATAGATTTATGTATAAAGTCTTTTATTAGTATTTCTAGGAGGTTATTTACATTCTCTTATCGTTACATTAATTGTATCACTTCTTCAGTTTACGCTAGTAATAAAATATTTAATTTTATTACTTATCACATTATTAAAGTAGAGTTTAATATGGTATCCAGTTTATTGTGCTTGAAATTACGCTAATATATTAATTATAATGTAAATTTAAAATAAGGATTTTATAACAAACTCTCATTATTTATGGTAATAATCTTGAGTTATTTCTCCTAGTAAAACTATTAGCTCAGATATACTTTAAAAGCCATCTTCTGAACTATTGTCTAAATGTCTAAAATATAATTTGTATATTTGAAACATTTGAAAAATATTTACAGAGTAAAAGAAAACTCATATAAGTATTTCTTTTAATATTTTGTATGTATATTATAAAACATAGTATACTGTAATATTTTCTTTCTTTTTGCATATTTAACGATAGCGAATAAACAATATGGGGTCCAGTGGCTATGTGTTTTAGGTGGCCGGTTGTGGTTCGAACGACTCGGGTTAAATATCCATCGAAGTTACACTTGAAAATTATTTCTAATTTCCATAACCTAAATCTTCAAATAGAAACAAATTGGCACAACCATATATGGGTAATGATCATGATGATATATATATATATATATATATATATACAGGGTGTCTCAGGACGAGCTTACGCTATCTATATTTTAAATACTATTTAATATAATTTAACGAAATTTGGTATCTAGGGGTTATACAACATGCCTGTTTTAACTAAAATATTTTCAAGGCTGTAGCACTTCCGGTTTGACCGGAAATTGACCTCAACTTTCTTATTTTAAATGGAATACGCTATATTTTATTTTACCATTGAATGCAGCGAAAAATTTTACATATGAAGCAATAAAAACATTTTACTCATGATCAACTACTTCCGGCGTTATTCAACTTTTTTTGATTTTTTGTCTGAAATCCGGCACATTTTCAAAACTCTGTATATCGGGAACGAGATCGAATTTTTATAATCTGAAAAAAGCCTTTTATAAAGGTGATTTTAAGCTACATTATCCATAGAAGAATCTTTGATTATTTATAAAAATGTGACGGGTACGTTACACCAAAATTACAGTTGACAAACTTCGAGAAAGACAATTTTTTTAAATGGAACCCCCCCTTTTTTATTACATAAATGTGTTCTACGGCAAAAAATAAGGGTACTTTATGTAACATGTCCTTTGTTGAAAGTTGATAGAATTTCAGTAAATTAGAAAAACATGTAATCTGGGTATAATTATAAAAGTATTTATTCTATGGCTATTGTGGGGTGGAGCGCCATCATGCTGGTACCATATTAAATTCCTTTGATCCAACGGTAAATTATCTAAGAAATCAAGTAGATGAGTTTGTAAAAACATTGTTTTTCCATGGTTTACTTATCCGTATTAATAAAATAATTATACCCAGATTACATTTTTTCTAATTTACTGAAATTCTATCAACTTTCAACATAGGACATGTTACATAAAGTACCCTTATTTTTTGCCGTAGAACACATTTATGTAATAAAAAAGGGGGGGTTCCATTTAAAAAAATTGTCTTTTTCGAAGTTTGTCAACTGTAATTTTGGTGTACCGTACCCGTCACATTTTTATAAATAATCAAAGATTCTTCTATGGATAATGTAGCTTAAAATCTCCTTTATAAAAGACTTTTTTCAGATTATAAAAATTCGATCTCGTTCCCGATATACAGAGTTTTGAAAATGTGCCGGATTTCAGACAAAAAATCAAAAAAAGTTAAATAACGCCGGAAGTAGTTGATCATAAGTAAAATGTTTTTATTGCTTCATATGTAAAATTTTCCGCTGCATTCAATGGTAAAATAAAATATAGCGTATTCCATTTAAAATAAGAAAGTTGAGGTCAATTTCCGGTCAAACCGGAAGTGCTACTGCTTTGAAAATATTTTAGTTAAAACGGGCATGTTGGATAACTTCTAGATACCAAATTTCGTTAAATTATATTAAATAGTATTTAAAATATAGATAGCGTAAGCTCGTCCTGAGACACCCTGTATATATATATATATATATATTATTTTTATCAAAAACAATAAATTTGAAAATGTAATATTAACTTAAACTCATAGTAGATTTTGAACCTCCAACTACTTAATTATACTAGATTTGATCTAAGCCTATTTGTCATTTTTTTTTTAATTTTCATTTCATGTATTTTCTTTGTAGGTATATACAGAGTGTTCGGTATTAACCGGCCATCAGTTCAGTGCGATTTTACAGAAAATGAAATTCCATTTTGCAATAATCTTTTTCTCTTTGTTATTCAATGAAGAACTAAAGGACATTAAAAATGACCAATGAAGGAGCAGATTTTATTGTCGCCTGTTCTGTTGTATCAAGTGTTATGTTCGGGAAAAACGAAAAACTATAATATTTGATGACAGATGCCAATCATAATTCAACAGCTCTGCTGTTGTCTCCACTTCACCACACTAGGTATTAATTATTTTTGTTGTTTCTTGGAGCCACGAACACTCTTATACTATACTTAGTTGTTTTATTTATTATAGCTTTGAGAATCCGTTTGGTAAACGCTCTCAACAGTAATATCGTCAGTACAAAAATCATCAAATAGACACGTGACAGATTGGCATAGACTCAAATGGGTATAAGCAGTGAAGATATATTTATATATTTTATATTATATGTTATATTATACGGTGAGTATTTTTTAACGTAAAACATTGGGTTTGTTATATCCATGGTTACGACTTGACATTTGATTGACAGCAATATATTTGCCCGTTCCATTTAAAATGAAATTGAAATATAGGGAACGAATTTGACATTTGATAAGACGTTAATAGAGGTTAATTTTGTTTAAATAATTATACCTGCATTCTAAATTAAAATTAGTTGTAAAGAAAATATAGTGTGCACCTTGTGCCCGAGTGATTTTCTGACTCGGCTAAATTTCTTACAATATTTAAATATAATACTTCTGTCAAATTCATTCCCCATGTGTCATTTTAAATGAGATAGACAAATTTATTGCTGTCAATCAAATGTCAAATCATAACTTATAGGAAAATTCAACGGTTATCTATCATATTGACAAGATGTCATTAGAGGTTAATTTTCTATAAATAATTATACCTGTTTTCTAAAAATTAAATTTAGATGTAGAAAAAATACTGTGTGCACCTTGTGCCCGAAATATGTTTAGTGCTCTCGAGTGGTTTTCTGACTCCGCAAAATTTCTTACAATATTTAAATATAATACTTCTGTCAGATTCGTTCCCTATGTTTCATTTTAAATGGAAGTCGTAACCATGGATATGACGAACCCAATGCTTCACGTTAAAAAATACTCTCGGTATAAATATTTTGCTTCTTTGAAAACTTTGAAATCTATTATATAATTTAAGTTAAGTATTATACAAAAGGGTAAAATGGTGATTCAGTAATGAATACGACAATAATATCATTGCAGTTAAGTTAAAAAATAGAATTAGGTGTTTATTGTTGTCGAAAGTTGAAACATCGTAATATTTTTTTAAATCCGCTAATTATTAATAAACAAACATTATGTTAAGAATTATTTTGCAATTACTTGCTCTGCAAATTATATTATTTTCTGAAAAATTATAAATAGTATTTCTTACTAGCAAGTTTGCTTGCGGCATTATTGCCACACCTAATTTGATAGAAGGCGTTGATATATTTAATAAAAAATAATATTTTATGAAGCAATATAATATATCTTAGTAAAATAATATTTAAGCACTGTAGATAGGTATTTGGAAACATAAACTTATCGTGCGTGATCATGACATATTCAAAATAAATTATTTAGTATCCGGAATATACATTAAATGTAGTATCATGAAAATTTGTAAGATATGTCTGTTTAATTTATACAAGTGGTAGTAAATAAATATGACCACACACAGTTTCTAAATGATACATGAATCTGCTAAATAACAAGTTTATAGCTGAATAGTAAAATTGCGCCTACGTCGTCAAAACAAACCTGTGTAGGTGAAGTAGGTACCTGTCTATTCATTCAATCGAATTACAAATAAAAGCATAATTTATTCGAGAATTTCGGTAATGCATTGCTACTATTGTCACGCCTGCGAAAGATTAATCGTGCTAGATCGCATATGAATGGAAATATGCATATGAATAGTCGTTGTGTGCCAATGTGCTCTAAAAATACGAGGTATTAGTATTAGGCGCTTTATTTTGTTAATTCAACTAATACCTTTGTGTAAAATAGATTTATGTAATGTGAACATTTACATCTGAATACATGTATTATGTCACACCAAAATATTCAAAATAACTGTTCGGTATTTTTTAAATCCCGTACTAAATATTTTTATTATCTCTGATTTACATTTGAAATATAAATGTTCTTTGAACAATAGTTAATATATTAAAGATCATTAAGGATCAAGTGTGCACATTTTGTTCCCATCATAACATACATATAGGTGCATTATATTAATTTTCTCCTTTTGAAAAACTAAACATACTATTTTGGTATTTTGTTAGGCAGTAGGTACCCAATAAACAACAACGAAAAACTAAACATACAATTTTGGTAATTTGTTAGACAGTAGGTACCCAATAAAAGTATTTTTATTGATTAATATATTTTCAGAAAAATAAATTGGTATTTACACGATCTAGTTCTACAAAATAATTCCTGAACTAAATAAATAACGTTTTAGTTTTAGTTCTGTATTATTTTTTGCCTTAAAGAAGGCAGCAGTTTATGCTGCCGAAATTTTAATTAAATATGCATATCATGGACCTAAAATTAAAAGGTTGTTTATTTAAGGTTTTAATAATTGCTCGAAATCTCAGTCAAACAGCATTTATTCTTGTATTATTTCGGTGCACACTTACACCTTCTTCAGGGTAGTAAGATCATTGTTTATTTAATTCATTATGCGTACTGCAAGACGTTTTACTAATTTAACTATTGAATTGTTTTGAAACGAATATACATACCTTGTTTTTAAATTAGGTGAAGTAAATTCAAATTTACAATAAAATAAACTAGAAAATTAACTAAATTAATTTACAATCAGTATAAATTATTGAACTTTTAGTCCTATTACAAAAGAGTATAATTGAGGGCTTTCCTAAAAAGGTTGAACAATTACATTTAATAAGTGTGTACGATTGTAATTTTACTATACCCAAATCATTTAAGCAGCCAATGCACGTGTAACAAGATGAGAATAGTGAAATAACTTTAATATAAATTCTTCTAAATTATAGTTTCAATATCAACATTTTAATTCTATCATCTTTGTAAGTCAAAATTCTGTTTAGAAATAATAATCATTATTCTCTCATATCTCTGTTTAGTCAAGTTGTCAAACGCGTAGACATTTATTGTTTTGACTACACTCTCGCACCCTTCATCAGATATGCCTGTTGAACAGATAACCCTTTGTTTTAAAGCAGTCGCGTTTTAAGATTGAAACGAGTCAGGTCAGACATGTAGTCTGTGTTTAGTTTTTGGGCGTTTACGCCATGACTCGTAATTAGGGATTATAATAGTAGTTTAGTATTAATGTAATTATGTAAATAAAGTTAAAGTTAAAATTAGTATAAAAATATTGTGTGTGCCATCCATCCAAAATATGTTCATAACTATCATCATGTGTAAGTGTTTAGTGATAGTGTGAGCGTAGAGGGTGTTCCGTCGCAGTAAAGTGGTGGACAAACCAGCAAGCGTCCACCAGTTAAAAGAAATAGTGTCACCGTTGGGATAAGAGAACAAAGAGTAAACAGTAGCCTCAAAGACCCCCCCCCCCCCCCCTGTTACACACGTCATTAATAAAAACTGAATAAAAGTGACTAGATGTGTGACGTCATGTACTGGTACGTTTGCAGAGGTTTCAGAATCTTTATTAAAGGAGTTATACAGATTGCAATCTGTATTATCGACATGTTAATGAACTGTCACATCTACAAAATAAATACTATATTTTCGTCACTGTCCATTTCTATTTAAATATTTTATAATACTAACCTTATTTATACTTATGTATGCCATATAAAAACAATAAATAAAAGTGAGCCGAATTTCAAAGAAATATACCAAATTCTTCTGATTGATTAGAAGTGCTACCTTTGGCAGATACCCAGATTTTGTGTTTTCGTTAACGGTCGTGTTGCGTCGTTGCGTTGTGTTTAACATTACTTTATTATAAATAGGCCTTTACAATGCACAAAAATGTTTTAAACACGATACAAATATTTTTCAAATAATAACTTTGACAGTATGAACATACAAATTATCAATGTTGCCAACTATAGTAACAAATAAACGAATAATATGAAGTAGATGTATATTATTTATATATTATTCATGTCATATACGATAAGTAATGAACTCTATTAAGCTTTTTACACTAAGTGATGACGTGCATTGGCTGCTTGAATGATTTGGGTATAGAACTAAATATATTTTTTTTTTAAATACTGTATTTTACTAATACTTTATTTATTTCCTATCTACGACTATTCGATAGGAAGTTTCATTTTTTGGTCTGGATGGATTAATGAATTAGTTCTCGTTTCAAAAATTATCAGCTATAATATCCCGAGGACATTGATAATTACGAAATAATTTTATGACAGTTACCGAAAGCGCGTTGCTTGGTAATAGCCCGACGCCGAAGGCGGAGGTGGTGTTACCTAAAAGCAACGTGCTTGAGGAAGTGTCATAAAATTATAAGTATTTATCAATGATCGAGGGGTATTCGGTGAGAATTTTTTTTGCAGTTTTAACATTAAATTTGCCTAAAATTTGTATGTGACAGAATTTTTGTGTCTAGCATAGCCCAGTAGATGTCACTAGTAGCTATGAACGTGAATGTGGCTATGAATATGTTCAGTGTGAAGTGTGCAATGAGAATGAGACCTCTTTGAGTGAGACCAAAGAGAAGAAGATAAGACATACAAAAGTCTATAAATATTCTCCACATTTAGTTTTTTTATTTAATACAGTATTTTCTTATGTGTTTTCTTCTATAATTTTGTTGAATAAATCATCATTTTCATTGACAGCGTGAAAATGACATTTTTAAATTAAAACAATTCATCTTTAATTATATGTCAAAAACTGTTTGTTACTTAGCAACTTAGTGACATAAGTGATAATTGTCTTAGGATAATAATCAGTGTAAGTTTGTTTTGATTGGTTACTTTCGCACACGTGGTCAGCAATTAAAGGATTCAATTGGATAATTTTTTGACCAAAAAATTTTCACTGTAATTAAACAATACATAATGAAGTTATAATTCAACAAAAGTAGATAAAATATAAAAATTCCTTAAAATATGGCATATTCAAAAAAATATTTCTCTTTTATAACGCTGAATGTAGTTTAAAATTTATTGAGGTTAAGATAAAACATATTTCTTCACAAAAAATAGAAAACATTCGATTATTTTATTTTAATAATCGTCAATCACGTTTGAAAAATGTGTGTCAAACATGATCAGCCGATGCAGCAACAGCAACCTAACTGACCAAAAGTAGGATCATAAAGTGAAATTCGATGCATGTAATTTATTGGTAGATATTTTAACACGAGATATACTGCGCTGCAAGGCCATAATATGCATATTATCGAAACGCTAGCTTATTTTTTCCTCTTGCAATTTTTGTTTTGAAAGTTTTCTTCTCGGATGAAATTTATTATTCGTTCGACATCGTAACACAAGTTTTATAGCAGGGAATTTGTCAAAACTGAATGAGATGTTGGCAGCGTAATCGCGTGAGTAGACAGAGTTTGTTGCTATGGTTATAATTCTAATATTTATTTGAATGTTTCATAATGTGAACTCGTTTGTTTTATTTGGCAGTTGTAATGGGCTTCCTTGACCATATATTTGGAGATAGTATGATATGTGGTATGCTTTCCTAATTTCTCCGGTAGCAAACGTACATATTTCAACATGATAGTCTATTTGATCGAATAGCTGACGGTGGAATATTCCTAATACTAATAGAAAATAATAGTAAAAATATGCAAATTTTCAATTACACATATCTGTGACAAGCAGAATAACTTACGTAGCGATGGATAACAGGTGTGGTACTGAATTGATTTATTAATATATTTTAAATTTTAATATTTTTGTAATCAATATTAAAAAAAAAAATCAGCAAACATAATCATTTAAATCAGTACTACCAATTTCCCGACCGTGGTGGACCATATTTTCGAATAAAAATTTGTGTGTGCAAAAAAATAATGATAATATAGATCGACAGGGAGATAAGTGAATTCACGAAATAGCTTTTGTGTATTAAGAGCGCAAAATGGGATGTCGATTGAGAGGTTGTTTTTCCTTCTCTCGAAATCGACAATGTCTACAGTCGCCACAATGGGATCCTCCACCATAATAAAAAATAATAAAATGTGCACTTTGTACTTACAGTACTACTCAATAAATAACGATTATATTTTTAAATTTTAATTTATTGTTATTTCCATTCTTTTTGAGTAATTGCTTCAATGTAATCTAAGTATTTTTTACTTTCGTTTTTGAAAATGAATGCTCTGTTTTATTTCTGTGTTCCTTTACACAGTAGTACGGCACGGAGCAGTCATATATTAGATTGACTTGTGGAGGTGGTGAATGTGTAACTACAGCGCCATTACTTCCTGACTAAACGTTCTCATTATGAATGTAGACAAGTGACATTTCTCAACATTTTATAGTTAGAAATTCGGACAGCGAGCATTTTTTCTAGTTTGTCGCGCATGAGCATCAAAGTGACATTTTGCGTTGACATAAGCGAGCGCAAATGCGTACTTTTATATAGACTGTAGAAAAATTTGTGAAAAATAAACCCTAGGGGATTGAAGTATCAATTCTTTTGGTATTCTTCCGAGGGACAATATGCTCTTCATATTCCATTTTAGAAAAAAATGCTGTGTTTATAACAAGTCCGTGTTGTCAAGGTGTGAATTTCAAACACTATTAATTTCTTATAATGCATTGAATTAACAAAAACGACAGTCGTATTTGTCATAAGCTCTTAAATCTTAAAAACATTGATTTTTGTGATGTTCTTATTCCCGGTCGCGAACAAAATAGTAAACACCTAAAGTCCGTACATATGGCACAATCTATAATTCTTCACATAATTATGGACATTAATTATAAATAAAATTTTGTAGACTGCCGCATACAAAAAAAATTATCAGGGGTTTTTTCTGTCCAAGTAAGCAATACTCATAATAATATTATGAAAAACATCCATGTTTATAGCTAGAATTATGTAGCAAATTACGTGCACAGTGATAAACAGACATAAAATTCTGTTCATAAATTTGATCATAAAATTCTGGTCAGAATTTTTTCCATAATTCTGTCCAAAATTATAAATTGTGACAAACGGACTTTAGGAGAGAATAATATTTTTTTCTCATATGAAAGTAGCTAAACATTTATTTAATTTTAAAGTTTATTTATCGAGGACTTCTGCAGCAAAGGCCATTAGTGCTCCGGTATAATAATTTTTACAATTTATATAATAGATTGCATTGTTTTAAGTACATTATTACATTTTTTTATTGTATTTGTGTTATTTGTTAATACGTTATTTATATTGTTTGGTATATTACATTGTTGTCTAACTTGTGAATATTTGTTCCAGTATAATAATATGTTCTACATCAATTTTTTGGTTACAACTATTACATTTTTCTTGTTGTGTACGTGTAAATATATATTTTTGTACAAGTAAGGTGTGACCTATCCTTCTCTCGTCTCGTTCCTGGGAATATCCATGTATCTAAATTTGATTTTACTCGTCTTAGTTTGTTGGTGACTGGTGTTTTGCTCCACTCATTACTCCATTTTTCTCTTATTTCCTTTTTGATTTCGGCATTGATATCATATGGAGGGATTTTTATTGTGTTTTACAACCGTGTTTATTGCATCTTTTGCGGCTAAATTAGCTTTTTCGTTGCCATCTATGTCATGTTCTTTTTCTCGAATGGCTTCATGTATTAATTCTTGTGTTTCTTTTATTATTTTATTTTTAATGTAGAGCTTTTTAATATTTAATATTGTACTTAAACTGCCTGTGCATATTATATATGACACAAACTAATGTTATCATCCAAATAATTATACCTTACGAAATCTACAAAATTTAAATATCTCGGCTCCCTCGTCACATCGATTGACGAGATGCTCCCTGATGCTCGTGTATTAATCAACGCAGCGTGGTGGAAATGGCTACAAGTCACTGGAGTACTATGCGACAAAAATATGCCTATCCACCTTAAGGCAAAGACCATAGTTCGACCAGTGGCGCTCTACGGAGAGAATGTTGGCCCGCATCAACAAATCATGAGCAGTCCTCCATGGAATGGAGATGAAAATACTGCGTTGGTCTCTCGGGCTCACACGACTTGACCACGTCATGATCATTGATATCAGGAAGCGAATGGGAGTTACTCCAATCGCGGAGAAGATGCGAGAAGTCTCAGATGGTACGGTCATGTTATGAGAAGCGGCGAAAATACAATGGCCAAGAGAGCCCCTCGATTCGATCCAGGAGGAAATCGGTCTCGCTGTCGTCCCAAAAAACGTTGGTTAGGCCGAATAAACGAAGATCTAAGGATTACGGGCGTCACCCGAAAATTAGAAGTACCTAATAATATTGTGTAGAAGAGTTAATAAGTATGTTATAATTTGTTTTCTAGTTGAAATCTCTAAAAAGTGTATTTATTTATGGACTGACACCCTGTTTATATAAATTAACAGGATTTAAAAAATTCGTACAATAAATTCTATCTGAAAGTCATAAAAAATGTTTTGAAATAAAAGCTACAATTTGAGAAATATCAAAAAATGCATTACTTTCGCAACAAATTGCACTGTAAATCTATTCACTAATCCGCTATCAATCGGAACAATGTGAAATTTACATAAGAAAGAATACATTAATAATAACATTGTATAGAGAGGAATGGACGTAAAATGAAAGTAACCAATCGTATTCTACTTCTCTTTTCATAGAGCTATAAATTTACGATTATTTGATTAAGTAGTATTTATTCACTTGCTTATAGGAGAGAAGGTTTTTCAGAATGAAAGCGTAAATCACTCTGAATAATACAGTTGTATAACGAGTTAAAGATACAAAGAAACAGGAAATATAATTTATATTTAGCTCTAATTAGAGGTATTGATTTCAATTATTGAATTCGTTCATTCACATTCGATAAATATTGTTACAGTCAGAAAAATTTACTCGGGTCTAGCAGTAAAACTATAAATATCGTAATTATAACGAAGTGGCATATCGCTTACTGCTTGTATTATAACATTGCATATCAACGGGCTATTATTTGTGTGCGCCGCACTGTTGAAATAAAGACATACTCTGAATAGTAAAATACAGTAAAATAATTTTACTCTTCCTTTAATATAAATGCTATTTTTGTTTAAAATAATTTCTTATTAGAATAAAAATTGTAGAACAGTAAGATTATTTTACTATACACAGCATTCAGAGCAGGAAGAAGTACCAGACGATACATAACTTCATTTCCAATAGAACTGTAAAAATAATGGTCTGTTGGTATTGAATTATAAAGTAAATTTTTCTAACTATTTGCTAAGTTCTGTGTTACACGTACATATATATTGACCTATAATTCTTCTGGAGTAAACATAACCGAGCTTGGGTAATTTGTATTTGACGGATAATTATTCTGACGGCTCAGGTTCGAACTCTATCGAAGGCAAAATTGAAAATGATTTCCAAATTTCAAATAATATAAAACTAACATTTATGGCGCTGTCTTCTTAAAGTTTTGAGAGTCTATGAAGTGATTGGCGCGGTCAGATATGGATAATAAGCGGAGATCATAAACTAATTTATTGTATACTAAAAATCGCGCTCTACATGAGGATCTAGAGAACTATAAAGAGTTGCGAAGTAGAAATCAAATAAAAGTTGCCTGATTTGGAAAAAATGCATAGGTCACTAGGTGAAAATGTGCAGTCGATGACATGAAAGAAAACAGGTATGAGGAATGTTAGGGATTAGTAGAATTTATGTAAAGTAGCACTATGATTGGAAATATTTTACTTTGATTTGTTATACGTAATATGTGAACCGTTCCAACCAAGAGTAGCAGATTGCACCGAAGGAACTTCCATGGTTTATTAGATAATTACGATTACATGGGATACTCCTCCTTAGAAAACCGGTTTTCATAAACTGTAAATTTTGCAGTTTATTTTTACAAATAACTTCCAAGTGTGAAATAATACTAGATTTTGGATTGTACCTCTTTAGTGTACTTTTTCATGTTCTTTCGAATGTTAGATTTCTAATTATGAAGTCAAAATTTTAATTATTATAAGGATGCCATATGAGAAAGTTTTATCAATGAAAAAAGATCATTTAGCTTTTTTTGTTTTTAACCTATAAGTTAAATAATTGCTATATTTTTGCTGTTTAAAACAAATGTATATAAATCAATTACTCATTGTTGGAAAGGTGACAAAATATTATTTTTTACCGATTCGGGTTTATGTACTGCTTGCTTCAATTGGAATAATCAAAAAATTTAAATTTGATTTACAATATAAATTTACTAGAGAAAATATTTATCAAATGACATTGCATAGGATACGTATTATTAGTGGATAATGTAATAAATGATTTTGTTTTAAAATCATCGTTTATTTACTGCGTACAACCACATGTACTAAACATGTTATTATTTAAATTCAATAACATTTGAATTTCCGATTCAGTCTTGCATCTTACGGAATCCTTGCACTATAACCAAATCAAACTCATACAACTTACATTCAACATGTTCTACAGATCTTGTTTCGATACCATGCGCCGATTGAGTTAATCTAATCACGCATTTCGTAGGTACAGTGACACGTGAAATACGAATTGATCTGATTATCGAAGCTTACTGATGACCCTTACTCGATTTAATAAGATTTGTTCCTGCTATCAAGATCAACATGTGTTGAATACCGTTAACCTAGTTGTCCAACTAGTTGATCGAAGATTTGCTAATTATATCCAAGGCTAGGTATTAATTCGTGGAAGTAGGGGGTGTTTTAGAACAAGGTTAGAACTTCCAGTTACAATAAAGACTTCATAAATTTACTCCCATGTAATTTATAATAAAACATCTTATCAGGTAAGGTGTGGTTAGTGAAACAGATCTGTGATAGATTTTATAGCTGAAGGCGACTGCCAAATTTCAACACTTCAAAATGCACTACAACACATTTTAAACTAGTAAAACTACTCTTGATTTATTCTCTTGATAAAATGAGTACACTTTTATTCGGAAGAAAAACGTAAAAAAAATCTCACATATCTTCAAGTATTCCAGAATAGTAATATGACTAGTGGCAAATCTTTAATACAGGGGTGGGCAGAAAGGACGGACGTTTTTAAAACGTCACAAAAACGATACTTTGTCCTTAAGAAAAAAAATTATTGACATATTTGAGTTCGCACTGACATAGCATTTGACAAAATCAATTATGAAAAACAATATCTTCCATGTGGTGTCCGTTATCATTAATAATGCGACTGCTGTTACCGTGAATTCGGAGCCCTACATCGAGATGACGCACAACTTTTTTTTACCTGAATTACGAAGAAACCATGTTCCTATCCGACGAGTGTGGTTTCAGCAGGATGGGGTAAAACAGCCCACCTACCCAGAGCATCAATGGACGTTATTCGTCCTCTATTTCCCGATCGCCTCATTTCCAGGTTTGGTAACATTCATTGGTCTCTTCGGTCCCCTGATTCGTTCATATGCGATATTTTCTTGTGGGGTCACCTTAAGATACGTACATACGAACACAAACCCCGCACATTAGAAGAACTTAAAGAAGCTATTCGTGTAGAAGTCGCCAAAATTGACAGAGCGATGAGTGTTGCAAACTTCGTAGAGTGCCTCTAAAAATGCATTAATGATGACGGACAACACATGCAAGATGTTTTTTTCAACACTTGATTTTGTCAAATGCTATGCCATTACGAATTCAAATATGTCAATAAATATTTTCTTAAGCAAAAAGTATCAATTTTGTGATGTTTTAAAAAACGTTTCGGTAGTTCAATGCCACCCTCACCATTATCATTACATGATCAGCACCAAATAAATAAAAAATTATTAGTAAACAAGATCTACACTGCCAAATCGTATCATTTATTTAAACATTATATTGGATCTACTTTTTTCTCAAAATATTCTAAATTGACAGTTTGTTAGAAGTAGAAGCAGAATTCAGAATACAATAATATTTCTTGAGCGTAAAATTTGTAAACAATTCTTTCTTCCTAGGGATATCGCTTAATTGCAGCTGTAGACACGTGTTTCGCTCTTATTAGAGCTCATCATTACAAATTACAAATTTTGCGCTCAAGATATATTATTGTTTTCATGTTTTCGTATATTTACTTTGGGGTCCAAGTAACGGGTTTGGTGGGTGGTTATAAATCACCTTCGCTGTGACGTTGTATTTATCCACAATGGGTGTGGAAGTACTGACCGAGGCAACAAAGGTGTTTTGGCTGCTTACTAGTGCTGTTACACTGTATCGGTTTTTTTTATTACTACCTCTAGTTAATGTCCACCTATTAACTAGCTATGCTGTACTGATGAGCTCTAATAAGAGCGAAACACGTGTTTACAGCTGCAATTGAGCAATATCCCTAGGAAGAAAGAATTGTTTACAAATTTTGCGCTCAAGAAATATTATTGTTTTCGTATATTTACTTTGGGGTCCAAGTAACGGGTCTGGTGGGTGGTTATAAATCACCGCCGCTGTGACGATGTATTTATCCACAATGGGCGTGGAAGTACTGACCGAGGCAACAAAGGTGTTTTGGCTTCTTACTAGTGCTGTTACACTGTGTCGTTTTTTTATTACTACCTCTAGTTAATGTCCACTTATTAACTAGCTATGCTGTACTGATGAGCTCTAATAAGAGCGAAACACGTGTCTACAGCTGCAATTGAGCGATATCCCTAGGAAGAAAGAATTGTTTAGAATTCAGAATATCCAAGAATTATTTATTGATAACAATATTCACAATTTATTTTATTCAAATAGATAATACACAATAATATTACTGTCATTTTATAATTCATCAAAATACATATAACAATTCCTGTAAAAAAGCTAACTATATCAAAATCAATATTCAGTTGACTTGACAACGAGACCTATTTTTCATAAAATATATTTTACACATATTATGCATAAATTTAATACTTTACAACACACATATCTACAGCATCAAATAAAATGAGAGAACAACAAAATACAGACATAGACATATACAGTATTGACCATAAAGATAGCAACTTTTCAATCACGAAATATCCATTACATAATTTACAATTAATTATTGTAATTTGTGTAATATTTTGAAAAATCACGTGATCGGAATCAGAATATGACTGCAAAATTCATACAGTTTAATATGTAATAAACTATTACGTACGTTTAGTTATATAAGTTATGTATGCGATGGAAAAACTGTTTTTCTATTGGCAATGAATACCGTATTGTACGTAATTTGACGTCTCAGGAGTGGGGGTTATTTTTCATGACTACTTCTGGCGCCAATATTTTTATTTAATTATTTACGAAAATAACAACAAATTATTTTTATTATTATTATTATTATTATTATTATTATATGTATTTGTATTACAATGAAAAATATTGCATATATTTTCATTTAAAATTTTTGAAAAATGTGTACCGGCTAAAATAATGTATCTAATATTATAATTAATTTACCACGCCAAAATAACTACTTTAAAAATTATTAAATAAAAATAATCCCGTCTCCATTTATATAGGAAAATTAATGTATGTTAATTTACAAAAAAATCAGTAAGCAGTACAAATAAAGAATTCCTATTAAATAAAACATGGCATAACTATGTTTAAAACAAAATTTAAAAAAAATCTTGATATTTTCCCTTACAAACATTATTTATTAGATGTGAATTCCAACAAATACTTTTCTTGTCCAATTAAAGTACTGTTTGAATATAATGGAGATTTTAACGAACAGTTAGGAATGTTAATCTAATATTTTAAGTATTTTGCAGAAATAAAGATACTTGCTATATTGCAGTACTAGAAATAATTATGTTTTAGAATGAAGTGTAAAGTTATTTTAATAAATAAATATTATCCTCTGACCAAGGAAAATGAAATTGCAGTTAAATTAACCTCAAAATAAATGAATTCGCCTTACCCGTCCTGTTGCATAAACCACCTCTGCAACAATCTGAGTTAAAACTTAAACTCAATAAGTAACAATAATCAGAGATCTCAATTAAATCCAATCCAGTTCAACAAAGCCGTATCTTTTCTCAACTTTCTCAGCTAAAAGCCGTCGTCCACAAAAATAACCAAACATATCATGTATCAATTAAGGCAGAAAACAAAACACTTGCGCAACAATATCGAGCTCATTACAATCAAGAGGGCTTTGGCTTGTGAAATCTCCACTCGACAGTCGACATATTCGTCAGGCTGTGAACAAATGCCGAGCTTGTAAAAGCCTTCTCTTGTAGCGAGTTGAGATAACAATCGGATCTTAGAGCGCGTTGCGCAATTTATTTGCGCTGTCAAAATGCTCGGATGACATATAGAAAATAATTAAAGTATTTTATTGTTTTCAACTGTGATGTGGTTTGCTTGTTAGAGACTCTTAGTATTAATGGAGGATTATAAAACGGAATAGGTGTGATATATGTGACTGGTATCTGTTTCTGCATTTCCATAACAATGTAACAAAAGAAGTTGGTTGGCGAAATACGTAATAGCTAACTGATGAATTATTACCAATAATTTGTTTGTATAATTTACCAAATTAAATTTTACCATAATGATATTTAAGTGCATTTATTTATTTGTGTTAAATGAATTCAATTTTAATTTATTTTTACCTCCCGCTACCCTTGGTAAGAGAGATATAGGGATCGTGCTAAAAATTACGTATCGAGATTTTAGTAAATGTTTTAAGGTCTCTAGAATCCAATTAAAATTTTCACGATGATGTCTGTATGTATGTATGTATGTATGTATGTATGTGTGTGTGCGTGTGTGTGTGTGTGTATGTGTATGGATTTTGTTGGCGCTCCAACTCAAATACTATAACTCAGAAAATTCTGAAACCTTGTATTTCTACCCTGTTCTAATATGGAAAGATTCCATTAGATTTTGGTGTAAATCAGATAACCGGAAATGGCACTTTACCTGAAGCTCATAATGGTTTTTCTCCAAAAAATACCATTAAATGACATTTTTTCGCGTTTTATGTCAATATGAAAATTAAAGATAATTGAATTTTCTATAGGAATAAATTAATACTTCTATATATTTTACAGAGAAATTTAAAAATCTTTTTTTTTATTAATCCCGAAGCCTAAGATAAACACAATTCCTTTGATACACAGTTCATATTTCAAATAAATGTAACTGACATGTAAATATCACTGTCAAAAGAATAATCACTTCAAATTAACAATAGTAACATTTTAAAAAGAAAATAGTAAATAAAGCAACAGTTATGCAATGGAACATAATATAATTTGCAGCATTAGTAAAAACGTAGGTATGTATTTAAATTAATAAAAATTAAATAGCGGGAGGTTTTATGTTGACCACATCAGAATTTTTAATTCTTGCTTCCCAGCTTGAAATTTTTACATATACAATTACAATATTAAATTGGTTGAAAAGTACTATAATTCAATAAATAATATACGTATATGAGATTACTTTATTTCGTCTCTAGTTTTCTCTAAGTAGTGTGTAGACAGCTGGTTTGCTTTGGGAGACTTCTGCAATAGTACGGTAAAGCGCGTAATACACAACTCTTGTTATCACACGTGACCAAATTTACATATATTTTAGGTTATTTACATATTTATTGTTGGTAACCTTTTTCTACAGGTCTTATATCCCATAACTCGGAAACAACTCCAATTAAATTAATCATTGTTTCCAAGTATGTATCCAAATTGTCTGAACACATTTTAAAATTTCACATCAATAACATCAAAACGAAACAAAATAACAACACGTCTATTTAGGGACTTTTAAGTTCAACCGCGTATGCGTACATCGTTTGTACGCACGTATCTGCAACTTGTCTACGAAGTTTTCATCATGTTCGTAAACTAGTTGCATGAAATCAGTCTCTTATCATACGCAAAAAGTTGCATGAAATAGACAAAGTTGCAGAAAATCTATATTCTATCCTCTTTTTTTCAATCAATATTTGTAATCGTTTGCTTCGTTTCCATACCTTAACTTGGCTATTAGTTTTATTGATCTTCCGTTTTTGTTTCTTAAATATTGTGGCGTGTCGACTGGTATGATGTCTTTGTATATCTTGTTATATTTCGATTCTTCCATCTTCGAATCTTATTCTTGTTTCTGGTAATGTCCCGTAACTTTAAATTTCGGGAGATGACCCATCTCTAGCCCCCTTTCTATTTTTTGCCCCTTCCATACCCTTGTTCTTTTTTCTCTTCCATTTCCTTTTTTAAACTTCACAGTTTTAGACTTCTCTATGTTTAACTGCATTTCCTTTTTTTTTCTAAGTAAGTGTTTAGTCGTTTCATCATGGATTTCATTTCGTCTTCGGTTTTAACAGTAGTACTACGTCATCTGCGTAGGCTAGAGTTCAGAATTTTATGTTTCTAACCGTTACTCCTCCAGTTTGCTCTTTCTGGAAGTATTCCTCTATATCAGCCAAGTAGGTATATCGCAAATAATGTTTGGCTTAATGGACAGCGTTGCCTTCATCCTGCTACAGTTCAGAATTCTTCGGTATATTTAACCCTACTCTGACTACATTTGATGTTTCTTTGTATATTTCTTGTACTTAATAATGTTAAATGAGTTTCATTTAATCGACGTCATTATCTATTTTAAATTTAATTTTATTTCTCTGCAGAGCAAAGGGATAGAAATTCTATGTTTTATTTCAATTCTATTTTCCTTATATATTTGTGGTGTCGGGTTTACTATCCATTTGTATCTTCTTTGATTGAAGAAATATTTTGACGTTTATCTGATGTTTGTTTTTAATCATTATTTTGAACTTCAAAAGGAAATAACAAATTAAGGTACCTTTTTATATTTAAAAAAAAATTATTTTACTGATACTTATTAGATAGATCGATTTTTTTTAAATAATTATTGTTGAGGTAACTACTTCTGGAATGTAGATTGTTCTTTTATCAATTAGCAGAATAAATTTACTTCCATAGTAAATTTATTCAAACTAACAAATTCGAATCAATTTTATTTATATAAATATAAATATATATTAAAATTCCTCTTAATTTTGGATTTATTTTATTTTATACCAACCAACTATATATTATATATATATTGTATTTTATCATTTGTTATGTCAAATATTTTATGTTTATGTTTATATTTATAATTTTTCAATGAATGTATTTACTCTGAAGATGGTTGTATAAAACCGAAATCGATAAGGATATTTTGAAGAATTTTTGTTCAGTTCACTCTTATGCGGATGACACCCAGGTTCTTGCAACTATGGAACAGTCGCATATAAATGAACATTGCGCTATTGTCAACAAAGAGCTAAGTGATTTTGTATCATGGGTAAAGAGCAATGGTCTCAAAATTAATACCGACAAATCATCACTTCTAATCATTAGTGACTGTGGTAACATACCTGATATTGTGTTAGATGGTTCTATTTTAGTTCGCACAAATAATGTTAAAATTTTGGGACTTCACATTGACAAAGATTTAAATTTTAGAAACCATCTTAATGTAAAATTATGTGCAGCAAGATTGAAATTACGACAATTATTTCAGTTTAAAAATGAACTAAATTCGTCAGTGAAACTTAAACTGGTAAATTCACTTATTCTTCCACTATTTGACTATTGCGCCTGCACTTATATTCCGAACCTCACACAGAGAGATAAACAGAGACTAACATTATTGCAAAATTCTTGTCTGCGTTTCGTATACGGTGTGCGTAAATACGACCATATATCTAAATATCGCAAAATTTCTAAGATGCCCTCTGCTGAAAACCGTCTTAAATATCTCTATTTATGCTTGCTACATAAAATTATATTGACAGGTACTCCATCATATTTATTTGATAAATTTATTATTAAAGACTATAACTATTCTCTTAGAATGAAGGATTTGTACATTGTCCCAACCTTCAGAAAGTCAAAATTTAAAGGTGCGTTTTCATATATGGCCCCCACTTTATATAACAGTGTTCCTGACTATCTGAAGATCCTTTCTTTAAACAATTTCAAAAGAAATGTACGAGCATTATTATTTGCATAATATTTATTTCATTGTTTACTATTTTGTACTCTATATTTATCTATATTTATCTATATTTATCTATATTTATCTTAAATGTTTCTATTACTTAAATTATCTGTAATTGATTAATATTTCAAATGTGTCTATTAGTTTTATGTACATCTGTGTATTATTTGTTGGTTAGGTGGAAGAGCAGCCTTAGGCTGAACCTCGCCCTTGATTATATGTCAATAAAGTTTATTATTATTATTATTATTATTATTATTATTATTATTATTATTATTATATGTTTTTGTGTTTTATTTTACTTTAACTATTATTATTATTTGTGGTACATCATCAAAAAGAATTTTAATATATATTTATATAAATAAAATGTACCATCAAGGAAGTACAACGTATAATTTAATAAATGAAATTTTATTTATTTTATGATATTTATAACATTACTGTCAAAAGTTCGACTGTCATTTGAATGAATAAATTTTACTTACTTTCGAACTAAAAATTTATCTGTCATTTATAAACCCAGCCATTATTGTTGTTGTTGAAATTGTTGTAATTGTTGCAAATGCTTTAAAGCTATAAACGCAATAACGCAAATGAATTGTTATTTAATGAATTATATAGTATTATTTATAATGTTACTTACATTTTCGGTCTTACATATCTTTAATTGATATCTTAACAAATTAATTTTTGGTACTTTTACCTCCCGCAACCGTAGGTAAGGGAGATATAGGGATCGTGTTAAAAATCGAATATAGAGATTTTAGTGAATAAGCACGTTTTGATGTAGCTAGAATCCGATTTTAACATTTTTACAATGATGTCTGTATAGGTATGTATGTGTGTATCTGTGTGTGTGTGTGTGTGTGTGTGTGTGTGTGTGTGTGTGTGTGTGTGTGTGTGTGTGTGTGTGTGTGTGTGTGTGTGTGCGTGGATAGTGTGGACATGATTACTCAAATACCATCAATCAGAAAATTTTGAAATTTTGTATACCCATTCTACTAATGTGGGAAGAGTTCATTAGTTTTTATACAAGCTTTTAATTTTTTCTTGTAAAAAATTCATTGAATATATTTTTTTAGCAACTTTTACTAATAAAAATTGGATATAATAGTACAATCTTCAATTCTACGATAATAGCATTCAATAAATAACTTGAAATAAATTTAAACATTAAATTATAAAATAATTTGCATATGCGTCAAACAAAAACATAATATTTTAATAACAATTTTGACATATTTAAACAAATGTCACTGTCAGGAAGCAATTACATTAAAAATAATAATGAAACCGTGTTAAGAAGATTGTATTGAGTCTAATGAAATTAAGGTTAGTAAAAATAATATATTTTCCATCATACATAAATATTAGATGTACAGAATGATCTGACATAAATTTGATATGTATGCAGTACTAAATATCAAACAGCTGTAAATAAGTATGTGTTATCAAAGTGTCAAATATTAGTTTACAACTACACATTAACGAAATGGATCATGTAAAGCAATAGATATATGCAGAGGAACTTAAGTTTGTATGTATTTAAATTAATAAAAATTAAAAAACAGGAGGTATTGTGTTGCCCACATCAGATTTTTTTATTAAACTAAATTGTTTTTATTTTTCAACGCCGTCTATTGTAACAATTATAAATGATACATTAGATAAACGTCAAAATATTTCATTAAAAAAGAGATACAAATATGGCAAAATGATAATGTATTAAAGTTTTATAAATAAATAAATTATTACGGCATATTTCCCTGTGCAGATATAGGTAATGATACTGACATATTCGGACGGTCAATTTTGGCGTCGATCCGAACCCTCGTAGTTTTATCTTTTTTACTCTTTGTAAATAAATTTCCTTCAAAAAAAATCATTGTTTTAATCAATCATATAATCAGTACCTCAACAGACGCCAGCATCCACATGAAAAATTAATAACTAGTTTAATTTTTAATGAAAATTTATATATTTTTGGCAGTACTTGCAGAAAATAATAAATGATATATTTCTTTATAAAAATCAACGACGATGTCGCTTTTGACGAAATCGGATGTAGAATTTAGGAACTATTCACACTAAATAAGGACATTTAAATACGTTCCCATATTTAATTTAATTTAAACTAACTAGGGGTCTTAAAAGGTATTTATTTACTATTTACTAAAATATCGACATGCAATTTTAATTATTATTCCCATACTTGTTTTAGCTCTATTTTTTATTTTTACACAAAAGTTGTACAGGCTGCGCTGCTTATTCTCTAGATTTGGCTCCCTCGAACTTCCAGCTGTTTTCGAAATAGAAATAAATTCTTGGTGGTTGGCAATTTTTTCGAATGACGAATTAAAAGCTACACTAAACAATTGTTTTGGGAAGCTCCTGAGTTTGGATTTTCTTGATAGCATAAAAGTATGCCCAACCCTTTCATTGTTAGTCCGCGAACTTTCCAAATGACCTTTGTGTTTTTGAGTGCCTTTGAAGTAAAGTACAATGGGAGGTTTTATATAATCTACTTATCCATGAACGAAAAAAATAATATTTTATTTTGTAGCCTTCGGTACCCCCACTTTATTTGCAATTACAGAAACACACAGTCTTCTTTCTGGCAAAATTGAATCTTCAACCTTTTTGATGTTTTTATTTGTAATAAATATCACAACCATAATTATAGCGGTTTATAAGGCTGAGTGATTTAACCAGTAATCAATAAAACTGTGATTAATTCATATATTTATTTTATAATTTTTATTATTTCTTGACAGAACGCATTTATAATAAATATAATTTGAATCTTCCTCTTTAATCATAATACGATTATCATTAGCCAACCTCCTTTCAGCAGTTCAGAATCCTTGCCTTCTTCTTTTACTTCGTACGTGTTGGATAATGAGAAATAAATAACCGAATGATGTGAATAGCAATGTCAGCGATGTAATATTACCTTACTACTAAAGGTGCCGTCTCCTCGGGTCTTCGTCTGTAAGACTTTACACATTATCGAGATGATGAGATAACACATGTACCATTTATAATAAGGAAAAAATCCCGCTGCTAACAACTTTTATGATATGAATTTATATACTTCAGTTATAAATGACAATTTTAATGTAGGCCTCATGTATTATGGTATAAATATTACCTATATAATTTGACATGTCTTATTTGTATAAGTGTATACAATCCTATAATGCAATCTTCGAGATGCGAAAATAAAATTATGATAAGTTAAATGCGCAAATAAGTGAGCAATTAATAATTGCAAATTACGCGATGTGTAGGTACTTTATATAAATTTAGTCATGTACAGCTACATTTACAATTGAATCATGTATGAACTCATGTCCTAAAAAATAAATGTTTAATTATCGTAAAAACAACTACAAAAACAAATAACAATTTTCCTGTATTACGCACATCTTGAATTAACAGAAAGATAATATGTAGTTAGATGCATGATTTACAGCAAATATTTTTTAATTGTTAAAACTTAAATTAAATTCGTTAATCAATACCATATTTGCTATAATAACGTAATAATACGAATCTTTAGAGTTATGCAAAATATAACTAATATTAATTTGACCAGAATGGAATTGTACTTTATTGCAGCTTTTCTATTCCTATTTTAATATACTTATTAAGTATGATTCAAATTGTCATTATGATACATATTATTATGATACAGATAATCATTATGTTACAGATTGTCATTATGATACAGATTAATTTTATAACCAATTTATTGGTTTATAGTTATTTCTTAATTATTATGAATAGTCGTAGAAAAAATTGTGTATGAAACTTATGTATAATGACTATTAATACACTTCATGCTTGTGTATTAATCATTATAAACTCGTTGCATAATATGCTATTATTTATCACACATTGAAACATTTCTCTTTTACTCTCAGTTCTGTAATTCTGACAGAGTCGGCACTATTTTATACAGAATGTAAGATGCAACTGAAAAATAAAAACAAATGAATGTATTGCTTTGCACAACGTTCAAGGTGCGACATATACAGTTTTATAATAATCATCAATTTCAATTTTTGATTTTGAAACTAATTTTATGTTTCTTAATATAAATTGAATATTACTAGGTGCATAGTTTGTAAGGTACTAGCTGTAAGTACCTGTAAAAGGTGTAGATTCCCATAGACGTTAAACTTTCTTTAGGATTCATTTACTTAAAAAATTTATGCGCGTTGTAAAGTAATGATTTTAGAAAATAACTTATGCATAAAAACTTAAAAGTGTTCTGAGGAATTTCTATTTTATTTGAAAACTGCAATGTCTAAATTAAACAAACTTTTTGGCACACTTACATTAAAAAAAATTATATTAATATATATATATATATATATATATATATATATATATATATATATATATATGAACATATAGTTTACTTTTCAAAGAAGTCCGATCAACGCCATCTTCGATTTGTATGAATTAAGATTTTAGCTCCGCATACTGTGTCAAATTCAGTAGTGTCGTCTACTTAGCTTTTATGAGCGTACGTAAGATACTACGAGTACTGTTATTTTGTTATTATAAAAATATGTGTTACAGTAAAAATAATTAAAAATTCAAAAATAAGTCAAATGGTAAGTTTATTACCAAATGTTAAACCAAATATGTAAAAAATAAGATAATGTCAGTGTCAGTGACACTGACAGAAAATAATTAAGGCGACGGCCATGATTCAACGTAATATAAATAAACTTATTATGTTATGTATTACAGCGAAAGTATTGTCAACATCGAGCATTGTTTTAAGATGGAATGTCTTAACTTAGTCGAAACAATATCAATGTTTGAATGACAAGAGTGTTATATCCAGCCTTGACGCACACACTTCTTATCATTGCAAATGAGAGAAATAAATGTATGCCAATTTGTTAATTTGTTCATGAAATAGTTCACCTTCATCGGACTTTTAAAAAATTAAACTTTACACTCGAGTTAGGTATATACAGTGTGTCCCATTTAGAAGTGCCACCATTGGGATCTCGAGAACTATAAGAAATACGATGTCGGTTAAATGGAACTTTTTGTGCGCCTTTGGAAGGCCATCTCAGATGTGCTTTTGTTTTTCCAAAAATTCTCATAGGGCACTAGATAATAACGAAAAACTGAATATTGTTGATTTTTTCATTCTCAAATAACTTCTAAACTATTAGTAATTGAGAAAAACGTTCCGAATATAAAAGATAGATAATTTTATTAACTAACCAGTGGCGTACGAAATAAATTTTTATATTCGAAAATTTTCGAGATATAACACAAACTTATATTTTTTTAAATGGAACCCATATCTGATTTTAGTCTCAAAAAAATCAATATTTTTTTCTCTTTTCAATAATGTAAGGGTTATTATGTTTTATATTTGTTTTGCTCCTAAAATTTTATTTTTCTCCTTATTTTCCTGAATTTTCTTATTATTTTCCAAAAAAACATTATTATTTTTATTAATTATATTGTATTTGATCAAAATAATTTGTTTTATGCCTTTATTACTTAATATTTTCATTCTAGACTCATAATTACAAATTACACTATGATGTGCCAAGGGCGACCTGATACAAAATAATATAAAAATTAATTTGATACGAATTTTAAGCAAAATTTTCTAACGAAATAAATTATTTTAATACAAGGAGTATTTCCAAATAGAAATCTACCAATATTTTCAAAATAATTGTAAATTTAATACAAAATAAGGAAAAAATAATAATTTTGAAGACAAAACAAATATAAAACATAATAACCCTTACATCGTTGAAAAGAGAAAAAAATATTTATTTTTTTGAGACTAAAATCAGATATGGGTTCCATTTAAAAAAATATAAGTTTGTGTTATATCTCAAAACTTTACGGATATAAAAATTTATTCCGTACGCCACTGGTTAGTTAATAAAAATATCTATCTTTTATATTTGAAACTTTTTTCTCAATTATTAATAGTTTAGAAGTTATTTGAAAAAGAAAAAATCAACTATATTCAGTTTTTCGTCATTATCTAGTGCCCTATGAGAATTTTTGGAAAAATAAAAGCACATCTGAGATGGCCTCCCAAAGGCGCATAAAAAGTTCCATTTAACCGACATCGTATCATTTATAGTTCTGAAGATCCCAATGGTGGCACCTCTAAATGGGACACACTGTATATATATAAATAAAATATAAAGTAGCTTATTCTTGACATCTATTATTATCTATCGGAGTGTGCGAATCTGCGTCAATCACAGATTTTGTTAATGATGCTATATATATATATATATATATATATATATATATATATATATATATATATATATATATATATATATATATATATATATATATATATATATATATATATATCATTAGGGGCGTCTAACAGGCGACAGAGAACCACAAGGGTCTGGGCGGGTCACTTAGGTGTTTTTGAATATTGGAAATAAATTTTAAATTTCAACTTTGAAGTTGAATGAAATTGAACCAGGGGCGTTGAACTCATAACCGGTCACCTAACAACAGCCCAATATTCGTGTTACCTATAGGTTTTTATTATTATTATGATTATTATTATTATTATTAACAGCAGGATTTTTTCCATTTGAATTTCTTTAATAAATACTTGTTGAAGAATACATACATACATACATACATAAAATCACGCGTTTCCCACTTAGTGGGTTAGCAAAAACCCGAAAATAATAAGAAAAGGGATGAAAGCAAGAGCTCCACATATCACTTAACTCTTTAAAAACATTCTTCTTCCGCCTTGCCCAAAATCATCATAACATTCATTCAAGAACATATTATTGTGACCGATTTTCGGTAGCGAACCACAATAATAGTTACGCAACAATAATCTTTCGCTACACATTCCTATCCATGCATACTTCTTTCACCACAGCCACATTCATAAACGTATTCATACATAATAACATATTAAAGTGACCGATTTTCGGTAGCGAATAACCGCATCCGGACCACATTAATAGTTACACAAAAATCATCTTTCGCTACACACTCCTGTACAAACATACTTCATTCTTCTCGTCCACATAAAAGTTCAGCTGTCTCTCCATTCTCACAAAACATTCTTACTAACCATTTATCTTTACACCACAATAATTACGAAACAATCATCCTTCGCAACACATTCCTATCCATGCATACTTCTTTCACCACAGCCACATTCATAAAGAAGAAATAAATTCTTTGTTGAAGAATGAGTAGTTTAAAGGTTAATAAAAAGGCATAAAGGGTCCACGTGTATTTTAAAATTCTTTATTACGGACGTTTCGGGCTTAAGATAAGCTCATCTTCATCTAACGCTAAATATACAAAATACTGATGAATTTTATTACAAAATCTTAAAATTGTATTAGACACAATGATCTATATAAGTTACGCCGATATAATTTTAATATTTCAACAAAACTCCGAATCAATTCGAAGTTGGCGAAATAGAAACGTTTGTAATAAAGAATTTTGCAATACACGTGGACCATTTACGCCTTTTGATTCACCTATAAATTAATAAATATTTGTTGCAGTGTATTTGTCGGAAATAAAATCAAAATAACATTTCCTTTTAAAGACTTCTACTAGTAATGTTATTACTACGGTGCGAGGCTGTGACAAGTGACTAATTGTAGTTTGGACAACACTAGATTCGAATAAGATCAAAGTCAAAATTTGAAAATTATTTGGAATGTTAAAATTTACAACAGTAAATCATGTTGCTCAATTACTCAATCACCATAGATTAGCTGATATGTACTTATTTTCTATAAGGTATTTTCCAAAATCCTTGGGTGATAGTGGGTGGTATTAATAAAAATAAGTAAATACTTATAAGTACGTACTTATAAGTATTAGCATTTACTTATCAGTATCAGCAAGAATTACAAGTAAATACTTATTTTCGTATTAATAACTACATGCTGATACTTAAGGTAAGGTAAATACTTAGGTACTTATAAGTATGTGCTTACGTATGAAATACAATAGTAAGCCGTGTTTTTGTAAAAAAATAAATAAATTTTGACATTTGTTGACAGTCACGATCTATAAATTTGGACAGAATTCAGACCAGAATTTTTATAAACAAATTTATGGCCAGAATATATACTACTGTGCACGTAATTTTCTACAAAATTCTGGCTATAAATATATGGATGTTCTTGATAATATTATATGAGCATTGTTACTTGCTCATGAGTCCAAGACCGAGGTAAGAATTGTAAACAATAATCAACGACCACAATAATTATCAAAAATTCCACTACTAATTTTATGGATATAAAAAAGCCCTGATAAGAATTTCTGTATGCGACCGTCTATAAAATTCTATCTATAATTATGTCCATAATTCTGTGCAAAATTATAGATCGTGGCACATGGGCTTAAAGTTGTAGAAAGTTAACAAACTAATCTGAAATTCAGTTCTATATACATAAGTTTTTGAAATTTTAAAAATATTTAGTTTTGATAGCAGCTCAAAGGCAAAAATATTAATGATAAAAGTGTTGTGTTCACCAACACTAATTTGCTTTTCAGCTTTTTTTAATGTTTTCCCTACGAATTTTATAATCTTTACGATCTCGCACGGCATAGAATATGTTTTTTAAATTAATATAATTTTTGAAATTTTTGTTCAGTCCCCCATAAGCATGATAAATATCATACTCATAAATTTATAAGTAAATACTTAATTCTATAAGAATCAACTCCATTTTATTAATACAGTTTTAAGTAATTACTTATTTTGATTATAAGTATAAGTAAGTACTTTTGTCAAATAAGTATTTTCTTATAGCATCAGCTTTTACTGAAACATTATTAATACGAACATAAGTACTTACTTATAAAACTGTCAGTATAAGCATTTACTTATTTTTATTAATACTACCCAGTATTATTGAAAATTAAAATTTGTAGCGCAATAAAAAGTCGCTTATGAATAAATTTGTTTTATTTCTGTAAAAAAAAGTGTATACTGTATTAAGTGTGAAAATTATAGGATACTGAGAAAATTGTAATAAAAACAGACAGATAACCTATCCTACTTATTTATTAATTAAATTCTTATTAATTTGATTTAAATTTAAACTATTTTCTTTGGGATTATTAAATGCATTAGATACAAAAACTGCTGTTCGTTAATTTTTTGTTCTATTATTGTTGGCAGTTCATTTCTTTGTGCAGCAATTAATTGCATATTGATTAAAAATTACATTGTTCCAGACAATTTATATTCAATAAGTATGTTAAATATCAACATAAAAAAGTCAATTCGTTTGTATTATTAATAGAATTTAGTTGACGTCACAATGAACCGGATATTGGAAACAAACAAATTGGAGTGCCATTAAAAAATATAGTTTATTTTAAGATTTGCGTGACATTAATTATTAATTAATATATCTATTTAAGTTGTAGGAATCAGAAAAATCTACATACGATTAAATTATTTATCTGTAAGTTTTAAAATTTTTTGTTACAATTCTACTTTTGTTTTGTAGGAACGTTTTGCATTTTGTTATGCCTCAATTATTAAGTATTGCTTCAGGATTAGCTTGTTCTGATATAGGAACAGTTTTAACGAGGAATAACTAACTTCACACTTCACATGTTGATGAACAAGAGAGCCGGGAGTCGGGTATCCTAGCATATCAACCTTCGATGAGTCAAAAATTAAAGATAATGGTTGGTAGCACAAGCCCTGTTTTAACTAAAACGCTGTTTTAAGAAATGTCAAATTCAAATTGCAATATTTAATTTCAACCTTATTAAAGAACGATTTTAAAAATATTTGTTTGAATTCAGACTATGTTCTGCTTTGAAACCATATTTTGATAAATTTGATATTATTTATTATTATCACTAAATAATGAATTTTGACAATTTTTAAAACAACGTTTTAGTTAAAACAAGGCATGTAATACCAGTCATAGTGCTTAGTAACCGAATTACTTTAGGGAGGTAGCTGAGGAATTTTTACCAACATTATGGGTAAATAATTATTGGATTTTGCACTACGACAACACGCCGACGTAAAATTCACAATGCTTTCGCGATTTTTTTTGGCCAAAATTGATATCGTCTTGATACCGTAAGCAACGGGTTCATTAGATATGGTCCCCTGTGACAAAAGGCAAAATCCATGAAGTAGTTGAAGGCTACATCACAAAACACAAAGTGCAATCTGCAAGTGTTTTTAGGTTGGGAACAACGATGGCACAAGGGCATTAAGGTAGTACTTGTGCTACAATATCAACAAAAAGTAAGTATAGAGTAAAAGCACTAAAATTTGCATAATTTGCGGAAAATATCAATAATACGAATATGTATTTTAGAAAACATAACTGTGTCACAAGTGAAGACAAAATATGTGGTATTATGTTTATAAATGTTTTTTCTTCAGACTTTAGAAATCACTTGTGTATCATACCCTACGTTCTGTACAAACAGTCGCGTGCGTATTAACCGGCATTTCGGCATGACAATGTCGCAACAGTATCTTAATAATTAATTTTTTCGCGATCGCTCAGAAAATGAGCTCTTTCTGATCACTCTTTAGACCGGAAAGTCCTTCTTTGCTGAGCTAGCTCGGAAAGTTGTCTTTAAGGGATCGGAAAGTACTTTACCGATCCCGGGACCGGTAAAGCTAAATGTTTCCATGGAGATCAATTGTTTATTTATATCTTATTTGCTCGCAGTAAAAAATAAAATAATTCTTTTTTATTCTTTTTTCAGAATCGCAAAAAAATAGTGTACCCAACATGACCTGAAAGTGTCTATACTGGGCTCACAAGCTTCCGAAGCTCGCCTACACTGTAAAAAAATCCTCTGTAAAATTACTATAATTGTTATTGGCGTCCAAATTGCCTAAGTGAATTATAGTAAATTTACAGTTAAATGTAATTTTGTCTACCATTTTTAAAATTACATAAACATGAATTCCATAAAAATTTTGATACATACTTTAAGTAAATTTACATATTAATAATATACATAATCTTTTTAAAACATAATTTAGTAAAAGTATATATTTTTCATTATATTTTAAACAAATTTCACGTAGTAATAGATTATGTTTATGTTTTATATTCCCCGGGCCTAGATCCTAATTTTCTACTCTGCCCAAGTCCAATCCCGCTAAGCCTACCTAAAATCATGTAAATTCTTTAATATTAGTAATTAACTCTAAACTATAATAAATAACATACAGTATTTTAAATTTACTGTAATAAATTTAGAATTTATTCCTATTTCATGTAAAATATATACTAGAATAAAAACATTGAGTTTTTACATAGTACTTATAAAATTTGACAAAATTGTTATACAAATATAAATATATCATTGTAAAAACACAAATATTTGTAGTAATTACCTCTAAACTTGTAATAAATACAAATAGTATTTTAAATTTACTATAATAAATTTAGAAGTTGTCCATAGCTCCTGTAAAAATAGAAACTAAAATAAAAAGAATTGTGTTTTTACATAGTTCTTATAATATTTAACAAAATTGTTATAGAAATATTAACATTTCACTGTAAAATTTCATATATTTATTGTAATATGAATATTACATAGTAGTTCTACTATTTTTTTTATATTTGTAAGGGTGAATTAGCAAATTTATAGAATTATTTGCTATGTAAATGTAAGTCTACAGAGTTTATATAAAATTTGTTATTGCATACATATTATAGTAAAAAATTACTATAACTTTTCGACAAAATCGCTATTATTTTTTACAGTGTACGGCTCGCTCTGGAATATGCTTGCTCACCCAGTAAAGTATCACTTTCAGGTCTTGTTACGTAAATTACTATTGTATCACTAGGCCAGAAACTGAACATTTGCGAGAGCGAGTTTATTTTGACAGGCCGAGCTGAAACCGAGACCTGCAAATTACGAGATCTCGCAAAACTGTTTCTGAGTGTGTGATACTCGACTTCTCTATAAATTCTTCGTATATTTCTCTGCACTACTCTATTTTTCATATCCTAAAAATATAAACATATATTTTTATAGGTTTTGCATAGCAAGTTTAATTATAATTACTCGTATTTGAGCTTAAAATTCGTAATTATTTTATATTTATTGAAAACATATCATACAAACATTAGTTAAATATATATATACTTTCGCATATTTTCAATGACGGATGGCGGAAACTCACGTGAAGTTAGTTGTAGTTTGTAGTTACAAAACAAACTAGTCCTAAATTTGGAACTTATAATTAATTTATGCGAGATGACAGCATATTATAATTTTTATGATAAAATATAGTTAAGTTACAATAATTAAAGATTTAGCCCAAAAATTTGTAAACATTTTGCTAATTCTTGTGTTGAAAATAATCTTAAATTGGCATATCACCAGAACAGAAATGCCAACTCTTTTTGCTGGCCTAGGTCGAGATTAGCAATTTAAAATACTTTTCTTTAATTTCTTGCAACTTAAGTTGCAATTGGGTACTAACATCTCTTAAACAGTGAAAAATATGTCATTTACTATCATCTCTTGATAATATATGAAACAAGTAAAAAAGCACTCTCTTTAATTGCATTTATCTCAAGTTTAAGATGGTCAATCGATTTTTACCATTAAGAAAATATATAGATGTTATTGTTCTGTACATACAGTTAAAGTCAAAAGATTCTGACAACACAATATTAATATATACGAATAATTGTAATTATAAACAAATTAAAATTTTCGTTATTCTTTTTTCAAACCTCGAATACCTTTTACAAAAATAAATATTTAGTCGACATGTTTATTATGGAGTTGCCCAACACAAAATTCACACTTATCTCTTAATTTAACGCACAATATTTCCTGTAAGCTAAAACTTCTAACAAAACAATTACAATTTCTTTTACTTATTTGCAGGAAGATTAAGCATATGAGTTTTTGCTTGCACATTTATTACGTGTTGCGCATGCGCCGTTGTGAAAGTTGCGCTTTCTCCGTGTCATCTCCACAATCTAGGTGGCTACGGCGCTACGACGCATGCGTGGGACGAAGACGGAAGAGCTACCTGTCGCATAATTTAATACTTGATGTAGACTATGTTATTATTGTCGCCCACAAGAAAAATAACCAAACAGTGTGCGAGTTACATGCGTTGGAAGATGATCACCTGTGATTTGTTGCATGTAATTTCATAATTAATACTTTGATGATAGAATTTATTAATGAAAGAATATGATATTTTATTTTTTATCTTAAAGCGATGACACCAGAATAAATTAGGAAGTAATTACATACAAATTTTTATAGTCAATGCTAATATCTCCCTATAAATTTACGTAATGGTAAGCTATTTTGCAATACTTAAATTTGTAAATATTTTATTTGCATATGCAGGTTGTCGATTTGAAGCACCTACGAAGAACATTCATTTTTATTGGAAATTAATATTGTGTGGCTCCTAAATCTTCAATAATAATAATATGCAGTATTGATCGATTATATTGATACAATTATTTGTTTCATTCTTATTTTAAAAATGCGACTTCACGTAGACACCTACTGCATTTCATGTAGCTAAACAACAAGTTGTGGCTTCAAACGTATTGGAACTAGCAACCACTAGCATTTGTTTCATTAAGTACAGGTTGAAGTTAGCTGACAATAGCTGTTATTCTGTAAAAATATAAAAAATTAGAAAACACATACGAGCCCAACCCAATAAATATATATATATATATATATATGTACCTTTGGCTTCGTGCGTAGATTATTGTTATAATGGGCAATTAAATACAAAATTATATATTTATACGTTCAAAACACTTTAATGAAACCATGTTAAAATTTATTGGGATATAAAAATTCAATTATAGTACGTAAATTATTTTTTATATTTATAGTCTATTTTACAGGTGGTATCATTACGGCATATTACCCATTGCTGGTTGTGCCAATCTGCTTTGTAGGCAGATATCGTTAATGATAATGACATATTTTTTTGGTTTTTGGCGTCGGTCGAGATCGAACCCGAGTCACCAGAGTCACCACGAGACACCCAAGCACACGGCCACGAGGCCTAAAAAATTATTTTTGTATTTTTGTTGTCTGAATTTGGAGTCGTAAAAAAAGTATAGTATGTGATTCGTTTTATAAACACTCATGCCTAAAGCAACGTTTATAAAACTTCTTAATATAAAAATATATGGGATATTTGAATAAAAGTCCTGGATTGCAGTCAATGATAATTTTTTTCAAAATCGGCCTCTACCGGTTTCGGCAACTCATTTGCCTTCTTCAGGAGCTATAAATTATTTTAATGTACATAGTGTTCATCCTATTTTACAAATTTAGCTACAATTTACTTACGTGATTTTGTTTTAATAATAGTGAATTTTGTAAAGAGTGACATTAATATTTTCTGAGTATATAAATAAATAAATAACACTAAACAACACTCATTTGAACGTCAGTAGTTAAAAAAATTAATAGAAAATAATGATAAAATATGTAAAAAATTAGTTTATGTTAAAAAAGTTACAAAAGTAACCGGTAGAGGCCGATTTTGAAATAAATTATCATTGACTGCAATCCAGGACTTTTATTCAAATATCCCAAACAGCCATCCAGTCAAGAAGCTCTTAATACACATAAAAATATATCATCACATCATATTTCCTATTGCTTCTGCTTTATACTCAGATATCGGTAAGGATGATGACATAATTGTACCGCACGGGCACTCATTGTTGGCGTGGAGAGTGAACAACAGGGGGTAATTTTTATGCTATTTATATTTAGAAATATTTGGTGTCGGTCGGGATCGAAGCTGGCTCCCCAAATTCGCGACCAGACACTCAGGCATATGGCCACAAGATTTTTTTGAAAATTTCTTACATTGTACCTACTATTAATCTTAGATTGTCTCTATCATACAGTTTTAACATCTATTTGTAATTTAAATGACCCATATTTTAATTAGTTACTGTAATGGAGGATCCCATTACATAAAATTCTCTTTTTGCATAAAATACATGTCTAAAATAAAGTGGAATTAGCGGGAGGTATTGTGCTAGCCACAACAGATTATTTTTATAATGGTAGTATAATAATAATAATAATACTAATAACAATTAAATAAATGTAGATAAATATCTCGACTCGAAATCTGTCATACAGTATTTGTTCTGTTGTCGATTTTAACAGCGAACAGATATGAATGTGCTTTTTGTGAATTTTAGTACGACGTTTGGAAAACTTAATGTTTAAATGAATGTAATTTTGTTTTTCTAATAAAATAACATTGGTAATTGCTGACAATATGACTTTAAGAAACATTTGACGTTGGGCCGGTTTTATTGATAGCAATGATTTCAATATCATAAAAAAAGATTAACTGATTAGAATTTGTTCTTTTATTAAATTTAATTGACAACTAAATTTTAAGTGAAGAGTAAATTTATTCATAAAACCGGCCCGTAATAATTTAAATATACAAATTTAAATATTTTGAATAGAAATAAAAAATGTGAGATTCATTCCGAAATTTATTTTTAAAATAATTAAAATAGACTTAAATATACTGTACTAAGTTTTTATGTTTATCAAAAACCACAATGCTAATACAAACATTGGCAATATATTTACATCTTACCGATGATAAATTTCAGTGGAACATATTAAAATTGCTAATTGGTCCTTCATAAATTTTGAATTCTAGAAAAACTCACTCTGAATTTATAATAAAGTTGTAGTTGAAATCACTTCCAAATAAAAAACATTGTATGAAATTTATATGCGGTGAGAACACATAAACACTCACTTCTGTACCGTGTTTCGGTGACACATTTCTTCGATAAGAGCTGGAGAAGATAAATTTACGGAGGAAAAAACATGTTTTTGAAAACGCATTGTTGCTCGGCGCATTGCGATTTACATTTTAATGGGCAATCGTTGCGAAATGGAGATAGAAACCGTGATAGATAAATCCATAAATATGATTCTACGAGTGAGAATTGTAGATTGTAGTTTTGTTCTAGGATATGCGATTTTGGCCGGAGGCAAACTGTCATATTAATACATATATGGTTAATTATATACAGATTGAATTAATATTTTTATTAGGGAAGTGATATACTATACATATTCATAATGTTATATTTTCACCTTTCAGAATCATAATACTCATTGAGTTGTTTATCCATTATTATTATAAATAATTGAGAGGGTATGCGTAGTCGGTTCTTGGTGGAACATGATATCAAATAATTAAGAATAAGATGAACACTTTTCTTGATTTACAACTATTTATTTATTTATTTAAATGTTATCTTATTCTTAATTATTATTAAGTTATAATACGTTAAAATACCAATAAGTAACTGCGTACCATTATATTTGGTTTGAAAGTGGCTATTATTAATTATATACCGTGTACGCTCAAAATCCGAGTTAATTTTTTAAAAATATTATCTGTCCCGAAAAACTTTTTGCCGTGCTTTATACTCAGAGATTTATAAATAAAGTTCTGAATTTTAAAATATACTACTTTAGTAAGTTAACAGTGTAAAGACATGGATGTAGACAAGTTTAAATAGTAAGCATTATTAAAAAAAAAAAAAATTGACGTAGTGTTATTTACTATTAGTTTGATAGTTTACTCGGCATTAATTTTTTGCAGTAATTGCATACTAAAATTATTTCTTACCACTTCTTTAAATTAAGTTACTCGGGCACCAAAGCGTAAATTTGAAGATGTATCTAAAAAATTATTATAATTATTCTCCAAATCTCTAAGTATGAGTATGCGGTATAGATGATAGACATTTGAAAACGCCTATGTAATTAAAAAAAATCTGATGTGGCCAGCACATGACCTTTCGCCAATTCCATGTTTAAAATAGCAATGAGCTTTAAGTAAAGTTTCACTTCCGATTGATCGTTTGTAAACAAAATCTACTTTGTTGTTCCAATAAATAGAAAAGTTTGTAATACGAAATTTTGGATTATATTTTATTATGTTTTTCCTGAAAAATCTGTTAGAGCCTCAAATTAAGTACTACATCCGGTTTATCATATATAGTCAAAATCTGCTATGTTCTTTCAAATTATATAAGAGTATTAAATACCAACTTTGCGAAGTTTTGGATCATTAATATATTTTAAGGAAAAATCGTCACACACACGTTATTGTCAAAATCATCACCAACTTCCTTATGCTCTAAAACGCAATCTGTGTAAATTCTTCGCCGTACATTATCCATTTCGTAAATGTGTAGTTGCAAACTATTATTTGACACTTTGAAATCACGTTCTTATTGAAAGCTGTTTGATATATAATGCTGCAAACATCAAACTTAAATCGAATTATCCTGCGTGTCTAATATTTATGTATGATGGAAAATATATTATTTTTACAAACCTTAATTTTATTAGAATCATATTTAAACTACTAAATTCTTCTTAACACGGTTTCATTATTAATTTTAATGAAAATTGCTGCTTGACAGTGACATTTGTTTAAATATGTCAAATTTGTTATTAAAGTATTGTTTTTGTTTGACGCAGAGGCAAAGTGATGTACAAAAATAAATTATTTTATAATATAATATAAAGTTATTTCAAGTTATTTACTAAATGCTATTATCGTAGAATTGAAGATTGTGCCATTATATTCAATTTGTATTGGTAAAAGTTGCTAAAAAATTATATTCAATGAATTTTTTACAAGAAAAACTGTTAAAAGCTTGTATAAATGATACTTCGGGTTATCCGATATACACTCAAAACTAATGAGCTCTTCCCACATTAGTATAGAATGGATATTTCAAATTTTTCTGATTGATAGTATTTGAGTAATCGTGTCCACAAGATCCACACACACAGACACACACACACACACACACACACACACACACACACACACACACATACATACATACCTACAGACATCATTGTAAAAATGTTAAAATCGGATTCTGGGGACATCAAAACGTGCTTATTCACTAAAATCTCTATATCCGATTTTTAGCACGATCCCTATACCTCCCTTACCTAGGGTAGCGGGAGGTAAAAAAAAATACTCATAGATGTGAATTTCTTGATTTATATTATCTTCTAATATGTTTTTACCATAGCGTAGTCATCACTGATATTTGCGAATAAAAGCAAATTAGCAAACCCAAAAATAAGTAATAAATCTTTATACTGTATTTATTTATTTTATTTTACAGAAGTATCCTTTGTGGTGCATTGCCCAGACTAGTTATAAATGTTCTTGTGGTAGCCGTCTGCAATAAAAATTTATCGTCATTATCGAGATTTGCGGCAGATTAGCACACCCAACAATGAGTAATATGCCACGATGATATACATTTATTATACTTAGATATTATATTTGCATTTATTGCAAAGAATCATTTCTGTAATAAAAGTTTTTATTTATCTGGGAATATCCTTTGGAAAACGATCCTGTAATGCAAAAATCTTGTAATATATGATATTTTTATTAAGCTACTTATCGTTAACATTGTTAGAAGTTTATTAAATGACAGTAAACACTATATTGTGTTTTAATATGTATTTGAATCACGAGAATGACAGGTGCTACAGTTAATACATAAATATGATTCTGCAAATAAGTGCTGTAGTATTGTCTAAGCTAGGATATATAAATTTTCCTTCAGGCATTCCGTTATATTAATAATATATGGTTAATTATAGGTCGGTTTGATGTTTTTATTATGGGAATTTATGTAATTATGTTTAATATAATATTTATAATTATTATGATAGCATAACATCGTATTCGTAAGTTCTCTTACAGTGAGAGGAATTCTTACTGCTATTAGCCATCATAATTGCAGTTTTACGATTGAAGATTTTATGTACATCTATTTCAATCAGCATATCTACTCATCTTTCTACATGATGGGAAATTATGAATAATTGGAAATTTCCTAGTATTAAAACCATATAAATGAAATTCAGATACGATTACATTTACTGATTATGGAAATCATGTCATCTGTTAAATTAAAATAATTAGTAATAGTTAGGTATTAACATTTACTGCAAATTTGTCAGAGAGCATTTAAATCTTATAACACAACGTTTCGGTGTACATTTGTGATGCTTGCACCATCATTGGTGTACATACGATTGATCGTATTGATGATGTCACCATAGAACCCTTCCGCAAGATATTTTCGGCTATTTTTTGATTTATTCTTTTGAGAGCAAACTGATGTGTATGTATGTGCTCTTTATGAATGTAGTATTGTGTAAGACCTGACCTGTAAGGTCCGATATTTCAATTTCTTCAAAGTCCTTTATAAAATTATCCAAGTATCTAATAAATTAAAAACAGCGAATCGAAATTATTATTCATGTTGCAATAATTTTACATTTTGTCATTTTTCGATGTGATATTTTTTATTTATTAGGAAGTATTTATTTAAAAGCCACTTTGTTAAGAGATTGAAAATCCAGGCCTAAGTGTAATAATGTCCATGTTATTTTGTATGTACTATTTGTGTTTTATTGAATGATTATAGACCTAGAAGAAGGTGTTGTTTAACTGAGATTTCGAGTACCTAATATTAGTAATAATTATTGCTACTGGCTCCAATATTTAAAGTTTTTATAGCGGAAAAGTTATCTAAATTTATATATTTTCATTTGTTTTGTTCTTTTTTTGATTATACTGTAACATAATATAGGGTTTCCGAAAAAGATTGCTTGAGTTTTGGTTTTCGCTCAGTTTGCTTAAGTTTTAAGTTTGGTTGACACAA
Organism: Ophonus ardosiacus; assembly: GCA_943142095.1. Classification (NCBI taxonomy): domain Eukaryota; kingdom Metazoa; phylum Arthropoda; class Insecta; order Coleoptera; family Carabidae; genus Ophonus; species Ophonus ardosiacus. The sequence goes on from OW964830.1 coordinate 31,955,399, forward strand.
ACGTCATACTTTGATTACTTTTCTGACCCCTGTCGTGCAATTAATGGTGCACACGTCCCTAAGTGTATATTGAAAATATAAATTGGATCGGAATCTAATCCGGACCGTCCGAATCACAATCGTTACAGGTGCACGACACTCAAAAAAATAGTTTAATAATGCCGACCCCGGGGTGTGGGTGGCAGAGTTGCCGATCTGTGACCTAAAGTAGAGTGTGTTCGAGTTCCCCAAGGAATGTTATTTTCATGTCGTGGAGATAGCATTACAGAATTCATTTTATTTTTAAAATTTGACGAATGTTGAATTTGAACCTGTCACCTAACATACACAGCCACACGATCTCGTATTATAAATGTAATATTTTTATATCAGATTTTTTAAAATGTACCTCAGAATCAGATTGAGAATCTTGCAAATAATAAAAAAAAAACTCATGATTTAATTTTTTTTTTCTATTTAGAAATTATGTTTTTTTTTTTTAGAAAAAATTGTAAGTATTTTTTTATAAACAATAGATATATTCAAATTATTATTTTTTTATTATTTTGATAGTTACCTTTGAGGAATCTTATCTCAAGCTTCAAGATTTTTTCCTCATATCAGAGATCGGTAAGTTTTTTTCTACTTAAATAATATAATTTTTCTATGATCGAGACTAACAATCAACTTTTATGGTATCAAAAAGAGAAGTACATCATTTTGTCTCTAAATATCTGGACATTATTCCCCTAGAGGAGTTTTTATTATTTTGACAAGTAATGATATCTATTTCCTCCTAACATGATATCTAATGTTTTATTATTCTCATTCTCTGAATTTCGGGGGTAACAAGTTCAAAACTACCACACCGACAGCATCAATAATTTCTTGCGGTTCTTAAAACTGAATAGTAATTTTCAACGAGCAGTCAATAAATTTCTGCTGTAAATAAAGTTTCAATTGTCAACAAATTTCTATTGTCTTTTGCAAAGATTGCGAAAGAAATAAATCCGTATTTTTTTAACTCTCGTTGCTTTAACAAATTTAAAAATATATATATATTATTTTTAACCTTTTATTAAATTAAAATAAAATGTCATTCTATTTTTTGGGATATTTATCTAAAATGGGATAAAAAGTACTTTAGCTGGACAAAATCAACATGCTAACTTTGTACCGTGAACAGAATATCAGACCACATAAAATAAGTCATTCGTTCGTTGTCAATAATAAAGGAAAACAATTTATTATGAAATGAACTTATACTAATGATATGAATTATTTTAGTTATAATCCATCAATTTAATAACTTTTCATCAATCATAGAATTGATTTAATTTGAAAACTAGTTAAGTAATTTTACAAGTTTAAAATTCTCACAATGTTACGCATGTCACAGTTATGGTCACTTGATCTTATTATACCTTATTTGCCCATACAAATATTGCAAAGTGAAAGATATTAATAGTAAATTAAATAATATGATATTTATGTGCCTTTAATTAATTAATTATGAAATTACATTTTTTGCGTTTAAATTTATGTAAATTAAACATATCTTTTATAATATAATTTTTATATGCAATGACACGGTGGGAAAAGCCTTACATTTAGCGAAGAAATTGTTTATTAGGTTAGCGCAAATTTCTTCTGTTAACAACATTTACGTTGTAGTAGACAACGTGGCTTGTAAGCAGTAATTAACACACGAGTAAAGTCTTGCTCTAACAAAAAGTGTAAAGTGCAGAAAGAGCAAGTTCCTGTCGATTATAAATCAGCGAAGAAATTCCTATAAATCATAATTCAAATCCGATAATCACACAATTTAAATCACGGGTCGTGTAAGCTCGCTGCCATTTAAATCATGGGGAATGAATGCACATATAAATGATTCGTTGGATGTCGACATAGCCGTAGTAAGAGACTCCTTAATCCTTTTTGATACATTGTAGCAATATTAAACATCTATCGCATGCATCATTTTTCGTAGTTTAAATTACTCAATTATAACGAGTACCTACTTTTATTGTGAGCCGCTTGAATTTCACAACAAATTTGATGCGTTAATGAATGAATTTATTTTCTATATTTTTTGTTTACCAAGAAATATTGATAAAAGAAATGCTAGACTTAAGTCGGTAATAGAAAACATTAATAATTTATAGAAAAAAATATTTTAGTTCAAAATATTGAAATTTTACAATATAATATTGTTAGATTAGAACTGAAGTTTGGAATATGGAATGTTAACATAGTAGAAAGGAAATTACAAGGAGCTGAATACTGGTGTGACAGTACTTTCGGGAATCATATGTGAATAATATTTATGTCACATAATATTAAATAACAAATAGTTATTAATGTCATTAGGCCGATATGAGGCACATAACGGACGCGGCTGATAAAATTTAAACATTTAGGAATAATAAAATTCTTCTCTTTCTATCATACTGAACAAATGTATAAATTCTCCTTGACAGCGGTCCATCAAAATGCTGTTATTTTTCTAGGAACACTTGATTTCTAATTGTAGGAGACCGGCGTCCGTTATTTTTATATTTTCACTTTTGTCACTCATGTCCTTCTTACCAAAATTATTATAAAAGTTAATACTTATAACAAAGTACTTGTAACGTCTCAAAAAGTAGGTACGATTTCTTGTTTACTTTTTTAAATGTGAAAATTATTAATTAAACAATGTGGAAATAGCTGGTTAAACTGTATTCATATATCATCTGATTAGTTATGTTAAAACAACACATTATTTAACTTGAATGGAAACTAGTTTGTCTTCTAGCCAAAAAAGTTTCTGAAAACTAGAATGGATAGAATTTAACCAGCTATGTATAAGGTAAAACAGGCTTAAGAATGAACGGCTTGGGTGCATAAGCAGGGATGTAAACTCCACCTCTTACAGCAACAAGATGTATACTTATAAAATATAAATAAGTAGAAAATGAATTAAGTAAAATTAACATTTATGAATCCTGTCTTTCGCAGGATTTAGCGGAAATGTTGCCTCTACACTAGTCTGTCCTGCGCCTCTTTCTTCGGTGAATCTTGATATCTGTTAACATTCCTTTCTTCCTCGTTTACATTTTCTCCCATGTATTCCTTTAATTATAATTTTCTGAACACATTCTCTCCTTAAAATGCCCAAACCAGTAGCTGTCCTTTTTCATATTTCTCTTCAAATTCTTCTTTCTCCACCCAATCTTCTTTAATCATTGCCACAACCACATCTCAAAACTTTTCAAGTACTTTGGCTCCTTCTTTGTCCAAGTTTCGCATTCAAATAGTATATAAAGAATTTTGCAAACTTTTTTCACAGTTTACTTTCTCTGCTTAGTTTTCCCTTGTAATTTCTTCCTTACAGTTGTCATGCCAAGTTATTAAGCTTGCTAGATATTTAAAGAAGCTAATTTGTTATATCTCTCTTTCCATTCAACACTCAACCATATGTGTGCGGGTCCCTCTTCATTAGTTCATTAAAATAAGTAATAATAAATTGTACAATTTCATTCGACACCATTTAGATATTTGCCTTTTTTGCCTTCCCTACAACTACGACTCTGGCTGTTGATGTCGGTGTTGTTCGCATTTGCGGCCTCCCGCGATGGCAGAAGATTTTCTCCTCGTGCAGATTTGTTATTGTTGTCGCTGTCCTTTTTCCTCCGTACGGTACAGCAACAGACTTGTAACTCGCAGTTTTTGTTTTGCAGCTAGTGATAAATCGTTTAAACGATGTCGTGAACGGGATATTAAGGAAATGGGGTTGCTCTTGCTCTACTCTGGTTTAGATTACGGAGATCGGACATGGGTTTGCGTGGATTTTGTTGTTCTTGTGTAGGATTGCTGATAAGAAGAAAGTCGATATTTATTTCTCAATATATTTATGAACTCATAATGTCTTTATCGCAACATTTACCCACATCTATATCGATACCTTCATTTCAATATATTCTTATTTTTGTGTAGTGAAAGTTATATAGATATTTACCAGTATACCATGAAATACGAGTATAATATTCGAAAATATTTAATACTTCATTATGGAATGTATTTCAATTTTAAATGGTATGTAATTTTTAACAATGATGTTTCATTTATTTATCCACTTATTTCAAAAACGAAAGATTGTGTTTGCAGTTCCATCACTCTTATACTCGTGACAAAAGTACTACTGCTTGAGAAATAATTTGGAACTTACAACAAAACTTATGAAAACTCATATAACAAAAATGTATAATATTCAATAGCTTGATAGTTCTTGTGGGTTCTAGACCACAAATTCATTATGTACATACTTGACTGTTGACTACGTTATATTGCGGCCGTGAAAATTTGTAATCTGTGAAAAATTTTTAGCTACCACCTACCATTGTAATCAAGGTGACGACTGAGATATTTTTATTAATGCAGCCAGTAAATCTAAAATTATGTGTAATACATTTTATTGTAATTTAAAAATAGTAGTAAAATTATCATCCGTGATACAATAGCTTTCCTACAGCAAAAGTTGAAATACTTGCGCACTTTTCTACACTACGTGACAAGTGGGCAATAATCAGCTGGGTAATTCAATGAAAGATGATCAACTGGGCGATAACCAAGAAGGTGCTGGTTAATTGGGCGACCATTAATTGGGCGACAGAAACTTAAATACGGCACTTATCAGGTATATTATTTGGCGGAACTCTAAGAAATTTGTTAACTTATAGTCAAAAACAAAAATACGTTTTTCAAATAGTAGTTAATTCAATACAAGTTAACAAGGAGTTATATATTAACTAGCAGTCGAGTATTAGTTTTGTAAATAATAGCTAATAGAAATAATAAATAAAATAAATTAGGGAATTAATATATCATCACGGCATATTACCCATTACCAGTGTGCCAGTATCTACAACACATATAGACATCGGTAATGATGACGATATATTTTACCGTGTGGCCGTGTTGTTATAGAAATAATTCTGAATAGTATATAAAGTGAGATTCGACGCATTCTTTTCATTTCTATTAAGATACTGATCTTTATGAAAAAATCTATAAATAAATGTCATATAAATTTCAAAAAATATGATTCTAGGCAACTGAAAGAAAGATTTTTGTAAAAAATTAATGTTACTTTCCAAGACATTTAAATTCTGTAAAATATTGTAATTATAACATGACCAAACATGTCGCAATATATTAGTTATTACCTTCTGCCAAATTTGACTTTTGTCATCCAGAAATTAAGATCCATATGAATATACGAATTGCAGTAACTAAAATATATGAACAATATCAGAGTTATTTTAAATACTAAGTAAGTACCTACTTTATATGGAACAGTATAATATATTCATAATTTGATATTCCCACAAAATACCGGCCCTATGGCCCGTTATTTTCATCTCTGGTTGTTATACCGCCTGTTAATTCAACTGTCGGTTATAAGAATAATGCGGCATCGAAAAATTGACACATTTGTAATTTTTATAACTTATGCTATAATATCGATGCTTTGATTTTCTTTTAACTACCAGTTAAGTTAACAGACTGTTTAACAGGAGATAAAAACAATTAAGGGCCGGTATTTCAGATTATAGTTAACTTTTTTGTTTAGTAATCTTTAGTTATTTTAACTACAAAGTTAACTATTAGTTTAATTTCTACTTGTTTCTTCTTATTTAATTAAGTTACTATAAGTTAACTAAACAGTACTCTACATTGGCAGCACTGAATGAATGGTATGTTTCCTGGTATGTTTATAAAGTGCTTGTCAGTGACAGGTGACAGATAATTAAAAAATTAAAATTAAAAAAAATGCCTAGTGATAAAAAAGGGCAACTAATTTTACAAAAGAAGAAGGACTTCTGTTGGCCGAGTCGTGGAATAAGAATACTGAAGGTCACTTTTGTGGATTTTATTTTTACTGTAACCCAATAAATTTAAAATTAATAAATAGATATGAATGTAAATGAAGAGGCAATTAAAATATTTATTTATACCGACAAATATTTTGTTATTTTGTATATTTTAATTTGAAATATTTACGTAATATAAAAAAAAATCGTACAACCGAGATCTCGAATTTCTACTCTCGTCTCGACTCGTAATATCGAGACGAAAATAAGATTAATTTCATCTTGAAAATTCGAGAAGAGATCTCGAAAATGCGAAATCTCGCGGCATCACTATCGCCTATGGTTTCATGGTCGATTGGTAGGTACTAATGCGGTAGCATTCTTTTAATTTATCCAATAATAAAATCTATACTAGTCAAGATGCATGATAAGAAAATCTGTCTGACTAATGTGCCTGAATGTTTGATATTATTTCCCTCTCATCTGGGAACCGCGGAAGATAATTTAAATTGTTTACGATTTCTTGATCCAGAGAATTCATATCTAATAATTTTCTGACTTCCATACTTCAAAGCAAATAAAAACAAAGTAACCTAAACTGTCATTTGATATTAAATTTGTAAGTCATAATAATCGAACTCTTCCAATCCATCGTTTTAAAATTTCATCGGTACTTTCAACATTATGAAGTTCGATTATTTATTATACACAAACGAACACATAACATATGGCAACTAAATTAAGTATAAGCTGTTAGTGTTAATTAATTTTCTCGTGCGTCCTGAGTAACTGGCATTTTTGGTTTATTAAACTAGCAAAACTCAAAGATACTTGAACCAATATTAAAGTACTTCCAACCATCAGTTAAGGAAAAAGTTGTATTTTTATCATATTCCCATTAATATATAGATGCAAATTTCCTCTACCTTAAACACATATTTTATACATCCATTTTCTTAAACGAACACCCTCAATCTCGAACATAAATTTACTTTAATAAACATTTATTTGCTATTTTCTCATGATGACCGCTTCATGCCAACTCATTCACTCTCAATCTTATAACAATATACATGTTTCCAAATTATATTCGAAATTATTTCTCACGATTTCTCTTGATACCACTTTGTAGACACTGCATTTCTAGTTGCTTATAACTTATTTTTTCAACAATTTATTTTATTAAATGTTTTTTCAATTTCCAGTGTACTTCCAATACGTACTACTGTAATTTGTATTTGTACTGATAACTGTATTATTACATACGAATTTATCTCATTCCAGCATGATCTCCATGTTCATCTTCCAAACCTACAATTCCAGTACGAGCACAACATAAAGATTGTTGTTGATACATACATATTGTCTATTTAGTTGTAGGAACGGCACTAGCGTTCTGTCAGAGATGAATGCGATTCCTCGTCCTCTCCTATGCATACGGTACAATAAAACGCGCTATCTGATGATGTACATCACAGTGAAGCGACCACCTCCTGCAGGAGGAGAAACACCAAGCCATATCGGGTGTTTATCACATTGTGCTGCAAATATGGAAATAAACGCCTACTTTAATTTTGTACTTACAGATAGCGACGGAATTTATTACAGAATTTTCGAATCTTATCTATAGAAACTCCGAAATGAGAAAGCAATCGTAAACCACAAACGAGGAAAGACATCTTGGCGGACAAATGGAATTACTGACTAAAATTTATGTAGGTAAATTATTTGAAAGTATTATGGTGCTGTACTTCCTGCTCTTGTTTTTCAACTTCTATTAAGGAGTAGGTGTATTATACATGTGTTAAAAAAATAATAACTCTGAGTAGGCTATGAACAGAGAGACGTATGTAATCATTATTCATTTCAAATTTAAGTTGTCAGAATTGATGTTGAAGTGTAATTTTCTTAAAATTATCTAATTTATTTCTATTTTTAAACAAGATTCAAGAAGAAAAGCTTTGATTTCTTTAGATAATATTTTTGACAACATTTCTTGACAAATTGCCATTTAATTAAATAATTTTAAATTAAGACCTTTCTTTCTTCATAGCATATTCCGAGTTAACTTTTTTTAACGCACTCTTTATTTCATCGGTGTTAACGTTACGCCTTTAAAAACGAAAATAAATTACGAATTGTAAGAAGTTCAAGTTACAGATTTTGCTAAATGTTTGAATTACATTTAAGCTAAGTACATTAATTTTGATATTTAGATGATAGTTGCAACTGTCGCATGCACAATGGGCGATGATCAACTTTGCGATAACCAAGTTGGGAAAGGTTAATTAAATTGGGTAACAGAAAATTTAAAAAAATGCACGCACAACGCACACCATATTCATTTTCACATCTAATCAAATAGAATTGTCAAATGTGACCCTCCGATATTGATCTTCAAAAAGAACGTTTTGCAATGATGTATACTTAATGGGAAAAATATTTTATGTGGTGCTCTGAGTTTCTCAATCTATCAACCTAATCTATCGCAAAACTCAGAACATTGTAAAAAGTGTCCTCAGCTTGAGTTTTGCATATTATTTATCACCCAGCTCAACTAATTGTTACGTGTAATGATTGTATAACCATACGCTCAATTAAATAAAGACTAAATTGTTAAACTTCCAACACTGAATTTATGAAAAGGACAAATGTCCAATGTGAATAGGCTACTCAGAATAAGCAGTATTTTGAAATGGGAAACGAATTAGAATGCTATTTACGTTAATTCCTGAGCCATATGCATATATTTTTAAGTACAGGCGAAGGCGACTATTTCCTTTTTCTTTAGTTTAAATTTATACCTATTATATATATACACGAAGGTGACTATTTTCTTTTTCTTTATTATTAATTTAAATCTATACCTAGTTTAAATTCAAAAGTTGGGGGCCAATTTTAATGCCATTTTGGTGCGAAAACGTTCTGAATTTTACTTGCAGTTTCACCGGTAGCGATTATTATCGTGTTGACTTTATAAATGAAATTAAAAAATTTATTTTTGGAAAGTAATTTAAATTAGCTTCACAGACATCAAATACTTGCATTTTTATCAATTTAAAATTACTTTCAGAAAATAAAAATATATATTTATTTATATCTACATTTCATTCTACTTAAAAAATTGAATGACTCTTTTCCCTTCAGCCGATTTGGAAGTAGAATCCAAACCTTTTTATATCAAAAAATTTGATGTGGCCAGCAAATTACCTTCCAACAATTCTATGTATTATGTACATATCCCATACCAAAAGTTCCTTGCAAAAGATTCTACATAACCATTTGGAGTTATCGTCGGAAAATCTTCGTCACACACACACACACACACACACACACACACACACACACACACACACAGAGAGAGAGAGAGAGAGAGAGAGACGGACACATGGACACACACACATACAGACATCATTGTAAAACTATTAAAATCGTACCTATTTTAAGGAACATAAAACGTGTTTAATCATTGAAAACTCACCACCGAATTTTTTTGACCAAAGACAATACCTTCCTTACTTAAAGGTGGCGAAAGATAAAAATGGAATTTAAGTTCGTCCCCCAACTTATAATATAGTAAGAAAATATGCAGAGTTGCGCCATAAAAACATTACGATATGAAAGAAATCTGTAATAATGACCGAGTGATGTTTATGTTTAGAAAAACGAAGAAAATAAAAACTATATTTTACATACTATAAGAGAAGTACGTTTTACTTAACCCTCTGTCTACCGTAAAAAAAGCTTTCATTATCTACCGTACTGGGTCCAATGGATCCGTGTACAATATACGGTATATTTATTCACTTTGAACTTATGTATTTAATAATTTTACAAGTAATATCTTTGTATTACGTATTTTTGCAGTAGGTACATAATTTATAATCTTCTATATTATATATTAGTATGTATGCATATAAAATAAAATTTGCATTTTACTTATTCATTTGTATATTGTTGAAGTAAATGTTACAAAATACTTTTATTAAATACAGTTATTGCAGAATATTTTAGAATGTTCGCCACATACATATCGTTTACATTTTTGACAAGTTGTTCTAGTTTTTCTATCCTTTTTAGATGGACACACGTTGCATCAACTTTTCTTTTTTGGTGGTTCATGTGGACTACTAGTGGAAGCTTCTACTTCTTCTAATCTTCTTTTCTCTTTACGCACCTGAGCTAGTTCCTTTCCTAATTCTATTATAAAATTTCGTCTTTTCCGTAACTTTTTGTCACAATTTCTGTTGAGAGATAACCACACTATATATTCATTCATGACACTAATATCTATCAGATTGTAAAACACGGTCATTGGCCATCTTCTTGTCATTCTTTTTACGCTATATGCTGTGGTCATTTGGTCCATAGTGTCGATACCACTTTTAGTTTTATTGTAGTCTAGAATAACCTCGGGTTTGTTTTTTGCAGTATTATCCACTTTTTTGTCATCATGCAGTGTACTTAGTAATGTTACAATTTTTCCTTTTTTTGGGCAGTATGAAAGAATCATTCTATGATTTTGAAACCCAAACATTGTGGAATAAGTCTCGCGATTTTTGGCATTTGTGAAAGAAGTAGGTAAATCTGGTTTATTTTTGCGAATTGTTCCAACCATAGTTAAGTTTTTATACAGTAAATAACTTCCAAGAGAATATGAGGTGAAAAAGTTATCGCATGTAATATTACGTCCAGATCTTTCTATGTTTTCTACTAGCCTTTTTACTACATTTTCGCCTTGATTTTTTCTCTCGTTTCACCAACTTTTCCGGTATAGACTTCTAATTTCCACGCATACGACGTAACGCTGTCGCAAATTGCCCAAAATTTGATTCCATATCTGCCCGGTTTTGATGGAATGTATTGTCTAAAGGGACACCTCCCCCTAAATGCTACTAGTTGTTCATCGACAGTCATATTCCAGTCTGGGACGTATCCATCTTGCAGATAACCATTCCAAATTTCAAAGCATTCGCGAATTGGCTGTAGTTTATATGGAGACCGTCTTATCCTTCTCTCAGCGGCATTATCAAATCTAAGCACTCGCAGAATATTTTGAAATCTAGTGCGACTCATCATATCGTTGAAAATTTTTCGTCCATCTTTTTGACTCCATAACTGAGAAATTTCCTCGTTTCTCGACTTATAAGCTCCAATAAGTATCAGAACAACTATAAATTTTTGAAATTCATTTTCATCAAGCGGAATCCACTTACTTCCATATATGTTACTTCCTTCAACATTTGTCCATTTGATAATAATCTCCGTAAGCGGTTTTCTAAAATAAATCAAGAAAGCAGAATATATACTATCAACCTCTCGATTGGCATATCGTGTAGGTCCTGATTTTTCCCGTAGAATGTTTTTCTGCTTTTGTCTCTCCCTCATCGTCAGATGGAACATATTGTCTGTCATCACTGTCGTATTCTATGTCACTCATTTCATTTATTGTTTTCTCTAACTCTGCAGAACTCAAAGCTTTTTGACACTCCATCCTGTAAATTTTCAGATGCTAAAAATATTCATCATCAATAAACAAAACGAATTATAAAATCCAATATTCCACCTGAATCAAAAAAGCACTGAAACTGCTAAAACAATGTAATTCTGCACGGTGCTTCAACTCAATCTGTACTGTTTACTAGAGATGCATTCGGGCGGGTCGGGCCGGGCTTTGAGGTTTGGATCGACTCGGCCCGAAAATAAAAATTACCGGCCCGACTCGAAGATCGACTCGACAAAAAAATTAACTAGCCCGGCTCGAAAATTGACTCGAAATCGGGCCGAGCCGGGCCGAAGCTCGAAATTGGGTGCATCCGGCATTCCTAATGTTGATTTTTATGTAAGGCGAAATGTTTTACTTTTTTCGTGTCAAACTTATAAAAAAACCTCTACATTCTTATAACTTTCAACATTAGTTAACATAAGTAGTTACAAAAGAGACCCTTCTAGTGTAAGTTTGTTATAAAAATTACAGACCTACGAGTATTTAACACTTTGTTTGCTAAAGGATTTAAACAACTTTTTCACAAATCTTATATAAAAAAATAGAATTTTAATTTGCATAAGGATTTTTTATCTAACTTTGTTTTCGCTCAAAAATAGGACAAGAAACCATTATGGTAGGAACAAAAATCACTTTTATTTAAGTATACGAGTAATAACAATAATAATAGCATCATCACAATATAATTATTATGCTTTAATGAATAACTTTGAATTCTTGAAGTAAAATAATACATTTTTATTTATTAATATGTGAACTGTGTTATTATTAAATCATTTTGATCCTTTTTAACTTCATCCATTTTCACTAAAATATTAAGGAAATTGTGCATTTGAATGAACTATAAGATTTTTCGGGCTGACCCGAAAAGCTCGAATTTTCGGGCCGGGCCAAAATCAAAAGTTCGACTCGCCTCGATTTTTGAAAATGATTAGCCCGATTCGACCCGATAAAAAATATCTTCGGCCCGGCTCAATGATCGACTCGAAATCGAGGCGGTCTTCGGGCCGGGCCGGGCCAAAGCTCGAAATCGAGTGCATCTCTACTGTTTACTTATTGTTACTCGAGATTTTAGACAAATATAGGGGAAACCCCGAAGCATTATCCAAACAAACGGTAAGAACCTAAATGTCGCATAAACAGAGGAAACCTCTAAATACACTTTCATATCTTAAGCTTTCATATGGGTCCAATGGACCCCATCGGTAGTTTGCGATAGAAAATTTATACCACAAAACGTAGTAAATATAAAAAAAAACTTTTAGCTTTAAATAATAAAAAATAAGAAAACTAACAAAGTCATACAACGACAAGATCCCAAGAATTTTAAAAGTTTAAATAACCGCAGTCGAGTTCAATGGACCCGCTTGGTAGACGGAGGATTAAATTTGCAATTATTTGAAAGTCAAATATTTTGTTTTTATTGCATTTTTAATTTACTTGAAATAATAGTTCATTTTTTCACTACAAGTGGGTACTATTGGATTTCAATATTTTTACGTTTATATGACATGTATCTTATCGACCGACATTTGGTGAACTTTCATTCGTTTTTATCTTTTCGCATAATAATATTTGTTTATATTGTTCGTTGTTTTTTCTTAGGTTTCATCACCGTTGTCTTGTTGCGTAGCAAATTTGTATTTTTCAATATAAACAGTAACTGTTTTTCCAGTTGTGCTTCGTTGTTAAAATTAAATTAGTATATCACATAAACTTAGTAATTACTTGATGTCATTATCTAGTTACAACTTTAATGACGTGACTAGTCTGCATAATTTTTTATACTATATAATCTATAGCTTTAAAATTAATAATAAAGAAAATTGTCATGTTTCCCCATTTTTCCTGTTACCCGATACACACTATGCAAGAAATATGTGGAGATTCATACTTATGGTAAAGGAAAAATGAATTAATAATAAAATTGTAATATGATACCGTGATAATAACTAATATTAATGTGCTGAGTTGCATGTGTAAGTAATAGTTTACTTTATATAGTATGTATTCAATACTTTACTAATACCAAGTACTCGTACATGATTCGCATTTTAATTGGCATTGCGATCTTCACACCATTTATTCTCAACAATCTTTTCCTAGCACGTTACTTATTGTAACCAGTTCAGTTGTAGACATAAATATACCATCAGCAACGTGTTATTAGCTATCTATGTTCAATTAACATCTTCAATCTTCATTCTTCAGAGGCAAAAACAAAGAACTTGAAGAATCCGTACTTTATTACAGTTGTAAATTACGACAGAATTTTTTTTTAGCATTCCCAGTAGATATTATTTTATTGACAGATTTTATTGGAATTTAAATTGTGTTCTCATAGTTTATGAAGTCAGAAGAAAAGTTTTTTCTACGTCTCCGACTAGTGTATTCGAAGCTAATTTGGATAATAGATGTTCATATTATGGCAAATAAGTGTTAATAGTTGCATAATAAATTTTAACTGCAAGATAAATAATTTTGACAAGATTGATGTTTTCTATTTCCGGATTACGATTTATGTTAATTTAAAAATAATTTGTCTGTTTTTTAATTCTTTTTTTAGATCAATTTATTACATAATATATGCTAAAAGTTGTTTTACTATGAAATACTTAGCATACTGTGTCCTTAAATCATTGTTATGTGTAATGACAAATGTAGAAACATTTATACATGTCACATAGTCGTCTATAGGATTTTGGCGCCAGCATATATTAGTTTAGATGTTTAGTAACTGTATTAATTATTGATATAAAAATCTCCTCTTGCACAGTTACATATAAAATGTTATTAATGAAAGTACTGGCTAACTCGCCAATATAACTACAATAGTATAATACGTATGTACATAAAACACAATTAGTGCATGAGCTTGAGCGATAATCGACTGAAGAATGAATGAGGGGTCCCGAAGGAAAAATAATCGGATAAGTAGTCTGCAGAACAAAATTTTTTTACGACGTTTCATATATGCCAATCATAATTTTTTATCATTTAGCACAAGAATTGAAAGATATTACAATATTTTTTTTAATTCAAACTAAAACAATATCTCATACATACTTATTTTGTAATAATGATTTTCCTTATTTATATTGTGTACTTATTGTTGTGTATTTTTTGAAAATCTGTATATGTAATATTTTGATATCATTGCTATTTTAATATAATTTTTTTTGTATGTTTTGTATTGACAAATCAAATTATTATTATTATAAAATTAGAAAATATTTTATTAATAGATACAATATATTGAAACTATTATTTTTTGAACTATTTGTAAAGAATTTCCAAAGACGTTTTTTTTTGTTTAGCAAAAACTGAAGGATAAATAGTGGAGTAAAGAAAAACTAAAATTTATATGCTTGACATAATAATATTATAAAAGTAGTTATGTGTATTAATCTTGTTTTCTATTCATATACTTTTTCTGTGTAACTACAATCTAGTTCCAAAGTTAAAATTAGATGTTAGTCGAAAAAGTTAATTTAAATAGGATCTAATGCAATCAAGTTTCATACTAGAAACTTTTTCTGACTTTTTCACACATTCACAAACTACTTTTCAACAAAATTTCATAGTAGACCTGCTCTGCCCATATTGTCTAGTACGTGCAGAGTACAGTAATGGGAACATAGGTAGAAACATGAGAATATTTTATTTAAAATGTACCGAAGTATCTACAACAAACTGTGAAACGATTATACAGGTGGTTCGTAAAACATGGGACCATATTTGCGAAATGTATCAGTAAGACCAATACAAGAATAAAATCCTAATATACTTATGTCCGGAAACGAATTGTTACAAAGTTATAGCTCTTTGAAATGACACCTCATCAAACACATTTTTATTAATAACTCTTGTACCAGTTGAACTACAATTTTGAAACTCGGTATCACTGCTATTACTACTTATTTACTTCTTATGTTTATACTTTCCTTTGTTTCAAATCAAGCATTCCAAAGTAATTAAAGACCAATTAATTAACATTCAAGTTCATGTACGTACATTCAGTCCATTAGAAGTCGTCTAGAATATTGCATACAGGTTCAAGGGCATTTCGAATGTAATTTTAACAGTAACAAGCATTACTAAAAATAAAATAAATATTTGAAACAAAAGAGTTTAAATCAGAAATCGTTTCCTACTCGTACATGGGTAGGTAAATTAAGATTTGTTCTTGTAATATTGCTTTTAATGATACATTCCCCAAATATGGTCCCCTATTTTTTGAAGGTATTAGCGGTGATTTAATGGGGATGAGTTTTTCTCGTTGTAATAATATCGTGTAAAAATTTATGTAAATTCGCCTTATTTAAGTGATAGATTTTAAAAATAATACCTGTGTAAAGATTTAGGTGCAGAATTGAATTATCTATAACTTTTATTTGAAAACCGAATTTCTGACAGTTCAAATGATACGTATTTCTGTGTAACTTTGTTTCAATTACATGGCTATCGCTACAAATAAGTATTATTTATAATATTTCAAATACGATTTTACCAGTTACCCAGCGTGCAAAACTAAATGGGTGAGATTCAGTGGGTTGTATTAGCGTGTTTTAAGCTAAAACAGTCCTTTGTCAAAAATATTTTGGCAACTTTGTAATACCTGTCAGAAAAAAGTGAGAGACCAAAGGATCAAATAAAGAAAAAAATATTATTAACAGAAGTAAAAAAAAGGACAAATGTCAAAACTGATCAAAACGGGGGTTGAGATATTTTAAAATTCATTAACATTCAGGTATGAAATATTTGACACAAAATTTATTTGACATGTTTCTAACCTAATTTTGCAATAATGAGTTTCCTTTTACACCTTCCATTTGCAATAATACTTCTTAATTTGACTAAAGAATATCTGTATTACTTTTCCATGTGGTAAAATATCTAAATCACAATTGAATCTCATTGATACATGTGGAAAATATTACAATGTTGCCATATACTTAATACAAGATTTAATACAGACCTTAATACAACCCACTGAATTCCATCCAATCTGTTTAGTGATTTAGGCGTACAATATAATTATTTACAACTTTTATTTGAATAATTTTTGTCCAAAATTAATTGGAGATTTTTGCGTAAAGAAAAATTAATTTCCCATTTTAAACGCTTATGGCCAGATTTTTAATTAACATTTTGTATATCGAACAGTATAAATAGTGAGTGAGCAAGTAGACGCAAGTTTTAATCTACAATCGACTGAAGTGATTTC
This sequence comes from Ophonus ardosiacus, assembly GCA_943142095.1. Lineage (NCBI taxonomy): Eukaryota > Metazoa > Arthropoda > Insecta > Coleoptera > Carabidae > Ophonus > Ophonus ardosiacus. The sequence goes on from OW964830.1 coordinate 31,971,966, forward strand.
ACTAATGATAGAACAAGTCCCACTTCGGCAAAAGGGTTACAAAAGAGATGGTATTGTGGTGTTTCGGTATTCGAGGATTTTCTTTTTAGAGGGATTAGAAAGTTTTTCAGTAGTGACTGGCTAATTATTAGTTCAAATAAATAGTCGAACTAAATAAAGTGTTAGTGTGAGTATATAAATATTAAATGACATGAATATAAATTTCTATTGGTGTAGAATTAGTTTTTAATTGGTACAGTTTTATGTAATTATTAGTGATCAACTCTTTTTATCCAATTAAAAACCATGTTTATAGAAATAAATTTTGTTGCCACTTAATATTAGTTTTAATTTACGAACCTAAAGTGTTTAGAAACATTGCTATATAAAGAAACTTTAGAAAGGAAATATTGCTTCTTCGTTTGAAATTGTATTCACACTTATGATGCTTCTACAGTCTGTTTCTCCGAGCTGATACGCACATCATCAAACGTACGCATGTGTTTCAAATCGTCGGGGATGAACGCGGATTGATGACATAAAATAGACATAAATGTCAAAATGGACAACATTATACTGTTTGTATTTTGTTATTTAACAAAATTCGAAATATATCTTTATGTGGCAATAATAAACCAATTGAATAATTACTATATATGTAAGTATTAGGAATGACGAATTCGATAATTTTGGTATCCGAGTACCCGAAACAACTACCCGTATAGTACCCTTTACCCGTTAATTACCCGATACCCTTTAATTATCAATTATCTTTTAAGTACATGTAAACAATTCGTTAATTTGCTAATTTCCAGTTACCCTTATATAAGCAGTTTAATTTTTAATAAAATTCATAATTAATTATTGTTTACATATATTTTTTAAATAAAAAGTTATAAAAATAAATAATATAATATATCTCTATCAAACATAAATTACATTAATTACCTATGGTATGGTAATAAAAAGCTCTTCTTTTAGATACAATCTTTCCGGCAGCTAAAAACTCTTCGTGTAATTAAAGGGAATTGGGTAATTAACGGGTAGCGAGTATATTTCGGGTAATCGGGTAAGAAATTTTATACCTGGGTACATTATTATCGGGTAGGTTCCGAGTACCCGGGCACCCATCGACATTCCTAGTAAGTATAACAGATGAAAATTATTTTAATTGCCGCATGAATGAAAGAATGACATGAACATTCATATAATTCAAATATTTAAATATAACTTAATTTATCGTGGTTACATTACGGTTTCTATTTCATTTTTCGCCGTTGGTTGCACAAATATAGTGTATGTATACTCTCTTGTAACACGCACGATAATAGAGATAGCACAGTATTCTTCTCGTAAGAATGTTGTTGCGCAATAACAAGTGTACGATTCTTGACGACATACGTAAATGAAGTAGTCTCCTTTTTCTACATAGGTTGTAGAATCTATTCATAAATGAACAGATTCTATGATCTGAGTAACAAAAAGAGACTATTTAATTTACGTATGTCGTTAACAATCATATACTTTTTATTGCGTACTGACATTCTATGCGGTGCGATACGTGTACGACAAAGATGTCAGATACAATTTTAGTAATTCTTACAGAGGAAATTGATTACATGAATATCAACTGGTTGATATAGAGCGTAAGTATGTATTTTAGTAAAAGTAATAATCAAAATATTTAGTTTGTCATGGAGATTTAAATTAGAATGATAAAATGATTACATTGTAAAACACGGATTTTATACTACCTACCTAAATTTTTAATATGATCAACAAAGGAAATATTTAAGTGACAGGTAATTCGAATTACATCTTATAACATGCAATATGTAATATCTACAGGAAACTTTTAAAAGTATAATCGCTCTTTTGTAAAACAAACATGAATAATTTGCTGCTCACATGATTTATATTGAAGTATCTTCTAAAATGGATAAAACTTTTACTTGTTGACAAAATCTCCATCATCCGAAAACAATAAATAAACCAAAACAAAAATCAATTTAAATTTTGTAGTCGTCCAGTAATATCCTTCATTTACTCTTGTTTATAATTCATTTATTTGTTGCTGCCATCCCAATGGTCGAATTGACAGCTGTGCTCGTTGGACCGGTTGCTTGGCTACCGTTCAATGTTCAGAGAATCACAGATGTCTTCGATCCAGACAGGGTGGCCGAATTTATCAGAAGCTGTCGCGATAGAAGAAAACCTACACACTTTGGATATCATCATTATATCTAATTCATTTGTTGGGAGATTTGACGTGTGTATCTATAGTTTTCTATCTTCCAAAGAATGTTGATTTGGACTTGCGTAAAGACTTTCTTTTTGTGGTCTTCATTTGTTTAAGTACGTTCCAAATATATTAATATTTTAAAAGATTCCAATATGAATGGGGAAGTATTGGAACAGGATCGGTTAGTAATGTAAAAAGTACAATGAATTTTAATGAAAAGTAAAATAGCATACATAAAATTATTAAACAATAAAAAAAAATGATACTCAAGCATATTTAATTTTTAAAGTTGTCATTTTTTTCACACTAATACTAAACTAAACAAGTATAAAACCTGTTTTACATTATACTTTTTCATCATGAATTACATTAGGTTTGTTCCAGCCTCTCACTGGTGATAGTTTGTGACTGTCAGACACATGCGCAGTACCAAAATACTGTTCCAGGCGTACCACTGACAAGTTTGCAACTACAAGTTAGATGTTTCAACGCATATTGTTGAACTGTCGCAAACTAGTTGCTGACAGTCTAAATAGTTAGAACTTTTTCTGCTGACTAGAAGTCAGAGCCTGCGCATTAAATAGAAATTCAGTGTTTGTTTCTGTACGTCAGTGTAAGATGAATTTGTACTTTTTAGTTTTAGACGTTTAGAATTAAGGCTCGTTCACAACGCTGTAATTATACTTAGAATTTATAATTACCTATATTTAAAACATGTGTTGTGCCTGTGTCATACTTAAAAGTACATACCTATTGTTCCCTGAGAAGCAAGTAATACAATTGTTTGTGATTTTAATACAATTCTTTCAATAATTTTATATTATTCATATCCATATTGAGCAAATTATGATAAATTTGACATGACGTGACATATACATGTCATTTTTCTGTTAAATTTGATTGTCCCACTTATATTTATAATTATAAATAAAAGTAAAATACATGAAGTTTGTATAAAATCCATATTTTAAGTTATTATATATGTTTATTTTTAAGGTTAGTTATCTGTCAGACCACTGTAGATCACTGTTTGTGCTTTCCAACCATCACATGTTTTCAACTTGTCAGTAACAAGTTTATTTTCACGCATGAGCATTAAAAAATCAGAAACATGCTGCAAACTTGTCCAAAATTACCGGCTGGAACAAAGCTATTATCAATGTCTTTTTCAGGTGAAATCCGTCTAACCAGTAAAGTTCAAAAGTCACACATTGCCAAATCAGGCGAATGTTTTACTACGTTTTATTTCGCAAAAAACTGAAGACTATAGAAGCTGCCCTGTGAAGGCACATTGTCAGCAAAATTAACTTAATAGTAAAATAATCTTACTGTTTATTAACATAAATGCTATTTTTGTTTGAAATAAATTCTTATATAAAAAAAAAAACAATTATATATTATAACGGCTATGGGTGTGCCAATCTGCTTTGTACGCAGATATAGGTAATGATGATGACATATTCAAAGCCTGGACATTAACCAGGCGTCACCTCTTACGGAAATGAAAACTACAGTACTAAAAATGTTTACAGGTGTTTCCTTTAAAACAACCAGTGCTTTTTTGGGCAAACTATTGACCTTCGAGTTAAATGTTATATACAAAAAATGATCAAGAATAAAGGACTAATATCTCAGTAATAACAAACCAAAAATTCAACTAGGGGTTCTCAAATTGTAGAACAATATTATATTTATTTAAATAGTACCATATATAATTTCTTATTCCGTTATATAGAGATTTTTTCTGATTTCAACGATATAAATATTGTACAGGGTTGTATAAAAATTATTTCCAGAAAAATAGTATTAAAAATTGGAAATAATGTAATAAAAATTGCTTTAGTACTAGAACAACCTAGGAAACAGTCACATCAATGCTGTTTCTAAATACAGGACCCAACTTTATTATTTTAAATGAGAACATATTTTTTATTTACCCATTCGTTAGAGATTTTAATTCTGTATTCAGTGATATGTATATCACTTTATACCCTTAAATAACGATTTTTGAGAAAAATGTATATAAATTTTTATACTTTTTTCTACTCTTTATATTTGTCTTGTGAATTATAAATTGTTTGCCTATTTAACCGTCTTTGTAGCTCATAGTTCTCGAGATACAATGGTGGCTCAATTAAAATAAACATTCTGTATGTGAATAAATAGTAAAAATTGTGTGTTGTGTAGTTGTCAGGGGGCGGCGAATTATATATTTGCACGCAGGTGCCAGTACCCCTAGGAACGGCCCTGGACAGCAGTTCCAAATCAGAATTTTCGTAAGTCGAGTTACACAACAAGTAGTTATTAATCCCGAATATATGACTTGATGCACTATAAGAATGTTCCTTGATGAAGAGTTCGACTGAACAAACTTAGAAATCAACTCGAGATTAATTACTAACATTGTGTGTGTCTAAAAGCACTTATTCAAAATGCAAATAAATCTGATAGATTCTATTAGACTCTATGACAGGTACTCTTTAAATGTCGCCGACAGATTTTGCGGGTCCCAATTGTCCATGTGTTTTAGATCGCACGTTAACATTATTTTAGCACTTAATGTAAATTTAATTACCATAATTTCAATTTCACTTTTGAATTGAAGTTTGTGAAACTATATTATTTTATGTGTGTGACTAATAATGATAAATGGTTTTAAAGATGCTGAAAATTAAATTGTAAATTCATTATTGAAAAGACTTTTTTGCTAATAGTATGTTGTAGTAAGCTTATACATATATTTAATTTCTCTATAATGAATAATATAAACATTAATTTTAGTTAAGTAAGTTTAGTTTCATTTGGAAATATGGATTATGGATACAATTTACAAATATAAATTTTCGGCTTAGTTATCATAAATATCAATTAGTGATGTAAAAACCTCAATAATTAATGCAAGTTATTAATATGAATGGAATAAAAATCTGAAATTGGCTGTAAATAGCCTATAAATTTTACCCTACTTATTTATGGTTACCAGTTGTAATAAATAAACTTTCCATATTGAGGTTAATACAATTAAATATGTAAATACAATCACGTACTACTTATTACATGACAATTGTCATTAGAAAATTTGTAATCACGTGACAACTATTAGGTTACGTTTCTTGTTTTCCCGCACTTTTCCTTGCTTAGCGGCAAATAAATATATCACATGGTAAAACAAATATCTAATAATTGTTTCCCTAATGTAATAAATAACAATTAATAATATTTAACGTGACTGTGCATATGTTATTGTTTATATAATTTATTGTCCGTCGCAGGTATATAATTGCTATTATAATTTAAAATGTCGTTGTCATATATCAATTGTAAATTAATAATAGGCTAGCTGTAATCAAAGTAGACAGCAATTGCGTCTAGAGAAGAGGGTGGCACGAAAAATATATTGGATATGAACATGAAGTAGAAAAAGATAGTTTGCTGTAAATTATTTTCATTTTTATGACCATGAAATTTAAAAAGTAAAATGTGAAAAAATCATCGTCTTCCATGACATTGTAAGTCAGATATGTAATAATGTTAAAATTTGCGAAGTAACTCAACTTTGACACTGTCTCAATTATAATATATATATATATATATATATATATATATATATATATATATATATTCTACATATTTTACGTATCTAGGTAGCCGGGTTCGATCCCGATCGACGCCAAATATTTCGTATTTTAAACGGCACAAAGGTGACCTCTGTGATGCACTTCCAAGCCAGCAATGAGTGCCCGTGAGATGACGTCTGGTAAACGCCCGCACGGTACAAATATATCATCATCATTACCGAAAGCTATGTACAAAGCACACTCAGAAATGAGTAATATGCTGTGATCTGTGATAATATATTTAATTATTTATTTATTTTACGTAAAAAAATTCAATAGAGAATTTTTGACTGAAATGAAGTAACAATATGAGAAAAAAGTGGAAGACTGGTTTGTTAATCGACAGATTAACTAAAAGATTAATTTTAGGAGCATGATTAAAAAGTTATCTACCTAGCCATGAAACAAAAGACGAGCATTTGTATTTTTGTCCTGTTAAGTTCCTGTGTTGTTTGTTGCTTATTTACCTAATATCGTTCAGAAGCAGCCAGCATACTAAAGATGGTAGAAAATGAAAAAAATATTCATGAAAAAATGAATGGTAAGGAATTTTGTTACAAAATATGAAAGTTTCATTGACAGCAAATCCCTTAATTATTGCATTTTTGCCGTTTGAATCAAATGAACATCGTTGGAAAATTAAAAAAATAATATAGTACCTACCTACTTTCCACTATGTTTATATGCAAATTGTAACTTTTGGTTAGTTTTGTCGTAGACGAAGAAAGACCATAGACATCGCAGTGATTTGAACCCCGGTCTTTTTTATTATTTATTATTTTTCACAATTTTTTTTTTCATATATTTAAAATCTCCTTGATCCATGAAACCCATTTCTATGTAATACAAATTTGGGTTAGTTTTGTAAATAATTATTATCAATTATATAATATACTGTTAGGAGTTAAGAGGACTTTTATAAATAATTCAAAGTGGCCGTTTTTTTAGCGGTCCTGGTTTACTGGTCTACAGGCCCGAACGCAGGATCGATAACATATATATATATATATATATATATATATATATTATAACAGACCCAATCATAAAATTACACGTATTTGACATAATTTGACATTGACATTAAATTTTTTTGTTACTTTTTGTCCTACTCTATAACAAACTTAATTACAAAACGTATACAATTTTTAAATATACATATCTCGTTTATACAAAGGGCTGATTTAATAATATTTGATGTGCTATACACAGAATTTAATTCTCTAAAACTTTTATTTGAAGTATTAATTTCTAAAATCAAAATAAAACCATTTTTTCAAGAAAAACTGTTAACAGCTTCAGGTAATGTATCACTCCCAGTTAGCTCATTTTAACCAAAATCTATTATGTTATTTCCATTGTTATAAAAGTCTTATGTACTAAATTTGAAAAGTTTTGGATTATATTTTAATAATAGTTTTTCATTAAAATCTATTATAGGCTTCAAGTAAAGTACCACTTTAGGAAGTTATGTAATAACCAAAAAGGGAGGTGCAACACTAGATATTGTAACAGTCCTAAATACAAAATTTCAACTTTCTACGGCTTACTGTGTTTTAGTTATGCGAGATACGTATACGTACATCACGACGAAATTAGTCAAAATGGATTCAGGGATGGTCAAAATGGATATTTCTGGAAATCGATATTTTTGGCGATTACAATACTTCCTGTACTTCGTACAAAGAAGAAAAATGATTTTGTCAAGAAACCAACTGAACGTTATCAAATCTTTAACGAATTAACTGATCGTGTGACATAAATTTATAGTTTATATATAAATTGTAGCATGTAGGTAGGTTATAAAAATAAATTGTGCATTGTGAAATAGTGTTTTATTGAAAACTGACTAATAACAAGTATATTTTAAATGATTAGACTCTTACTGTTTTATGTATGCATTGAAATGCGCAAACATCTCAATACCTACAACAGTCTGGTTAATCCATCGTAAACAAATCACTGTCACTCATCTGCGAATTCCTCACCTAACATTGTGAAAACATAAATCCTGTTCGATCAGATACCGCATCCACAAGCAGGAATAATCTCACATTATTTTGTTCAAGGCCTGTGCGATAAATCAAAGGATTTAATTCCCATGCAACGCCGGCCGCTTGTTCGTAATAACAACATTTTATTATTCCCGATATAAAAATCCTAGTAATCGAATAGCGATTGCTTTATCACGTGGACGTGGAAGCCACTGAGACTGCCACTCGGTGTCTCACGAGTCGCTATCTACTTCTAACTTCTATTCTGGAGCCGATAGCCGATATGATCGGAATTTAGATTATACTTTCTATAAATGTTTTCTTGTAAGATGATTGGCTATGCGGTATTTACGTGTAGGTATACATTCAATTATTTTAGATGTGGTTGCGAATCGAAGATGGCGTAGATCAAAAACTATCTGTGCCTTCCTACGTAGATTATCTACTCGATATAAATTAATTTACTTTGCATCATTTTTAATCATTTTATATATAAACAATCCCACACGATCTAATAATGTTTTGTTTCCAACTAACGAAACAATGAATAGTAAGTCTAATACTCATATTAATTCCGGAAAGCCCTTGAATCTGGAAAGATGATTTTCCGGGCGTAATGTTAAGAATACTTTAATTTGCCACCGCAAATTTATTTAAAAATAGAACAATTACTGAAATAGAGGATGTAATAATATAATGAGTATCTGATAGATGTTTTTAAACTATGAGGAGTTAGTTAAAAAATCAGATTTACACAATTAAAAAATAAGATAATATTATTTTCAACAAATTTCGTAACATTTTCCTTGTTTGTTATATCAAAGTGTACTTAAAACTATATATATATACCGAGAGTGTTTTTTTTATCTGTGAACATGGGCGTATGTCATTACCATAGGGCGCGTTCAGTTGCACTCAGCGGCTGAGTTAACAATTCAGCAATAATAAGTAAGCATTTTACCGTAGTACTGAACGATACGTTGAGTTAGTGATGGGAAATTTAACCTGTCATCTGTCAATATTACACACATTGGTAAGGGTGGTAAGTTACTTTCTACTTAATTTATATTTCCTATATTTATTGTTAGTTTGAGTATTAGAAATCATGGAAGATTTAAACATAATTGTAAATGAACTATTAAACGACGATGAAATTAATCATATAAATTTAATAATCGGAAGAAAAGTACCAAATGTTGTACAGCCTCTTCAATTACCGATTTAAGAAAGAAGATTTAAAGAAATATTTTTTAAAAAAATTATATAAAATTTACATAACTACATTATTTGATATTTTTGTATTACTTTGAAATATTGACAGTAACTAGTCAAGTTCATTATTTTTTTGTAATGTTGCCGCAAGACCAAGACTGGTCTTGGTCTTGGTCTTTCGACAATATCTCGTCTCGTCTTGGAGACCATCATTATGGTCTCGACTAAAAAGTCAAGACGAGACGAGATCAGTATCTAGTCTAGTCGAGAAAGTCTTGAAGTCTCGACATGACTTTCGACTTCAGTTCATAGGTGTTTATGTATTTTCTAAAAGTGCTTCAAAAATTAAGAGTAATACTGTTTGAAAAGAGAGATATTAATTTAAAACGTGTTTTCCTGAAACATTAATTTACGTAAATATAAAAATTCCAATACTACCTATATTAGAAATTCGCAGACCAAAGTTAAAGCTTGGCTTAAAATTCCAAACTTTTATCGGTGACGACTCGCTTTATATTTTTATACCGCTAACTTTATTTACATAATTACATATTTAAATTAAACTAACTCATTATTATTGATTACACTAAACTAATTATACAAAACTAAAGCATTATATTGTATCCCTAAATACGCATACTAGCGTACACGTCCAAAACTAAACAACACAGACATGACCATCTTTCACATACATTGACTTTAATAAACGGTTATCTCTTCAGCAGGGCACATCTGATGAGGGGTGCAGGGCTTATCACCCAGCATCCATAGCTAAATAACAACACTGCACTTAGCGTAGCAATAACTTATCTATTTAATTGGGAACACAATAAATGTCTGAACAGTTGACATCTAGACTAAACAGATTAAAATGATTATTATTTCTAAACAGAATTTTGACTTACAAAGATAACAAAGTTAAAATATTAATATTGAAACTATAATTTACACTATCCTCTCCTTAAGATATAAATATATCGCAAAATTGATATATTTATTCTTAATATCTGCTCACTAAAGGATAACCAACTTCTGAATTCTGAAAGCATATAAAACATAATACACAAAACAAAGCACATACATAACAAATGACAAATTAAACATAAAACATATGTTGCAACTACATAAGCATAATGCACATAAACATGAATCAAGGACAAATTAAACTTAAAACATATGTAGCAAATACATGAAACAAAATTCAAATAAACGTAAAACATAAATCTATGACACATAGAACATAAAAACATATTGCAAATATTCAAAACACAAAACATAAAAATTGCAGAAACTTGAAACGTAGCTGATGTACACAAAAGCATAAAAACTGAAATATTCCAACAAATATCAAACACAAATCTCAAGTGACACAAGTACAAAATAATTATCTTCTACAGATAATGGTTGCTAAACAGGAAAAGGCTACATTTGATTTCCCTAAATAATGAACATTACTATTCTTAACATGCTACTTAATATTTCTAAAGCCTTATCTACCGCCACAAACTAAAGTGCCTAAAGAATTTTGCTTCGGTTACAGTTTAAAATAAGTATACTTCTACTCTCTAAATTAATATTTTTTTTGTAATTCGTTTTTTCTTTTATTTAGTTTACTTAAATTAAGTTGCATTATTACAAATTTATAAATATACAAATTTCTGCTTAACATTTCCTATGCGGCGATACCACGTATAGTTTTAAAGAAATAGTTTAGTTAAAATTGTTTTAACTTAAATTATCTGATCATAAAATTACAAATTTCTGTGCAATTCTATACTTGTCTCACATAGATAAATCATAATTTATTGTCATTGCTTCTATGAAAAAGATTTTTCCTATTATTACATTTCTCACGGTATGTCTTCCAGTTCATATAATTTATTGCATTTTGCATTATCAAAGTAACCACACCTTCCATTTCTTAACAGGAACGATGACATATATACGATACTGATAAAAATGTATAAATTTTTATTTTCTATATAAAAAACCTGATTGTATTTTAAATAAAAAAATGTATGTAATTTAATGGTGTGCTAATTAAGAATTAGATGTTAATATTATACGAAATTTTCTTGATGAGGTAATTGGAAATTAATTTAAAAAATTGTATTAATTTCACTATTGATATTTGGAGTAGGGAGTGTTGGATTTATTGATAATTAGTATAATTATTGGTATTCATGTTTTTTGATATTTTTCTGTAAAAGTTTAGGTATTGTAGTTTTCATTGTGTACAAATACTACCTTACTGCCCCTAATTAAAAAACAGTGTATAGTAGGTTGTGATTATTTTTGTTTTCGGGTTTTTGTATAGATGCTAGTGCTGAATCAGTAGATGGCGGCTGTTTGCAGTATACGTTTATTGTATTGTGCATAAGTGTTTATTGACATTCAGTAAAACTATATAAAACTTAAAATAGGAATATCCTTTGGGAACCTTCGTGGGATTCGAAGTCGAATGATTTCAGGTGTTTATGTTCCATATATTTATTTCAAAAATGTGCAAATATGTTATTTGAACGTTTCTGGCAATAATTAGCCCGTCTTCAGCAAGTGGTAAAAATTAATTTTCCTTTTGTGAAATCCAAATATAAATACATTTTTACAGGTTATTTGAGTAGAGCTTCACTTGTCGCCATTCCTATTATAATTACCAATAAATCCTGCAGTTGATTTACTCAAATAACCTGTAAAAATGTATTTCTAATTGGATTTCAAAAGGAAAACTAATTTTTACCATTAGTTGAAGATGGGCTAATTATTGCCCGAAAGTTCAAATAACATATTTGTACATTTTTGAAATAAATATATGGAACATTACGGCCTGAAATTATTCGACTTAAAAAATTAAAATAGTACCTATATAAAGGTGTTTATTTTAAATGGGACATTATTGCTATTTTAAGAACAATAAGAGCCACAAAGAAGGTTAAATGGGCAAACAATTTGTTTTTTACAAGTATTTAGAAGAACAACTAATTTTTCAACTAGTGGTTCTCAAAATACGGAACCTAACTTTTTTATTTTAAATAGGCACATCTATTTTATATTTATTCATTCGAGAATTTTATTCTGAATTCAATGATATTATAATTTTCTAAATACAATCCTTCCTTAAAATGTTCAGTTCCGATTGGCCTTCCGTTTTCTTATTTCTTTCAAAATTCTTCTATGTTCTACTGTCCTTCTCAATACATTCTCATTTTCTAACTCTTTCTCATTCCATCCACTCTTCTCTATTCATGTCTCAAAGCTTATAGTTTGTACAGAAATCTATCGTTATGACCCTCTCAGCAGGTCGACTGTTCGGGATTTAAGCACGGGAAGGACAGGCACGTATTAAATGTTTCCCTATTGTATTTTACTTTATTTTGTAATAATGAAATATTTAAAAAAAACTCTTTAATGTTAATGAAACAAATAATAAATAAAATACAAAACTTGAGAAATAATATAGTAAATAAATCTGATGTAGCCAGCATATTACCTTCAGTCAATTCTATGTGTTTTACTCAAATCCCTTACCGAAAGTTCATTGGAAGAGAGTCTATACATATATTCAGAAAATTTTAACACAAACGTAACTATTTTTTACAAATTCCACACCGAAAATTCCTAGAAAAAGTACGATATTACGTAAATTGCACTTGACATCAATTAGAATATGTGAATATATCAGCTGTTTCCATGATTTTAGGAAAGCTGGCTGCTTTATGAAAGTTAATCTCTTTATAATTTTTTAACTCTATATCTGTTGAATATGAAGGAAAATGTGTTATCAAACCGTATAGAAAATTAAATGTTCTTCCATATTTATAAAAACATAAAATCTCAAAAAATAATATTTAATTGCGTTTTCTTATTTTTTCTTAATTTGCAACAATGGTCAAAGACGTAATTTGATTTTGTGAATTCATTAAATATCAATTTTGAAATACGAAATGCATACAGATATTTGCAAATTTAATTTTTTTGCAGTCCGACCCTAAGTGCCAGGTAGTGCTACCCCCAGCAGTGCCCGGTCGACCACAGGTTTAGTAAGTCAAAGCCATAACGGTAGAATTCTATACAAACTATACCAATACAGCATAATAATCCAAAACGGTCTAATCAGTTTTATTAATCATTTGGTACACAAAATGCTAGTGCTGTTGTTGTTAATACATTTGTCATCTTTTCAATTATTATTTCTAGTATTCTTTTGGCCTGAAATGCAAATCAGCATGTCGTAACTAGTAAAGATCATTTAATTTCTCAGTTGGTAAGCATATGGATCAGTTCAGTCATAACAGAGGCCCCCAACTGAGAGACAGCGGACAGTCGTGTTGCTAGGCGCGTCCAGATTACATTTTGCGGGTCAAAATTAAATGGTTCATCGACTTGTAGCTCGTGTTGCTAAATGTTCGCTGGTTTACAACATTATTAACGTTTAATATAGTGTTGTAATAACCGAATATTTAATGGAGTTATAAATTGCAATTTAAATTGCGAGATTGGAGAATGGAGAGAAATTTTATAATAGAAATGGGAATTATTTTTATTTTATTAAATTAAGTACTATTACAAGCAGTTTTTGCTGCACGATTATAGAATCGTATCTCGAATTTTAAAATTATACCCATGAGATATTTTTTTAATGCTTTGATTTGCAATCTAAAAGCCGAGAGATTATTAGTATAATTAGTAATTTACCAACCTTAATTCTTATGCTGGGTTTATAACTAAATTAAAAAATTAAATTGTAAAGCTAAACTAAACTAGTAAAAACCATTGTTATCAATAACAATGTTTATGCAACTAAACTAATGAAACTTATGCTGGATTTATACAGCATGTAAATTATGAAATTAAATTAAGTCACTAAATTAAAATAACGTCGCTTATGCAGTAAATTAGAATCAAGAATTTTACTCGGAATTTTATGTTTGACATTTCGTATTAATCTAACTTTTATAGGTGAAATTGCGATACATTATATTTATATAGGATAAAAAAATTTAGGTATGCAATTTTTTGAATAAGTCCAATTAGTATTTCGTCTCTTTTTTCTGCAGAAACTTTATCATCTTACATTTTCATAGGTTAGGTGTTAAAATCTGACATAAGTGCGAGAATGGTGCAGGCGCAAACTAAGAAATTATAAAATTAAACTAAATGTTGAAAATAACCAACTTCTTAATTTAGTTTCATTAGTTTATTTCTTCAGTTTAGATGCATAAACGTTGTCATTGATAACAATGGTTTCTATTTATTCAGATTAGTTTTACAATTTAATTTTTAAATTTAGTTTCTTTCATAAACCCAGCATTATTGTCAAAATACCTGACAGATGATATATAAATTTAATTTGGTGCACATGCTTAGATTAGTTTAAGCCTCTGTTGGTTTTATAGGTTATTACGATTCATAATTTTGGCTGCAATAGACCATTCCAGAATGACGTTACCTGCCCTCCACAGGAGTGATTTTAACCTCACTTTTGAATATTTTTAAAAATTATTTAATTATATATCTTATGATAAATATCGAGAAATTTTGATTTTGATACAATTCATTCATAAAATTAAACCATAAAATTTTCCAAGCCTCCATCATTGAGTAAATTATGTATGAAATTTATTTCTGACAGCTGCCCCTCACGAAATTAATTTGTTCTGGATTGATCTATCTTGTCATCTCATGAAATGTCATTTAATTAGTTTGAGGTTACTATAAATTATGACGATATTTTGATAGTGTCAGGGTGTCGATTATTGCCGAATACTTTTGCCGATCACCTTTTCAAAGAGCACCGTGACTTAATTATCGTTGCAATTGAAATTACGTTTATAAAGGTAATTAATATAAATGAACTATGACGTACGAAATGTTAAATTAATAATTACAGTTTAATTATCATTAACATTTGTCGCCTGTCTAGTCTGTTAATGTCGATATAGTCGCTATTAAAATCGAAACTCAGCTACAGTCGGTCTTAACTTATAATAAATTTACTTGACTTCTGATTTCTGATGAAGCAGTCAGCCCGTTTCAGTTAGAGGTAGCCTTATAGCCAGTTGCACCAACAAGGCTTAAATAAATTTTAAGCTAGGTTTAAACAAAAAAATGCAAATTGAAATTTTGACAGCAATATATTTTAATTCATTTGACATATCATTTCGACGCAATATTGTAAATTTAAGCCAAGTTTAATATTTAAGTTATGTTGGTGCAACAGGCCATTAGTCGCTGGTCGGGGTAGTATTAGCAAAAAATAAAAATCTGTTGTGGCCAGCACAAGACCTCTCGCCATTTCCATATTAGGCTATATAAGTATTGTATTGCACTTCGCTTTCCAACCGTCGTTTTATAACAAAATCTTACAGAACATTACCCAAATATTGTTTCTTACTATATATAGCATGTCTTCTGCACACATATAATTCAAATTATATCTATTTTTCATTGTATGAGGAAGTTTCTAAATGTCAAATATTGTTCCAATTCATTAACCAGATTGGCGGTATTTCTGATAGATTATGCATTTTATCACAATTTTACCTATAATTTCAAATATTTAATTAATAAAAGAATAAGAAAAGTTAAATATACTTCCCAGGAAAAGCTATCAGAATGTCACTAAAACTGTTGATATTTGACAATGACATATGTCATGTTATAAACATTGGAATTTGTCAACTGGTTTCCTTAGTGCCTTGGCCTCTGCGATTAGTATACTCTATAAATTATAGAGTCTTTATCTCTAAATCTATACAAGATATAATAAAATTTTTAAGTGTATTAGATGGAGAATTTTATGTTCTTCAATATTTAATAAAAAAAACTCCCAAAAAATTATATTTAGAAGAATTTTTCTAAGAAACTACTACTTCCGGTTGTTCAATTGTTACCAAAACCTTTTCAGCTCTTCCCAGGAATGTCAGATTGAGGAAACTGCAGTTAAATATTTTTTAAGTCTTATAGTTTTTGAGGAATCGTGACTACAACATCCAGACATACATACATATACACACACACACACACATACATCCACACACACACACACACAGACATCATTTTAAAAATGTTATAATCGGATTGTAGGGACCTTAAATCGTGCTTATTCAATAAAATCTGGATATGAGAATTTTAGCATGAATCCAATACCTCTCTTAGCGAGAGGTAAAAAAGGATGCGCTATTATTTAAAAAAAACCGATGAGGTGCGATTTAGTACTAAAAACGTTAGGGACTTATGTAAAAGAA
This sequence comes from Ophonus ardosiacus, assembly GCA_943142095.1. Classification (NCBI taxonomy): domain Eukaryota; kingdom Metazoa; phylum Arthropoda; class Insecta; order Coleoptera; family Carabidae; genus Ophonus; species Ophonus ardosiacus. The sequence goes on from OW964830.1 coordinate 31,988,254, forward strand.
TAGAAAACCCGAACGCGGGACAGTACATAGCTTATTTAACTTGTATATTTATATTTATGAATTTTGTACAAAAGTATGTACATCATTTTGAACAAAAAATATCATTGTGTGGAACGGCCTTAAAAAATAATAATTTTTCAAGCGAATGCTCTGAGCCACTCAAAGCGTAAGCGATTATGAAATCTAAACAGTGCGGGACACGAGTTATGAGCTGACGTGCAAGGGAATGAAATGCTTATTCCAAAGGCGTCGTAAAAAATAATAATTATAGTAACTCAAAATAAATAAACTTATTTCGGGACACTCATTATTCGAGTATAAATAACTGCCAATTTCAGAATGACTGTGTACTTGCGTAGCTTTAAAATTTATTTCGGCATTTGTTATATTCAATAAGCGTAACGTATATTAACTATATTTCATGTGGATTTAAATGGAACGCATATATTTAACAGTGATTCGTGCAAACATTCTATCGAAAGCTCTTCATTCGTGTCCATTACTGTCTATCTTCTTTTACTATATGTTTTTCATTTGTGGTTTTCTTTATTGTTATTCTAATATTACGTAATAAATAAAGAATAAAAGGAAAGAACTTGAACAGAACTAAGTATATTTGGATCAGTATCGCTACCAAAGCGCTACCTTAATCGGCAATATTTTTTAAAAATTGTTAACAATATTATTTTCTATTTCATGTATGCTATATTGCTAAGAATAATTGTGTAATGTATTAATTTTCTTTATAACGATTTACACAAAACACAAAGATTACATATTTTATCAATATTTTCAAATTATAAAATTATTAAATGTTTATTTAATGATAATTTTGTAAGTTAAGTAAATACATTATTTATTACATTGGGTTTGTTTGATATTATGTTAAATTGAATATTTTGCATATTATTTGTTACATTATATTATGTGTATTCTTATTATTCTGTGCTCATAACTGGGTTTGCAGCTTGTCGACCATTGTATATTTAAAATAAATAAATAATAGTATATTGTAATTATTGTAATACAAGTGAGGAAAGTGCATCATTGTAAAATGAGTACGTACGAGTTTTGCAATGGCCTTTTTCTACGTGTAGGTATTACATCCTATTTTTTTCAACATTACATGTGGAAATTACATTTCCTCGTGTATTACATACTATTACCTGTTATCCTGAACATATTGCTGAAAACTTTAATAATTTTTTTTTAAAGATATACCACACCAAATTATTAACCAGACCAATACTCCTGCCCATCAATATTCATCCAGTCAAATACAATCTAACAATAACTCCTTTTTCCTGAACCCGTGCGCGGAAGATGAGATAGAGAATATAATTAAATATAAACTTAAAAATAAAAATTCTACCGGCCCAGACGAGATTCAATACATCCTTCTTAAGTTATGTGTTTCAATAGGGTAGTTGCGAAAAAAATAAATGTTATATTTTCCTATTAATTGTGAAATATAAACTAATTCTAAACATATTAATGTAAAAATTATTAGAAAATATAAAACTTTTCATTCATAACTTCCATAAATAAAGTTCGCGGTGGAATTTTTGTGACGTAGACTTTTAATAATTATATAGTTCGACCAATTCTGTATGACTCATACAAGCTTGTTAGAATACCACGACAAAGCGAAGATGTTGAATTATATTTAATTGTATCATACAAATATTTACAGTATAATTCTTCTTGAATACCAAATATTTTCAAGATACTTAATTCTTATATAGACAACTTCATAATTTTGCCACCAGGAGGCTGCACACTCTAGTGAATGTATATGTCATTTTTAGTGACAATCTATGTTTTACGTGTTAAAATCATATTTTCTTTTTCTTTTTTATATCAGCAGATTTAAAATAAGGTAATGAAACTAATGAATTTGTGTGAAAATGAATAATTTCTTTTGAAATAGTGCTTCTCTCAAACATATAAATCGTTTCAAATAAAAATGGTAGTATTGTGAACAGAGTGTACAACCGAGAGTGTACCGCTACGACAAGAAAGACTATGCTTGGTATTAATAAAACACGTCACCACGGGAAAATTTGAAATAAGATTTTTTTTTAAAAAAAATTATATTTTGAAAAATATACAGTTGCCAGACATAAAATATGTATTAAAGTGAACAATTAATTATTAACTTGAACAATTCTTTCAAAAAAAAAATAAACTGGAAAATGCGCAACTATCCTATTATTGCTGTCCCGCTGACTTATATTTGTAACATGTCTTTCGAATGTGGAGAATTCCCGCGAAAGCTGAAAACTAATAAAATTATACCTGCACACAAGAAAAATAACAAACATGACATGAACAACTACAGGCCAGTAGCCTTGTCATCTGGATTTTCAAAAATTTTTGAATACGTTTTTTTAACTAAATTAGAACATTTTCTAAAAGTTTATAATGTTATTAGTAAAAACCAATTCGGTTTCCGTGAGAATACATCGACATCACAAGCAATTCATTACACATATGAAAACATAATCAACAGTCTAGAACAAGGCAGCTGTCCAGTAGGAATACTCTGTGATCTGACGAAAGCGTTTGACAGTGTCAATCACAGAGTATTACTGGACAAGCTGCATACATACGGTGTCAGAGGTAAACCGCTTGAATGGATTAAGGACTTTCTAAATAATCGTCAGCAGTTCACTTGCATAAAATGGATTCAAGAATGTGGCATCACTACAGTGAATTCCAGTCCTACTTTTATAGACATAGGCTTACCGCAGGGTAGCATTCTGGCTCCTGTACTTTTCATTCTCTATGTAAATGACCTCAGTGAAATTCTTTCCAATGATTGCTACGTAACTATGTATGCTGACGACACGTCAATTATAATATCCATCAATGCTATTACAAATATTCAGTCCGTCTGTAACGAAAACCTAAAGAAACTGTCGACATGGTTTAACAATAATTCTCTTTCTCTTAATGTTAGTAAAACGGAATATATACGTTTTCATAACTCCCATAATAAATCCGATTTAAATATCAAATTATAGATAGATAATGTTCAATTAAAAAGAAGTTGCAATAGCCAATTTCTTGGTCTCTGGATAAATGAAAATCTAAACGGTACATTTCATGCAGAGAATCTAATTGTCAAAATTAGCTCGAAATGTTTTCAAATCAGACAACTGAAAAAAGTTGTAGATACTAAATATATTACATGGTTTTACAGAGAGAGTGTGGAGTCTCGCCTTAGGTATGGCATTTGTTTTTGGGGCTCTAGTTCGTCCCTAAGTACAGTCCTAGTCAGCCAAAAGAGAATAATACGCTGCATTGCTGGCATCACAACGAAAGTAAGTTGCAAAGCATACTTTAAAAAATTACAAATACTAACAGTCATCAGCCTATACATCATGGAACTATGTATATATGTCTTTAAAAACAAAGATAAATTTAATATTAACGAAGAAATATAATCTTTTAACACGAGGAACAAAAATTGCTTTCGTGTTCCTTTCTGCAGACTTAACGTTACCAGGAACTCTCCCTCATATATTTGGACTCCGAATTTTTAATCATTTACCAAGTAACATTAAAGAATATAAAACTCTTAACATATTTAAAAATAGGTTGAAAATGTTTTTAATAATTAATCCATTTTATACTGTTACTGAATATTTTGAATATAAATATTAATGTAATATATTTATGAATGTAACATTTTTTTTTAACTGACGTTATCACATTTACTATGTAATCTTTGATAATAAAGCTATATTATTATTATTATTATTATTATTATTATTATTATTATTATTATTATTATTATTATTATTATTATTATTATTATTATTATTATTATTATTATTATTATTATTATTATTATTATTATTATTATTACTATTACTATTATTTCAACGAATAAATGTGGAAACATCTAATAAAAAACTTTCGTCATTTAATGAGAAAAGTAATTACTTTCCTTACTTGTGATGGAAGTGGTTACTATCACAACTAAATTGAGTGAGGAAAATGTCATTTTCACAAGTGATGTTGAAAAAATAATATTTCTGTGTCAACTGCTAAAATTGTATATATATATAGAACGATAATGTATGAGTATATAAAGCCAGGAACGAGTATAGCTTCATTTCACATTGAAATATATGTTGAAATCTTAATAACAATTAAATTATAATCATAAAAATAATTTATGTGTAATTATATTTTTTCTCGTTTAAATTACTCATCCATTACTAACAGTATTTACCCTTTGTGAACATTTATGATCTTTTGCGAATCTGAGTATTTTATATCACGCCTCAGGCAATCTTATTATTTACTTTCTACTCACACATAAAAACCGTATTAAATAATAAATGTAAAACTCATATTGACATTTATTGATCTATTAAGAGTAATTAAGGCAAATGAAGTAAAATACAAAAATGTTCGCGTTATTGTGTAAGATATATATCATTTAATAGCAGACTAATTCTATAGTCAGCTGGGTACCAAAATTTATATCTTCTAATCCGTTGCAAGTGGGACATCGTAAATCTTACAGCCAAGAATAATGTTACGTCATCTGTTTCTACCTATAAACTAATTTCAGACGGTTAATCTAAATTCATGTGTCGCCTTGTTTCGCTCTTGAACTCATTCATATTCCAATAATTTTAAATCGGTTTTTATTAGTAGCAAATGTTAACATACAAATACATCTATACAATATTGAATAGAACATATCAACATACTTATCTTAAAAGTAATCTAGTAATATAAGTAATAAATCATATTATACATACACGATTTCATGAAAATTTAATAAATATATAAATTTGTCTGTAATTATTTATAGCGCAATTAAACCAATAAATTTTTACAATGCTTACAAATTAATCGGAAGTGATTATATATTTTTATTTGTCCTACTTTCATGTACCATTCGAAAACAATAATAACATATCACTATGTCTTAATTATTATTTCAACACCTTATCAATTAATCTAAATAACCAGAAAAACAGTAGCAATAATATTATATCCAAAAACTTAATTAATACTCAACGGATCGTTATCGCAAAACCGAATGACTTCTTACACATCTTACGGCCTTAATAAATCAGCGAATGGTCGCTGCAAACCACTTACGGATATACAGTGAAAATATATCACTATAATTGATTTTTTGTGTAATTTACGCTTTTAGGTGAGATTACATATGCGAGGTAGCACGCATTTTTACGCACGTTTCGAAACGATAACTTCTCTTATGTAAATTACGTGGGATCATGTAATTAATTCTTATCGACTTTATCAAAGAAATTGTCAATTTTGGTTTTCTCAAATTGCTTTATAAAAATAAAGGGAAAGTTTTAATTTGAAGATTGGAATTGGAATATTTTGAAGTTATGAAATTCAGTATTTTATTATCCGGTTGCGAACGCATATTAAATAGCACAAAAGTGACCCCTGTGGTGCACTCTCTACGCCAGCAATGAGTACAGATAAAGTGACGTCTGGTAAACGCTCCTAAGGTACGAATTTGTTATCATCATTACCGAAATGAGCATGTAAAGCAGTTTGACACACACAGCAATATGCTATTATTATTATTAAATTAAATGTTTTACATACAAAAAATAGATCATTTAATTATTTATTTACTTAATTATTTACCTTTTCATCTTCAGTATCAGTAAAAGTAAATTCAATTTCGGAAAAATTAAATTTAATTTCAGAAAAAATAAATTAGCATTAGCCGAAAACGTCTTTCCAGGTAATTCTTAATTATACCTATTCAATGATAATACCTAGCTGTAAATACATTTCAAAATAATTTCAAAAAATTCTCTTAAAAATTTACAAACGCATATATCAAAACGAACTGAATACAATCCTTGTTCAACACTCCATTTACAACTGACCGCCGTTTGATGAACAAAGGCTCAAGAAAGTGGTTTATGATTTGTGGTAATAAATTATTGGCTTGTTTCAGCTAGGAGCGAACAGACTTTACTAGTGTCTATTATTTTCTTTACTTTACATAAAAATTTCAAAATATCTGTAGAAGGATATGAGTACTCTGTATAACTTGACAATAATAAATGAAATTATAATGCAGTAGAGATAAAGCCCACTTGAACATGAAAATAACCCAAATTATGTGAAAAAATAAATTGATTAATGTTTATTTGATGATGTCATATGATCGCCGTACCTTATCCTAGCTACATTGTGTTGTTATTGTGCACCATTTTGCTAAAGCGATATAATTTGTTGTGCAGGCGCAAGTGCTCAAAGCAAGTCGGCTAATTGAAATCGTGATACGAACTAATGCGTTCGCAGCCAATGACTGTTATTAAAAAGTCTTTATTCTGGGCCTTGGGGTGAGTGATAAACGCGTGGAGCGATTGCCGTGATTTGTGTGATTACGCAACTGCAACACGTAGTACTTTGACGATATGAAATTGGGCATTAAGAATTAATTTAAGGTCAGTTATGATCCAATGCAAATTGAATTAAAATTGCTGCTGTGCGAAATTAGTTTATAATATTACTACTACTCGCACTACTTTTGTAATTTCTGCTATTGGAAAATGGAATTATGATGAAATTCTAATATCCAATCATTTGTGCAAATACTTTTCTTTATATTGAAAACAAATTAAATTGATTAAAATAGTGATTATGCTTCATTTTCCATTTTTCATACTCAATTTAGGTTTTAATAGGTTTGTTCCATCTACTTACCACTTTCTGACAGAACAAGTAAATCAGTTCCTACATAAACAGTATGCCTACACAGATTTACAAGAAAATCGCATATACCTTAACAATCAAGTAACCGTATTTTTACCTTTTTTACCTCTCGCTAAGAGAGGTATTGGATTCATGCTAAAATTCGCATATCCAGATTTTATTGAATAATCATGATTTGAGGTTCCTAGAATCTGATTATAACATTTTTAAAATTATGTCTGTGTGTGTGTGTATGTGTGTATGTATGTGTGTCTGGATGTTGGAGGGACGATTCCTCAAAAACTATAAGATTTAAAAAATATTTAACTGCAGTTTCCTCAATCTGATATTCCTGGGAAGAGCTGAAAAGGTTTTGGTAACAATTGGACAACCGAAAGTAGTAGTTTCTTAGAAAAATTTTTCTAATTATAATTTTATATTGAAGAACAAAATTCTCCATCTAATACACTTAAAATTTTTATTATATCTTGTATAGATTTAGAGATAAAGACACTATAATATATAAAATATTCTAATCGCAGAGGCTAAGGCACTAAGAAAACCACTTGACTAATTCAAATGTTTATAACATAGTTTGTAAATGACATAAGTCAGTGTCAAAAATTAACAGTTTTAGAGACATTCTGATAGTTTTTTCTGGGAAGTATATTTAATCTTTCATAATCTCTGACAAATAGGAACTTCCTCATACAATGAAAAATAGATATAATTAGAATTATATGTGTGCAGAAGACATGTTAAATATAATAAAAAACTATATTTGGGTAAAGTTCTGTAATTTTTTGTTATAAATCGACGGTTCGATAGCGAAGTGCAATACAATACTTATATAGCCTTATATGGAAATGGCGAGAGGTCTTGTGCTGGCCACAACAGATTTTTAACTATGTAATCATGATTTTTAATTAACTATTATAGGAGTTGTCACGCTTGTAACTATCCGACACAATAGAGCAAAAATAATTGTACACGATTTTTTAAGCCTTTAAGCCATAAACTGAGTATAAAATGTCTCCAGTTGGAACATGGAGAGTAGATAAAATTTAATTGTTAAAATATGTTTCACCACCTGTACTTTATTCCAATCAAAAGTGGAGTTGTTGACGTTGGAAAGCCAGCCAGTTTTATTTACATAAATCTTAAGAATTTATTTTGTTTCCTGTAAGACATATTTGACAGCTCGAAAGTAATTTTTTTTATATTGTCTGGTCCCATACAATTCTATTTTATATCGATATTGCTCGACCACGTCGCATATTTTAATCTTTAATTTCTGCTATGAAGTTCGCACTAACTATAACTCTGACAACTGACTGAAACGTTTTATTACAAATTTTTCGCTATTGTAAACTTGGTTCGCGTTTAAGCCAATCAGAAAGCTGAAATCGTAAGGCCTATCTTATTCCTAACTCCATTCTTAATTGGAAATACAGAATAGGTAATACAATGTCAAGTTTTTCAATTTGACTGGTTGTGAAACCTTTGATGACTTAGTTATGTATGTTTTACAATTCAGCTAGACGTTCTATAAAATGAAGAACAGCTTTTATCCACATTATAATATGAATGTTTGGACATTTTCACTTGCAACATATCTTACCACAAAAGTTACGCTTGTAAAATCAGGGCCGAGTTTTGGGCGCTAGGTGAAGTTATTCTCGTTATATTTAGAAAAATATACATGATAAGTAATCTATTCGTCGTTTTATAAGACGGCTAGATCCTTGGACGTTTTATAAAACATCACTATTCAGCTAGATTATAAAACATCGCTAAATCTGGTTACAACATGTACTTATACTTTACAGAAATTCATATATTTGCTGTATATAACTCGAATTACATTGTTTTAAAACTAAGAAAACATTATGTATAAAGTAATAACAATATTTGAACACTATCAATTTTTTTATTTATAAAAAAGAATTTTGTTTAAAATATGTCACATGGGAATAAGGTTATGAACATTTCATTTCCTAACATATAAAACATAATACTTCATGAAGAGTGACATACATACAGTTAATATGAATACGCCGGAAACATGTAACATCACAGATATTAAATTGACAAAAACATAAGTATACGGAAGTAATTACAACACAAGCTAATGAGTTATAATCTAAAAAGTTAAAAGGGAAAGTATGAAGATTTACTAATTTACTTTAAAAAGAAAAACGACGTCAATAATTTGAATATTTTTTTATTTACTTAGGTACTGGACTAAATTAAAATTTTATTGTAAATATGTAGTTGGCAAAAGTGAATTCGATATTCAAGCCTTATTTACATGAGACGAAAAAACGAATCGATATTAAATTTGTCAATATTCGTAGATTTCGGAAAAAGGCGATATATCCATACTCTATGGCTGGTAACACAAGCGTGGTTCTAACACCGGTGCTATCTAGAACCTTGTCATCGGCTTAATACACACTTCGGCGTTGTTCACAAAATCATTGTTGCCAATGTACTGGTTAAGTAGAAAATATACCGACAGCCATATTCAATAAATTTGGCTTTGTTGTCTTGTACATTATTTATCCCACAAACAAGTCAAGAAACAAATCATATTAAATAATTTTAAATAATGACACTAAATTTATTGAATATGGTTGTCAGTACATTTTCGGCTTAATCAAAATATTGGCAACACTGATTTTGTTAACAACCCTTAAGTATGTGCCAAGTATTTGAACCATACCATAACCTTTCAATTATTGGACTCGTGGCCCCAATGGCTGGTAGTATAAGCGTAGTTCTAACATTGGTGTCAACTAGAACCTTTTTAATGACTGCCGTACATAAGGGTTGTTAATAAAATCAGTGTTGTCAATGTAGGTACTGATTAAGCCGAAAATGTATTGAAATCCATATTCAAAAATTTGACGGCATTATTTAATATAGTTTGTTTTTGACTTGTTTGTAAGATAACAATTTAAAATAATGAAGCCAAAATATTGAATTGCCATTACATTTTCAGCTTAAATTAATTAGTACATTGACAACACTGATTTCATTAACAACCCTGAAGGGCCTTAAGTATACGCTAAGTCGTTGGCATGGTTTTGTTGACACCGGCGTTAAAACCACGCTCGTGCTACCAGCCAAGTCTACCAACTTCTAATTTAATTTTTAACATAAAGCATAAACAGATATTAATTATAATATGATGTGGTAAAGCTGCTTACCCTAAGGAATACACATGGACGAAAATCTTTTGTCGTTCAAGTTAGACGTTTGCGACATCTAAAATAAAACCATTTTCTAATTTGATCCTATGTCAATGACAACTATGGCATGGCCGGAAGTATTCAGCAATCAGGAAAACGAGTTATTTAACAGTTCCGGAGATTTCGTTTCATATTAACTTAGCTTAATTCCTATATTAACTGTTATTTATTTCCTCATTCTCTCGCTAAGAGAAGTATTGGATTCATGCTAAAAGTCGCATATCCAGATTTTAGTGAATAAGAACGATTTAAGGTCCCTAGAATTCGATAATAACATTTTTAAAATGATGTCTGTGTGTGTGTATGTGTGTGTGTGTGTGTGTGTGTGTGGATATGTGTGTGTATGTGTGTATGTATGTCTGGATGTTGTAGACACGATTCCTCAAAAACTATAAGACTTAAAAAATATTTAACTGCAGTTTCCTCAATCTGACATTCCTGGGAAGAGCTGAAAAGATTTTGGTAACAATTGAACAACCGGAAGTAGTAGTTTCTTATAAAAATTCTTCTAAATATAATTTTTTGGGAGTTTTTTTTATTAAATATTGAACATAAAATTGTCCATCTAATACACTTAAAAATTTTATTATATCTTGTATAGATTTAGAGATAAAGACACTATAATTTATAGAGTAATCTAATCGCAGAGGTCAAGGCACTAAGGAAACTAGTTGACAAATTTCAATATTTATAACATAGTTTGTAATTGACTCATGTCAGTGTCAAAAATCAACAGTTTTAGTGACATTCTGGGAAGTATATTTACTCTTTCTTATTGTTTTATTAATTAAATATTTGAAATTATAGGTAAAATTGTGGTAAAATGCATATATCCATCAGAAATACCGCCAATCTGGTTAATGAATTGGAAGAATCTTTGACATTTAGAAACTTCCTCATACAATGAAAAATAGATATAATTAGAATTATATGTGTGCAGAAAACATGTTAAACACAATAAAAAACAATATTTGGGTAAAGTTCTGTAATATTTTGTTATAAAACGACGGTTCGAAAGCGAAGTGCAATACAATACTTATATAGCCTAATATGGAAATGGCGAGAGGTCTTGTGCTGGCTACAACAGATTTTTTAAATTTAAATTGCGACGTGCGTCCTCTCTGTCGACGGCAGTTGGTTAACTCAGGCACTTCGGCAGCGGGGTGCTTGAAAGAGATAGGACGGTGCGGATAGCTCTGTAGAGGGAGGTTAGGTTCGCTTTTGCAGTACAATATAAAACAATGATAAAGAAAAACCCTTTCCCTAAACTGTGACGAACGGCGACGGTTCTGATTGAAACTGTGATCCCCCGATACGGCAATATACACATCAAAGTAAACAATGAAATATTCAATTCAATAAAGTAAACAAGCGATGAAATGTACAACAAAAAAAAAGTTAGTAACGGTATTCTTTTTATCTCGGTTGCAAGCTTACCGAACTCGATTAGTAAAGCGGCGATTCGGTCTTCTATTTTGGTGACTGAAAACTCGTTGTCAAGTCGGACACAAAGGACAGTCCTTGACCAAAAGCTTTTTTGCGGAATTCTCTACAAAAAATACGTTGATCAACATATCAAATTTTATCGGAAATTTAAGACGAATTATCGGCGTAAAAAATGGAAGATTTTTGTAGCGATAAAATATAAAATATCTGATTTGAGCACCACATGACTTCCTTGTACGCCTGTTAAACTATACATATTTTGTTAATAATTAAAATATGTATTATAACAGACTCAGTCATAAAATTTCACGTATTTGAAATAATTTGACAATCACACCTACTGACAATGACATTAATTTTTTTATTTTTTTGTTAGCTAATCCATAGCAAATTTAATTACAAAAACTAAAAAGTACATAATTATCAAATTTACATATCTCGCTTTATACAAAGAGCTAATTTAACCATACTTGATGTTTTATACGCAGAATTCAATTCTCTAAAACTTTTATTTGAAGCATTTTTTTCTCAAATCAAAATAACACCATTTTTTTTCAAGAAAAACTGATAACAGCTTCAAGTAAAGTATGACTTCCGGTTAGACTATTTAACCAAAATCTATTGTTACTTCTATTGATATAAAGGTATTATATACCCAATTTGAAAAGTTTTGGAATATAGTTTTCCATTAAAATCTATTACAGGCTTCAAGTAAAGTGCCACTTCCGAAAGTTGTGCAATGATCAAAAAGGGAGGTGCACAACTAGAGATTATAACAGTCCTAAATACAAAATTTTGACTTTCTATGGCTTTGCGTTTTTCAGTTATGCGAGATACGTACGTACGTACAGACGTCACGATGAAATTAGTCAAAATGGATTCAGGGATGGTCAAAATAGATATTTCCGTTGAAATCTGGAAACCGAAATTTGTCGCGATTACAGTACTTTCTTTACTTCCCACAAGGAATTAAAAATATAACAACAATAACAAGTCTTTGTAAAAATGTGAATCCTCTTTTTTACAAAAAGGCGTGTTTTAAATTTATCTTCTTAAAACAATTCGATACGGCCACTATTTTTGAGAATAAGGTCAAAAACTAAAATATGCTGCCATTTTTCCAAAATGATGGCCTCGTTTCCGAGCTTCGATATTTGTAAATCAGCACATGTTAATTACTAAAAAGCTTCTGTTGAAGTCCTTTTCAATTTGGGAATATTTTTTCAGTATATTAACTGGAATATTATATTGATGTAGTTTTTATGAATTAAGTTATTTTAAATAATCCATACATGCTACATGCCTGTCCTGCGAGTATTTCAGTTTTTGTAAATACCATCATCCATATCTTATTCAAATATGTTATTAGCATTAAGAAATATACTCATAGCATCCAATATATGCATGTATTCTTTGAGCATATCTTGATGAGATGTTTTGTGTTTGTAAATGTAATGATTACTCCAACATACATATACATTACTTCACTACACAAATCATCCCACGTATACATCAGATATCGCCAGAACTAGTTCTCTTATATTACAAATTCCAATATTACATCACATTACAATTCAATCAGAAAATGCATAAAACATTCTCGATGGCATCTCCGTGTATCAGATGCAAGTGGATCACGACTAAGAGCCGTGTCTAGTATAGTGATCTACACATGTGTCGGTCTCTCTCGCTCGCCATTGTTGGGAAAACTGGCCAGTAACAGCAAGGAACGGTTTTACCGCTTCGTGCCATTACCGGAATATGTCTTCGCTGTAGCGGGTCTTAATCATTCCTTATCGCAGTTCATCTGCATCGTGAGCGAGATATGTATCGCTGCTGCTGATCAATGCATGCGGGATTACTATTAGAACTAACTTCATATGGATGAATTTGTAGGTTAGGAACGGATATGTTTATTTGATTAACATTTTATATAGCACGGTCGTGAAAATAAAGATTATTCAACGACTATAGTCATAATTTGAACTAAGATCGTGTTTCCTGTCCGATGCTACGTTATGCTATTTGTTTTTAATATTTAGGACGACTTCCCGCAACAAAAATGGTGGGCTGACTATACACAGGCGGCTTCTACGACTAAAAATAAGGAAACAAAGTTTATATAAACATATGTCCTCAGATGGTTTGTTACTGAGTTACTGCTAGTTGAGGTTTTTCAGTTTTTTGTTATTCAAAAAGATAGAAAACGGAGTAATGTGTAAAATTGCGTGTCCGTAATATTAAAAGTATTTTCAGGGCTACGTTCGGTTACCAACCCACCATTTATAGTTTGATATAATTCTTGAGTATAATATTTCATAGCGCCGCTGTATTTGTAAAATTTGCTGCGATGTTTTCTGTCTTATTGAACTACAAATAGGAAACGTACTGTCTAACTAAATTAAAAAAAAAAAAAAAAATACAAAAGTTGGGCTCTAGTGGACTGGAATAAAAATTCGAATACTAGTGTTGCCACAAGACGAGACGAGTTGAAACTTGAGGTCGGTCTTATCTTGATCTTGACATGTGGGTAGAGAAGTTACAGTGATGAACACGGTGCTACAAAATCATTTTTCCTGTTAGAATAAAGGTGTTGGTAGACCGGTACGTACGAGATGTGTACTTAAAAAGGTGGATTATTATATATAAAAATCTGTTGTGGCCAGCACAAGACCTCTCGCCATTTCCATATTAGGCTATATAAGTATAGTATTGCACTTCGCTTTCGAACCGTCGTTTTATAACAAAATATTATAGAACATTACCCAAATATTGTTTTTTATTATATTTAACATGTCTTCTGCACACATATAATTCTAATTATATTTATTTTTCATTGTATGAGGAAGTTTCTAATTGTCAGAGATTGTTCCAACTTATTAACCAGATTGGCGGTATTTCTGATGGATATATGCATTTTATCACAATTTTACCTAAAATTTCAAATATTTAATTAATAAAACAATAAGAAAAATTAAATATACTTCCCAGTAAAAGCTATCAGAATGTCACTAAAACTGTTAATTTTTGACACTGACTGACATGTGTCATTTACAAATTATGTTATAAACATTGGAATTTGTCAACTGGTTTCCTTAGTGCCGTAGCCTCTGCGATTAGTTCACTCTATAAATTATAGTGTGTTTATCTCTAAATCTATACAAGATAATATAATAAAAATTTTAAGTGTATTAGATGGAGAATTTTATGTTCTTCAATATTTAATAAAAAAAACCTACCAAAAAATTATATTTAGAAAAATTTTTCTAAGAAACTACTACTTCCGGTTCTTCAATTGTTACCAAAACCTTTTCAGCTCTTCCCAGGAATGTCAGATTGAGAGAACTGCAGTTAAATATTTTTTAAGTCTTATAGTTTTTGAGGAATCGTGACTACAACATCCAGACATACATACATACACACATATATACACACATCCACACACACACACAGACATCATTTTAAAAATGTTATAATCGGATTCTAGGGACCTTAAATCGTGCTTATTCAATAAAATCTGGATATGTGAATTTTAGCATGAATCCAATACCTCTCTTAGCGAGAGGTAAAAATGGCATATCAATTTTATTAATTTGCTTTACCTATAGTATCCTCGTAGATAATGAAGTTAATGTCACTTCATAGTTAGAAAGCAATAGCTCTTTACATTATTATTAAAATACTGTGGGAGTATCGAATGTACCTGCAACTTGTCCCGTATCATTTGCAAATTTTTGTTTAACCCTTGACATGTTATAGAGCTACGATTTTTGTGAAATTGATTATACATATTTTTCGAAAACAGGTTGCAATGAAAAACACAAGAAAATTTGTACGAAATACAAATTGTAGATTACACCCTCTTTACAGTATTCGATGTTTATTAGTTTTGATTCTTTTCTCGTCAAAGCAAATAGCGTACAGTTTTTTCATAGTACTGAACTATGGTGGTATTATAAATCTTATTTTATTCGCACGCTTTATGCATCATATTTATATAGTATATGATACGCCAATCCATAAAACCATTCCATTAAAGCTTTGCTTTTCAACTTGTCATTCGTCCGAGGTAGAAATCTTTGCTTGGAATATATGTATCTCATGTTTATATCATATGATGTACAAGCGTATCAGCTTAATGTTATGTGTGATACACATGACAGACAAAGAGATAATATTATCTGTAGAAGTCGATTTCATACTACTTCTATATATGCGATTTTTGCAAGCTCATCCACTAATGCTAGCAATCCTATAATAGGTCACTTTAGAAGAGATTTGATAATGTGAATATTCTGGTTCTGTGCTTAGTATTTCTAAAAGCAAACAATAAAATATAGTATTAATATAGTGTTAATCCGAAGTTAATAGCTAGCTTCATAAACAAGAGGTGACTCGATATATTAACATAAATAAAAACTTTGGAAATGTCAGTCTCCTGTTGCAGATGTAAATTCGATAATTGCCATTAGTTTTGTTATTAGTCTATATTATGTTTTTTTTATTTTATTGGTGTTCCTTCTTATTGTATTTGATCTGTAATTGGGAAGTTGGCCTGTTGATTTTTCTATATTTCTAAATAAATAAATATTTTCATAATAAATTTATGTAGGTAAGCCAGTTAGAACCAATTTTATAACTTTTCTTATTTCCGTCGACGATTGCAGAAAGAATCTTGACTGCAACAAACTCCATTCCGAAACTTGCAGTCGTTTCACAATCACTGTTTTCAGTGGTGTAGTTAGCATTTTCAGCGCCCAGGACAAAATATTTTCATGTTTAAATATCTCGTATATATAAAAACAAGAAAATATCAATATTAACATATATAACACCTGTATGATTTTGCCGCCCCCAACTGCGGTACTCCGGGCGCCTGTCCCCTTCGATAATAATTATTTAAGAAAGAATTATATATTTTATTTTATAAGTATGTAAGTTTTTTTAAATATTAAGTTTAATTATTAAACAAATTAAAATTTGCATAATTATTAATAAAGTAAGTTTAATAAATATAATAAAACTAAAATATTAATAAGAATTGTGATGTTAATAACAAAATATTTCAAAAAACACCCTATTTTGTATACCCAAGGTACAAAATTATGTTGGTCAGGCAAGGCTTAAATGTGAATTTGGATAACTATAAACTTTTAATTAAACGAATAAAAATATGTATACCTTGTACCTAAATACATAAAAATATTTTGTAAATAATTAAATTTTTAATGGGTGAAACAGATTTTTTTCTTTTTCATAAATCATACCTGAACTTGTATCGTTGTATAATATGTGAGATTTGGTATAAGCATATTGCATAAATGTAACTATTCGCAAATTAAACTTGTAATAATATATTATAGTATTTCGTAACAACAAAATTTATGTATCCTAGTGTAAATTAATGTCTGTTATAAGAAAGATGTAGGAGAAAAATAAGATTTAAAAGTTGTTTATAACATTTTCTAAATTTAATACTGAAAAGGCATTGGCTATTTTATGCTTTATTTCAAAATACACTGCATTCTTATATAATTTATGACTGACAAGGTTATGTTACTTTTTTGCAATATAATAAAACTTTGATATTTTATGAATATCCTAGTACATAAATTATATTTTTTGTGATTTACAAATTTCTCTTGTGATAAATATCTTATCAAGGGAACAATCCAACATTAAAATCCTATAAACATGTATTCTATAAAGAGTTAAGTGGCTAGTAAATTGCAGTTGGCAGAAATAGAAATGCAATTTGAAAATCTTATTTCAAAACGGCTATAAAAGCCATGCATAACATGGTTTGCTGACATGTTAATTATAGGAGGTAGATAGACATCAAGGTGTTTTAATTACCAAAGACTACAACTACTACGGGCTTTAAATTCCATTAAATGTTATACCTTCTCTACAGGTCTTTTCATCACATCATACTTCAAGGAAATGGGAATGATACCCATATAGATAACACAACTTCACATTCTTACCCTAAATTCATATATATTTCTACATAAATTCAATTACGTTCATGTAAGTTGTAAAATTATTATTACTACATTTTTATTGTTAGTAATTAAGATATTAAATAATTAATTAAGTTTTATAGTGTTAATTAGATAAGGAACATTAGTATTACTACTAAAATTGAGGTTAAATTTTTCAGCTTATTAGTAACAATTTTGTTAATGTTAATAGGTATTTCAATTCAATTTTTAAAATGATTATTCCTTTGCCTTTTTAATATTAATTATGCCTAATTGTACCAATAACATTTAGGTTTAAATATGGTTTTATTCACATGGTCAATTTAATTTTACAATGCAATTAAAATATTATTAAACTGACATAAAATTAAGTTTAAATTGGTGATACAACTGTATGCAGAAGTGTGTAGTTTGTTTTATGTTATATTCTCTTTTTAACTAGGAGGAGTAAATGTGCAGTGTTCTGGCGCTGTCTTCAAATATTTCTTTTAGTCTTTCATACATTGGACGAGTATTGTGGGCCGGTGCATCATCCTGTTGGAACCACACATTTTGCCTTTCATTCAAATTTAAATTTTCCAGATAATGTAATAATTCATTTTCTAAAAAAACTAAATAACATGGCCCATTTAAAGTTTCTTCATAAATACGGGGACCAATCAATTTATTCCCCATTATCCAACCCATACATTAAAAACCATCTTCATTGATAATTTCTAACTCGAAATGAATGCGGCTGTTCTTCCGCCCGTACATGTTCGTTACCGTTAGTGAATTTTGATTCATCCATCCAAAAAATATTTTTAGAAGATTTATTATTTTCATGGTATTGTATTAAAAACCACTCACAAAACTCTATTCTACGTTCATTATCTGTATTATTTATTGCCTGTAATAATTTATGACAATACTGTTTCAAATTATGTTTTTTTTTAAATACACCAAACCGACATATTTAAAACAAAATGTTCACTGTTAATTTCATGTGTGGACGCATTTGAATCACGAATTATAGATTAAACAATTCTTGAAATTAACTTTTTCTTGTATATTTAATATTTCAGCAGATATAAGCCAGACAATAAAAATCAAATAGCCTGTTTATATTAGCATGTTATGCTCTATCGTTTGGTAAATACTGTTATGTGCTTTTCTAAACCGTCAAAATGTAAATATATATTTTAAAAGCATCTGTGAGTTAAAGTCTAAGATGAAGTGCTGTATAGTTCATTTTTAAAATCGTCTTTTGATTTTCCAAAACTGGTTGTTGGCCGCAATGTCAGCTTTTTCAGTACCTAGTCCCACAAAGCACTAACACCAATAGAGAACCAGCTGCCAGCAAAAAAGATGGAAACAAATGCTGCAAGAAGCGCTGTCGTGTTATTATATTTTCTTGTGGGATGTGTAGGAAACATGTAAGATATAAATGAATGACGTTGGTACATATAAATAATACGCAAGAATAAGAAAGCATTGATGATTTATAAAAATATATTTTGATAGAAATTCGTCTCATAAATATACATTCATGTTAAATAGTTAACAAATATTCTTTAATATTTCGAGGACAGATGATGGATGATAGTTTCATTGGTATCACCTGATAGCTCATTAATAAAATAAATAACTGTTCTGAAATAAATAAATTTTTTTCGCTTTGCTTATATTCTTAACTTACTTTTTCATATCTTATCGAAGTTCTACACGTACAAAACTGTTTTTCCGATCCAAAAGTATCAAGTATTACATAGTATTATAATAAAACTTCTAATAAAGGTGTTAGTATTGCCATTAGCATGGCATTAATATTGTATATTTTATTTATCACAAAATTTTCAAGTCTAGTGGTTTTGGCAGTGGTACTTTTCACGGACTAAAAAATAACATTAATAAAAATGTTTGTATAAAAAACGAGTATTAATGTACTTATACAGTTATTAGCTTCACATGTCACATATTTACATCTCTCAATTTCAATTAGGAAATAAAAACTTTTAATGACAGTAGCATAATTTAAATTTTTGACTTTTGACAACTCACATGAATTTCAAATCAACTGTCAGAACGTCCCAACGAATATAGCGCTGCAGAGTCATACGGACAAACTATATTTATTACTTAGGGCGGGTTTACATTGGTATAGTAACTAAGCTTAGTTACTTTTACTAGTAGCTAACCTGGCTAGCCTACTGTCTCCGACACAAGACAGTGGATGTCTACACTTAAAAAGTATTATTGTCCACTTGTACCAGTAAGGCTATCATATCGAGAGGATGTATACAATTTCTCGTCATACTAGAAACAAAAAGTTAAAAGAAATATATGTGCGAATTACACAAATTGGGACTGTAGAACTTAGTAGAGAGATTGAGAAAGAAAAATGTCATTCAAAAAGAGTGTGGGTCAGAAAATTCCGATAAAGTTCCACAATTGTTTCCTCTTCAGACCATCTTTCACTTTTTTTAAAAAAATCTCTCAATGAGAAACACCGGCAACTACGAGCCCCTTCCCACATCATTTGGCCCAATCCGCTTAATTTTATTTTATTTAGTTAATATATGACACAAATAATAACTAACATAAATTATCACCAATTTTTATTAATATTACAGACATTTTGTCGTTTTACCGATATATCAAGATATGTTTCCTAAAATATTTTACTGTTTCAATGTAAAATGAAATAATACTTAGTTTTAGCAACAGTTCAAGACAAACTGAAAAAATTAAACGAATTTAAGTAGCAAAATTGTAAGGTTTTATTAAGTAAAATATCTAAAAGATTTGCAGTAACAATTTACATTTTAAAGCGACGTTATTTAATATTGATAAATAATATGTAATTAATATATTAGATTTGTGTTAAAGTTATACTATTAAATTTTTAATCTTGAGCTAAAAATTGAATTTAAAATTACGCTATAATGCTGAAAATCTACATTTTAAATAAGAAGTAAAGATTAATTTTAATATTATTAAAAATACTATTAGTTAAGTCAGCATAAATGAATTTCTAACAAGTGGGCCAACTGAAGTGAGAAGGGGCTCGTATACACACTTCAATTCTGTACAAAATAGAAATTTACTGGCACTCAAATACACTAGCGAGCAAATGTTTACAATGGTATAGTAGACATACAAGACAGTAGGCTAGTGTCAAATACGCTGGTGGGGGAAGGACAGTGGCTTTGCAAGTGGTAAGTAGATAGCCTGGGAGGCTATCCACTTACCTGACCTGATTACTTGTACAAATACTGGTACAAGTACTGTCCTGTAGGGTTTAAGGCGGGTTTACATTGGTGTAGTAACTAAGCTTAGTTACTTGTACTAGTAGCTAACCTGGCTAGCCTACTAACTGTCTCGGGTACAAGACAGTGGATGTCTACACTTAAAAAGTATTAATGCCCTGTTGTACTAGTAAGGCTATCACATCGAGAGGATGTATCCAATTTTTCGTCATACTAGAAACAAAAAGTTAAAAGAAATATTTGTGTAAATTACACAAATTGTGATTGAAGAACAGAGATTGAGAAAGTGCAAGTACTGGTACAAGTACTGTCCTATAGAGTTTACACTAGGTTAGTAACTGTCTTGCAAGTTGGTGGTACAAGCAACTAACCCAATTACTATACCAATGTAAACCCGGCTTTACACTAGGTTAGTAGCTGTCTTGCAAGTTACTGGTATAGTCTGTTCGCACCTAGCTGAAACAAGCCGATAATTTATTACCCCAATAGTTATTACCATAAACCATAAACCACTTTCTTGAGCCTTTGTTCATCAAACGGCGGTCAGTTGTAAATGGAGTGTTGAACAAGGATTGTATTCAGTTCGTTTTGATATATGCGTTTGTAAATTTTTAAGAGAATTTTTTGAAATGTATTTACAGCTAGGTATTATCATTGAATAGGTATAATTAAGAATTACCTGGAAAGACGTTTTCGGCTAATGACATTGTTTTCGGGTTTTGCCATCATCATAATTTCTAGGAATTATTTAATCTACTATTCATTTAAGTCACCCTTGATTGAATTTCGTTCCTTTATAATCCCGGTTTTCTTTCTTCTTTGTAAAAAGTGTGAAGGAAAGTTGCCATTATTTGATTATTTTATGACGAGTATAACTGTATACTTGTAATAATGATATTTTCCCTTACTTATGCAGATTTCGAATACGTCCCTGTTCCACACTACCTGAGGATTTTCTATTTGTTTGTGGTAATATCTATTGGGGTAATAAAATATCGGCTTGTTTCAGCTAGGAGCGAACAGACTTTACAAGCAACTAACCCAATTACTATACCAATGTAAACCCGGCTGTAGGGCATGCTGCCATTTTATTCATTAGACTTGAAATCCTCTGCCTAGTCCTAGTCGCCTATAGTCTCCCAACATGGGATAGTACCTATCTTTTTGTTTTATTCATTTGCTTTATACATATATGATACTCTATTCCATTCTATAAGATGTTACGAGTATATTATAAACTTTACCGATTATAAAACCAATAATTTACGTATTCCTGATTATTACGATGTCTTATCGTTTAGCAAAGAAGTATAGTATTCCTCACCTTTAACACTATTTAATAAATCGACTGATACAAGTATTTTACTAATAACGTCACGATTTTGTCCCAGTGTAAAGTAAAGTAGGAAAATTACTTGTTTATAGTGCTCGTATATATCTGCTAATCGGTTATAACTTTCGCGACGCGATTTCAACTCGGTTCAGAAGTGCCGAAGATATATGTTAAACAAGAAAGCCGCCAAGACAAATGCTTATAGCGTTGCCATACAATTTATTGTTTTTGTTTTAAAGCAGAATAACCGGGTTTTGTTGAATACTTTAGTTCCCATAGTTTCCACACTGTAATTTCAAAATACTCTACGTAGTCTACGTTACTTGATACGATATAGATTTTATCCCATTGGCGTGCGATTCTTATTCTCACGAGATAATTTCTATTATTTATTTTATAGATAATAATATATCATGTGTAGGAAGTACAGCGATACCGTAACAAAGATAAATTGAATGATAATTAGTACTAACTCGATACTGATTTGTATCCGATATAATAATCATCTTTACTATTTCTCTTTTGCATCTAATAATAGCAATATTGTAGGAATCCTGTTCTTCTGATATACACGTATTTTCCTTTTATAAATGATTACATACATTATATCCCTCGAATATTTTTTTCTGTAAGTGTCGAAGTTGTATGTATTGAAGAACAAATTCTTACGTTACTCAATAAATCCGAAATCCAAACACACGGTAAAAAATTACATTGATATTCCGGACAAAATTTAGTTAGCTGTATTTTTTTTGTTATTTCAACAATATTTTTTTGCCGTGTATACGAAGAACTTTGTATTTTAAGTTTCCAAAACTAAACAATTTTTGTTGTGTATAAAAAGTATTATTTGCTGTAAAATATTAGTCATGGTGGCAATTATTATTGGTAGTACTAAGCAGTTATTTTGTTACTTTGTTCAGATTACAAAATCATTTTGCAACAATTAAAAATATTTAATCTGTTACTGGGACAAATTTTATTATTTTGTATCCTGTGACATTATATTTTGTAAAGATTACAAATTCTTCTTTTCGCCATATACTTTGTACAGGTAACTAAAGTTTTGTGTAGACAAGGTATTCCCTGGTATACAGTATAATTCACTGTTTGTGTTATACTATACTACGTCGTGTCGCATTTGCTTGCGCTGTTAAGTTTTAGCTTGTCGAAAATTGTGTTTTAAAAGTGCTAGTTTCTTGTGCCCGTCAATAAAAATGGATAATTTTGTGAAAGATATTTTAAAACAATGGCAATTATTGTCTTATTGAGAAATTTGAAGGTATGTATCGATTACTGATAAATCTGTATAATTTAAGTGACTATTGTTTAATATGTTATTTTTTTATATAATATTTGTTACATGTATATAGATTATAATTATAAATAAATAAAATTATTATTATACGCATGTATTTAATTTTTACCTTACTACCTCATTAATGCATTTGTATATCTATCAAAATTTATTAGTTTCCAAAACAAATTCATAGTTATTAATGGTAACTTATTTTATTTGTTCGCAAAACAAATTTATATTTTTTAATAGTAACTTAATTTATTTGTTCGTAAAACAAATTTATGCTTCTTAATGGTAACTTATTTTATTTGTTCGCATAACTCATTTTTGGTAATCACAATAAAGTTTTTATTTACCGTGCAGGTTTCTCTAAGCAAGTTATAAATATAAATCTCAAAAAATCCCGAAGAACTATATTTTTTCTTGCAGTTATGGTCGATTAAGGCGGTGGGCTAGATGAACCATAAAAATTGGGTTTTTTTTATTAGTGTTTGCCCTACATTGCTGTTTTGAAGATTACTGCCACATTTATACGTGTAATAGTACGTATGAAAGAACTTCTATTGTTAAAAAACTAAGAAGATAAATTTCTAAAAATTTCCTAAATACAAAAATCATTATTTTTTAAGTGAATATATTCATTAACTAATCAAAGATTTATGCTCGTATTCACAAACATTAAATAAATCTTCGAATAGCTTATTCATTGAATAAGAGAAAAATATCGCATCAAAATATGACATCTAGAATAAATACCATCATTTGTGTTATGGTATCGATGCGATATTTTTCTCTTATTCAATGAATAAGCTATTCGAAGATTTATTAGATGTTGGTGAATACGGGCATTAGAGTAACAAAAAGAAAATACTGTTTTCTACAAACTGTCGTTTGAATTTTCAAAACATAAATATTGCTTTCGAACGAAAACTTTAGTTCGGTCAAGATTTTTGGAGCAAACTGATATAACTAATTTTTTTAGATATCTCTAACTCGTCCAAAAACAATTTGTTACCTGTCAGTAGGAATTGTTTATTACTATTCTGATTTCTGGTGGATTATTATAGTTGGTTATTTTCAGCAAAATGCTTACAAATTTTGACTAAATCGTTAATTATTATGAAGACATTTTAAGTTAAATGTAAGTAAAGTTGCAGTCCAATGTAAAAAATCATTTAATATTTGGACAATAAATCAAATTCATTTAATAAATTTATACAGATATGGCACAAACAATCTTGTGTATTACACGTCCAGGAACTGTTTTGCTACTCCAAATATACGCACACTCGTAAAGTACATTTTCTGGATTATAAAGGGAATAAAGTAATGTTTTTTTATTATTATTATGAGCAACAACTAAAACAAAACTAAAAATATAACAAAAAAGAAAAACAGAATGTTGCTATTCTTCTATAAGTACACATAAACAGTACCTATCCAGGAATAGTTGATTAATGGCACAAAATTATTTTGGGTTTGGTTAGGTTAGATTAAGTTGAATTCTTCGAGTTTAGATGTATTTTTTTTAATTTCATGTAACAATGCTTTTGTTGTTACTATACTATACTATTAACTTATTTCTAAGCTAATTTTAAATGAAGAATGATAAAATACAAAATGTCTACTGATACGAGTATAATATACTTTTACTCCAACTGTGCCACTTCAATAAATTCACGTAGAGATTACAGTAGATAAGTATCAAAAATTAGGACGGAATTTATTGGTTTGTTTCTCTTTTTATTTGTGAACTAATTTACAATAAGTGAACAGACAATTAATTATAGTCTCAATTGATTTCAAGCAATACTTATTAATTAAGTGGAGAGCACAGTAATTGGAATTGGTTATTAATATCTTGAATATTTTCCATAGCGAACATATTTATTTTAATGACAAATGTGCTACTTAACTAATTAAATCTGTGTCAAGTGTATATTTATTGTAATGTTAAAAAATTCATTGCAATTTATGCCCTACATACTTAAATATCATATTGCTTGGAAGCATATACAAGTGTCTAATTTAAGAATATATAATTTTTAATAAATTGCTATAAAATGTATAATAAAAATAATTTTATGATTATAAACGAGGCGTATTATGAGAATGGCATACTTACATCTTAACTTATTTGGTGTGGTGGGCAGCGTAACGAAATGCATTAAATTACAGATTTGTTCTGGTTTCGAGCTAAATATGTTGTTTTGCGAAATTGGTTACTTTGCATAAAGAACAATGTATTTTATATCAATTAATTCCTTCATATCATATCAATTATGAATTTCCTGCTTCATTTTGAACTAAGTAATTTTTAACAAAGTAGTATTTAAGTAAATGAAAATATATTGCAAAACTAGTAATAAAGCATGTATTTAATGCAACGTTTTGCGTTGTATCGAATGTTAAAACTTTTATGAATGCATTAGTGGAGGGTCAAAAAATAGAATAATCTTTATCATTATTATTTACGGCTGCAAAATTGCTGCATTTGTTCACAGGCGATGAGATATGAGATGACAATAAAAATGGTGAGCATAACATAAATATGCTATGCTGCTGATATTCTGGCCGAACTTAGAACTTGCGATATGAAGAGGCAAGGATAGCAATGACGCTATGCCTTCGTCAGTATTTTTTTTTATTATTTATTAGATTATTCAGCGACATATTATTTAAAACTTAGTCAAAATCGAATGACATAATGTAATAAGACTATTCAAATTGTGGGCACTAGACATGGCCGGTGTGTATTGTGCGCGTGCTCATTTCTTTCGCTCCAAATCTTTGGCAAAAGTCAATCGAGTTAATTCTTCGTCGATATTCAATTACTCTGTAACATTTGCCGAATTACTTCGATGTTTTCGGTATTTCTGCTTGCTGCAGGGTGGTTACTGTTTGGGTCATCTTTGTATTCGTCTCGTTCATCGTCAAATCGCTCTTGCCAACCAGAAACGTTGAAACAAGACAATGTAGTCTCCCCAAATGCTTTTTGGACTATAGCAACGATTGTGTTGGTTCTTTGCACAAACGAACACAAAAATGGATCACATACCGCTGTTTCACGAATGCATCCATGACAAGCCAGGTCTGAAAAGTTAAACGAACTAGGTACGCTCATACAAGAACTGCTCTGAGCCAATATTAATAGAAGGGGATGCTGATGAAAGTTAGTCGGAAATAGTTCGGCTGCCAATTCATAGATGGTGCTGTTATTTGGTGCTACAGAAAGTCGATCCTAACACTTTATAGCCATACTGTCTATGCTGTAAATAAATAATTTATATAATATACCAAGTGGTAAGCTTTATTAGTATTGTAAAAAAATATTAATTTTCATACATAAATATTTAATGAAAAAAATACATAAACCTACATAATCCGGTCGTCTTGTACCTTAGGGCTGGTTTATGATGAATTTAATTTACGAATTTACAATTTATAATTTAGATTTTAAATTATAAACTCACGTAAAACGTATACGATGGTTTATGAACGATTTATAAATTTAGAAATTTGAAATTTAGATTTGGAATATTACTATATTTTATATTTTCAAATGTAAATTTCAAATTCGACTAATCACAAGAGAGAACTATTAAACATGGCGGTAAGGTATAACTTTGCTTCATCTGTCAACTTTCTTTTTTGTTTGTGAATTGTTGACATTTTGAACGTGGAATCACATGAACAAATTGATATTTTGTTTTTTGTTGATAGGTAATCAGTATTCACGAACATCGTAATTTGTATGACAAAGCAAATAAATTGTACAAAAATAAAACATTTGCATAGTTTCAATTTCAACGCAACGAGGGGTGGCAAGGAATTAAATATATGTACACTCATATGAGTATATTTCAAGAATTGTTCATGATCTTATTTCACTTTCAGAACAAACTATGATACTGCCCGTTAACAAATCAATGTGTTCATAGGCCTAACCACGACCCAACAGACCGACCAACTACGGTTTTTAAGTTTGTGTTTGTTTTATTTCTGTACTATATAAATCAACAATAGTAAAAAAAATAAACATTCCCGATATTATTAAAAAATAATCTTGTTCATTAGCGTCTAACAAATTCAGGGCTAAAATATATTTGTAACCTAAAATCTGAAGTAACAACTGGGGAAGTCAAATAACAAGCAGTGACAAGTCACGTGACGGATGCTGATTGGTCAGATCCAGAATTTTAAAATCGAACATAAACCAGAGAGAAAATTGTAAATTTTAAATCAAAATTTCTAAATGTAAATTTATAAATTAAATTCATTATAAACCAGCCCTTAGGCGGTGTCGAGATTATGAAAAAATATTTAATTTAAATTGGGATTTAAATCGTGATTTAATAAAATAATGGAGAAAGAAATTATAGTACATGCATAAGAAGAAGTTGTATTTATTATTTTGCTACCATTCCATTACCTGATATCAGTGTTTTGCGAATACAACTTATCTAATCGAATTTGTTTCAGCTGAAGAACATCTTGTCGATCAGATTGGGAAGCAGTTCAGGCGTGAAGCGTAAACGTAAGCAAATGACATGGTTTTGTAAGAGTTATCATCCCGCGATGGGCTGGGGCATTCGTTTTGAAATCTAGTTATTGTAAAAGGTCAGGCTGCATGCAGCGCAGGCGCAAGCACTCATACACACCGCATTCGCATTCTATGCCATACACATATATTCTCCTACACCGTCACGACAAATAGAACAATTGCAGTTCTTGTGAAAACGGCGCTGATTTAGACCGATTGATTCGGATCTTATTACCCACCGAGATTTCCTTTATGCTTACTACAGTGTAAGCCCCGCTAGATTCCTTCTCAGTTTTTACTACTACTGCTTTAATAGCAGCTCAATAGAAAGGGTAATTTATTTTAATTTTCTTTGTGCGTTATGTAATTGGCTTCTGTTTATAGTAGTAAAAGTGGCGAAGTCGTTAAATTTTACTACGTATGTATTATGATCTTGTTACCACCACAATTAATTTAGGTAGGTGATATATTTGCTATGAAATTATAACTATATACCTATATTATATTTTTCTAATATTATTGACATTTTAATTACAAATATACCTTACATGTACCAAATTTTAGATTGTTAGCGTTATAAAGTTACCAATTTAATTTTGATGGCCTAAAAAATAAAATAAAGAAATTACTTAATTTTCTTGTAATAACGTATGTCCCATAGCAAATTTTTAACAAAAGATTTTCTTAAAATTTTGTAATACTTAATAATTAACCGTTTCTTAAACCCGTTTGTCACGATCTATAATTTCGGGTAGAATTATGGATAGAATTCTGAATTCACCAATTTGTAGAGTGCCAAATATACTGTAGTATTATAAAGCACTCTACACTTGTATAATCGTGAAATTAAAACTTGTATAATTAAAATATAAAGATAAACAAATAATGATTAATTTAGAAGCAAAACGAAATAAACACTTTTTATTATAACAACATTCAACTTGTTATTTTTTCTTGATCGAACATACTTGATGTTCGATCATTACAAGATTGCTAGATCATAACATATATAATTTATTCCCAACAGAAATCCAATTACAGGGAAATATAAATATCAGCAAAAACTGACACAAAATAAATTATAACAAACATGCATAATAAAATGAAATTTGAATATTTAACAAATTATAAAAATGGATAACACAAATGGTGTTTTGCATTGCGGGCACAGTATGTGGATCGGAGATCTTTTCAAGACATAGTGTTTGGAGTGGATAGATGGTAGGTCCTGTGGTATATAGACGACAATCTGGGTATATGAAATTGGATACAAGAGATCAAATATGGTGCATCAATAATGTTATTCAGCAGTAAGCGTAGAAATTTTGCCGAATAAAAATTTCTGCTGTTAGACAAAGACAACATATTGTGACGACCTAATGTATTCCATATCTATTTTCCAACTATTGACTTCTAAGTACTATTACTATTACTAACTTTAACACAATTATAGGTTATATACATGCATAAGTCCAAACAGATACGTACACAACTATTGAAGTTTGAACCTTATTTATCTACAAATTTTGAAAATGTAAAATTTTTGTGTCAAAGTAGTCGGTAAAAACACCGTACTTCAAAAAGTGTTCGTTAAATAAAAGAAATCAGTTATATATTATCATATACCAGATTGAATAAAAATTATTTTACCAGCATATTATTTTTATTGCCACATTAAATATTATTTTGCTCAACTAAAAAGTCATTTTAATTCTGGGGAATGCATTGCCTTAAGCATCCCAATTCGAATTTAATTAGTATCATAACTTTTTCGCATTGAATAAGAATAAGAGAAAAGGCTAAACTGCTATAAATACTTGTGAACACCTTAACCAGTCATTCAACCAATAAAATAAGTATTTTTTATCGAACAATTTTGACAAGCACATTTCCAGTGGCGGGTCGATTACCAAAAAGTTGTTTCTTCGTTAAAGGACCCATTAACACAAGCCATAAAAAGCATTGAATTGCAATCGATCAAGGAATGCAGTATGTTCTTGAAGAAATGATGTTGATTATTTTTTGCTTCGTTAAAATTTTTTAAAACATGGTCATGTCACTTCAAACAAATCGCTGATTGCAGTAATCATCATCCAAGTTTTTATGCTGTATTTTGCACTTGTGGCACAAGATATAACAAAAATATATAAATGTAGGAAAAGACATTCCAAGTTTTTTTAAAGTATTCAATTTACTGGAACGTCTCTGTTAATATAATACCGGCAACCAATTGTTTTATGGAACAGTCTAAATATTTAGAGAAAGGAATATCTATAAAAATATATTTATAAAAATGCTAACAAAAAATGACATCCAAAGTAGAAAAATCCATTATAAATAAAATCTAATTACATAAAGTATGAAATGGTCAGACACGGTCAACTGAGAAAGGGACACTGGGCGATAGCCAACTGGGTGCCAAACATCTGGGTGATAAAATAATAGATGTATAGAATTACCAAATAGTTCGTCAGGATAGGTTATATGTTTAGAAAAATCAAATCGTCAATTTTAACTATTTTTTTTTTTTTTGTTGCAAAAAAAGCGCTCAGATGACCGTTACTTACGCGCGAATGCTGGTACGATGAAATCTTCTCAAGATTTTGATACACGAAAATCCCAGAATATTGTCAACATTTTATAATAATTTTATTATTATTAAGACTTTGTTTTCCATCTACATATCTACATATATTACCGTATTCATGAAAGTAAAAATTTTGAATGGACTCCTATGTAACTAGAGAAACAATATAATAGTCACTACAATAGTCTACAAATTACTTACTTTGTAGACCGTTGCTAATAGACCTTTGGCCTGTAACAAGAGCAAAAACTGGTCTGAGGAATGTTAAATTCTAGCAGAATATTTGTTAAACGGCACTACGATTAAAAATATATTGTTATACGTAATATATAAATCGCTTTACCAGGAGTAGTATATTGCACCGCAGCGACGCCCTTAGTTTATTAGATAACAATATGATTACGTACGACTGTACTTTTAAGGATGCAAAAAAGTTTGCTAAAACTGTTTCTCGCAAAATATATTTTAATCACAAGTTATTACATTTTACAGCTTGAGTGTTTCTACAAAAAAGTCCTATATACATATCTAATTATTATGTACTCCTAATTCCTCATAAATGTTCATTTTTCTATTTCTTAACATCCAGTAAATAATTTTCCTGTATTTAAACATGAACTTGACTTAAATGAAGTTGCAAAAATCTATAAAAGTAAGAAAGGTAGTAAGTTTTTCCTCGATTATCTCAAATTCATAAAAATGGACTAATATTGGTTTTTGCTAAAAGCTCTTCAATTATTCACATTCCGTAACAAAATCATATTCAAAAATCTGTTGTGGCCAGCACAAGACCTTCCGTCAACTCAATGTATTTTGTACAAATCCCATAACAAAAATTCCTTTGAAAAGATTATATAAATTCAATAAAATTATAACATGAACATACACTACCTATGTAAATTGCACTTGACACTGCTTTCTTAAGTTTTTCGCTATTTTATTAGGGGTCGCTGTTTCTTACTCTTCTCTTCCACTCATTTCTGTCCAACTCATTTTCTTCACACAGTTCTTCCTCTCTCAAGTCTTCTGCGATACAGTCCTTCCATCTTCTCTTTGGTCTTCCACTGCACGTCACTTGCGAGAAACACTATGACACTTTCTGACCCTATTCTTCCATCTTTGGTCTTGCACTCGTGCTTACACTTGACACTGACATTTGTCAATTAGATTTTTTTGCATATATCAACTGTTTCCATGATAAATAGCAAAGCTGACTGATATTTGAAAGTTAATCTCTTCATAACTCTTTAACTCTATATCTGTTGAATATAAAGGCAAATGTACAATCAAATCGTATAGAGAAAAGCATTTTCCCTAATATTTATAACATAAAATGTCAAAAAATAATATGTAACTGCGTTTTTTTAAAGAAAAACTATTAAAAACTTCAAATAAGCGTATTTCTGGTGAATCAATTATAACCAAAATATAATCAGCTCTTCATATGGATGTAAAAAAGAGGAATACGAAATAATTATAATTTTTAGAATTGTAGTATTGAAGTTATCGTGGGAGAAAAATTTGTCACACACGGACACACACACGGACACACACACGGATACACACACGGACACACATACAGACATTATCTTAAAAATAGTAAATTCGTATAGTAGGGACCCTAAAACGTGCTTATTCATTAAAAACTGACCACCGAATTTTTTGACCAAAGACAATACCTTCCTTACCTAAAGGTGACGGAAGGTAAAAAGCCTGCTTTATTTATCGATTGTATCGATACCTCAAGTTTTCATTATAATAAGCGGTTTATGCCCAGTTTCACCGACACCACTTAAGAATTTAAGTTTAGTTTAGCCTTAATTTAGTTTTATTTCGTTGCACCGTGCGCTAAACTCTCTATAAATAACTTAAGGCTTCTAAAAATTTAAGCCTTCGTTTTTCTTTCAATGTTTTACTTTTTAATATAATTATGAATATATAATTACAAAAATTTTAATTTAGCACTACAGTGTGTCACCTATAAACCAATTATTAGTTTGTTTACCAGTATTTGCAACAGGAAGGCACTTATTGACAAAAGGAGATTTCAGTGGTGTACATGAGTCCTCTGTTTCAAGAATTGTAAAACGAGTATCTAAAGCAATAGCTCGATTAGCTCCACGTTTTATAAAGTTCCTCACAACCAATGCTGAAGTTATGAGAACTCAGAACAGTTTTTAACTATAAGTTTATACGAATTGAGAAGACTTAATAATAAGCATCTTTCATCGTTGGTGTAGTTAGCACTTCGTGTTTGCTTTCTTTTTTCGTCTGATGCCATTTTTGCTAAAAACAATGAATATATTTAATTACACTTCAATTTTAAAAACTATAATTTTATTTGAATTTTGAATCGAACTTACCAATATAACCTCCAAACCAGGCTCCAAACTTTGACACAAACAAAATCAACTATGAAAAATTTTATTTTTCTTTTTACTAAAAGTACAATTTAAACAGCTTAAAAATTTATAAACTACATTTACTTAAGGTTATTAAAAAAAATCTGTTGTGGCCAGCACAAAACCTTCCATCAATTCGATGTATTTTGTACATATCCTACACCAAAAGTCCCTTGAAAAAGATTTTGTATATCCTGTAAAATTGTAACACGAACACACTATTTTTTACAAATTCCATACCGAAAGTTCCTTTTCCTATTTTATTAGAGGTCGCTGTTTCTTACTTTTCTCTTTTACTCATTCCTGTCCAACGCATCTTCTTCACACAATTCTTCCTCTCTCAAATCTTCTGCTACACAGTCCTTCCATCTTCTTCTCTTTGGAGGGACACTCTATCACATTCACACATAACTTTCTGACCCTATACTTTCAACTTTGGTTTTGCATTTGACACTGACATCTGTCAATTAAATTTTTCTGAATATATCTGTTGTTTCCATAATTTTAACAAAGCTGACTAATTTTTGAAAGTTAATCTCTCTTAATGTCTCTATAACTCTATATCTATTGAATATGAACGAA
This sequence comes from Ophonus ardosiacus, assembly GCA_943142095.1. Lineage (NCBI taxonomy): Eukaryota > Metazoa > Arthropoda > Insecta > Coleoptera > Carabidae > Ophonus > Ophonus ardosiacus. Next base: position 32,021,650 of record OW964830.1, read on the forward strand.
ACTTTATAATCAAACCGTATAGATAATAAGATATTCTTTCATATTGATAATCACAAAATGTCGAAAAATAATATTTAACTGCGTTTTTTTCAAGAAAAACTGTTAAAAACTTCAAATAAGGGTACTTCCGGTGGATCAATTATAACCAAAATCTAATCAGCTCTTCATATGGACGTAAAGAAGAGGAATACGAAAGAATTATAATTTTTAGAATTGTAGTATTGGAGTTATCGTCGGAGAAAAATTTGTCACACACGGACACACATACACACACACGCACACACACACGGACACACTCACACACGCACACATACATACATACATACATACATACATACATACAGACATCATCTTCAAAATTGTAAATTCGTATTGTAGGGACCCTAAAGCGTGCTTATTCATTAAAAACTCACCACCGAATTTTTTGACCAAAGACAATACTTTCCTTACCTAAAGGTGACGGAAGGTAAAAATATGTGTGCAACAGTAGATAAAAATTAAGGGATCTTGATGTAAGTTCAGTTTTACTAAGTGTAAATTTAAGAAACGTCGGTGCAACCGGGCATTAACCAGTGAATTCATTAGCCGGCGTTTGTTGCATTTATGTTTCTCGTAAAATTCATATAAAACAATATTCTCCATTATAAATCCCCCAGTTTCTCTTACCGCCAATCTGGTACTTCCTACAAGCCATCACCATCACCTCCTGCATAAAAGTGCAGACTGTGTTAGGGCAGGGAAAGTCGCAGTCGCACGATCAGGCAGTGAGTGAACACGAAGTTTATGGGTTCGCCAGTTTAGCTCCAGCATAGCCAGTTCAGGGATCCCGCAGATACACACCGAGATTAAATAATGGCCAGCACGAACGGTACCAGCGGCTCATGCCAAAGGTGTTATCATACAAGATTTAAATTGAGTTTTAGGGAAGGCAGTGAAAGGCGGAGGATATAATTATTGGGTTTGCAAGGAAAATTAAGATTGCTGTTTTATGATCTAGAAGTTATCTACTTCATTTTGTACTATATTAGCTCGATAGATTTGTAAATTGAAAATTCGAATTCAACTAACGATATAAAATAAGGAAACATTTTTGTTATTTTTATTGTTGCCATAATTCTTAACTTCCGGATAAATTTAATTTTGTTTTCAAAGATTATACGAGGGTTACATTAGAATTATTGAGAATGAAATACAGATTAATTATTTTTTAGAATTTTATATTAAATGTATGTAAAGTACTTTACCAATAAGTTTCTTCTTTAGAAGGAATTTTCTGCACCGTAATTTTTTACACCTATAAAAAATAGCCCAAATCGTACATTGCCAAATCATGTGGTAGGTGTTCTATTACATTTTTTTCGCAAAAAACTGAAGAAAATACATTGTAATTAATGCCATATTTTTAATTACAAATTTAAGTTCGGACTCAACTTTTGCACCTTAATTTAAATGTCAAACAAATAATTGTTTAAAATAATAGCGTTGCATTATTTTCTAATTTTCAATAAATCTATCGTGACCCTATTATTACTAGGGTTTTGCAGATATCGGTTTACCGAGATACCGGATGAAAATTTTACGGTATTATTACCGGTATTTATTTAATAATAGACAGTTTTCACATAACGCCAAATCAGATATGTAAACGTTAATATTACAAGTAACGTAAACGTTATTCTGTACATCAAAATATGTTTTCACATACCATACACGTTATTTTATCTGTCACACAAGGAAAATGAAAGGTGAATTGAAAAAGCTTATTTTGATTGCTTAGTGTGCAAATTTTAGTGAGAAATTTTTAATCAATGTCATAATAAAGTACGTATCACACAAACAATATTACTTACTGTCTTGCAACCTCTATATACAGGGTGTTCCATTTAAATGTACCACCATTGCTATCTCGAGAACTATAAGAGCTACGAGGTTGTGTGCCGTATTTTGAGAACCACTGGTCAAAAAAAAATATTTTTTTTAGGCTCATTGTAATAGTCTTATAAAATGGTGGTTCTTTGCTAATGGGGAAGTTGAGCGATTTTTTTTTATTATTTTATTCCATGGGAAATGACTTGAAAAATGATGTAACATGTTTTATTTTTTCAAAAATGCCCAGATTTTCCGGAAAAGCCGATTTTAAGCTGGGATGACGTCGGTAGAGGCTTGACGTAACGTATGTCGACTTTATACACTGACGCAGGCGGTTGCGGTTACCAGTCACTTGAGACTGAGGTGTTGTTCGACCTACGTTCAAGTGGTTCGCTTTCACCGTTCTGTCTGAGTTTGCGCATAACTGACTTGTGACGTACTTAGAGTTTACCCAAAATATATTAATTATAAATAAATGGAGCAATAATTTTAATTTTTAATTTCAAATTCAGCAGTCATTTGTGTTATATTTGTGAGAAAATAGTATGTTATGTAGAATTTTTACCATGCTAAACTTCCCCATTTAACCAACCTCGTAGCTCTTATAGTTCTCGAGATAGCAGTGGTGGCAAACTTAAATGGAACACCCCGTATAGTTGCACAAAATGAAATGAAACTGAAACGTTGCAGCTATCTTTCTCTAAAAGTTTGGTTATGTCTGCTTTTACCTCAAATATTAAATAGTTTTCAACGGACGCTATTTCTGGACAAATAAGGTTAAACGCTACATATATACCGTAAAGAAATTACGTACGCATGCACATTGAAATCAAAATGAGTTATAGCATTTACGCTATTTATTTTTACGTTATGTGAAAAATAGCGAGCGTTTAACGTTAGACGTTCTGTATATGTTGAGGTTATGTTTCCGTAAAAAGTGGGACTGTAACTTCGTTTTTGCTGTTCTTAGCGTTAACTTTAACGTGAAAAGACTAATTAAATGCGGTAAACATTGGAATTTAAAGTAGGTACCTTATTTTTAAAATAAGGTGTTTTCTATTTAACGTTTACTTTCTTTCATTTTAGAAGTTGCAATAACTCCCTATTTTTTACGTTACCTATAATTTTAACGTTTACACTATCTTTTTTGACGTTATGTGAAAAATAAATGTAACTTGCCTCAGTTTGCTTTGCCATAGTACCTGAGAGATCCTATTTCTAATTCCAAATAACTTTTTTAAATATTAAATAATATAAAATATAATTTCCAGTTTTAAGCCGGATTTCAACGGTATTATATTTTCCACGATTAAAAATATGCATATATGTGTATATCGATTATATGCCTGTTATACGCTTGTCAGAGTGAAAAATATGTTCGGTTTCTTATATGTAGTTCTTATGACGTTGTTGATGCCCTTTGCATCAGAGACTGTAGTTATTTATACACAACTAATATTATTTCTAATTGTTTCGTATTTTGAAAATATATGCTTGATTAATTATAAATTAAAGTCGATATTTATAAAACATAAAATTCACGTCAGGTACATCTTAAAATATGAGTATTGATTGTATTGGATAGGTACCAATGACGTCAAGACGTTTGTGTAATAAAATAAATGACTATATAAATCTAAACTTGTAGAAATAAAGTTCAGGTTTTGTTTTTTATCACAGGACTATGAATTTTATGATAAATTAATGTTAAGTGATTAAAAAAAAAACTTTATAAATTTGCTTCATAAATTTTTTATATATATTTTTTTGTACATATCCATAAAAAGTTATTAATAAAGTGTCACCATATTTTTCCTATTGAGTTAGATATATTGTGCATTAAAAAGCAATTCCATAACAATACATTATCAAAAGAAATAAATCTTTTTTATAGTGATATATTTTATATTAGTTTAGTGTAGTTACAAGGCAATATTGTAAATAATATTAATTAGATTATAGATACTCATAAATTAATGTTATTACACATAAGCGCAGTTTTTCTTGTATACATTCCTGCGACATTCCAGTTTTTATTACAATTTTTAATTTTCTGCAAAAATATTGCTTTATTATCAGTATATTAATTATCTAGTAACAATTCAGCTATATCTTTATGTATATTTTCTGTTTACTTATACAGTAAGTACAACTTTTATAATACCTGGGATATGACGTATGGTAACGATTTTTACTTACACCTACAAAAATTATTTCTATTTTGTCTAGTTTGTTAACAAATAACAACTGAGTTATTATTTCTCTTATAAAATCTTTATTTTCTCTTCTTTTTTTGTTTTTGTTTATAAAGTGGCACTTTATTTTTATCTAGTGAATAATTACTTTAATTATTTGTTAATTGTTTAGCAGTAGTTTGGTTACTTTACTAAAATAAAAGTAGGAGTAATACATTACTTATAAAATAAGGATTGATGAAAATTTCTTTAATCACTATTGACTTAAGAAAATTCAGTATAATTAACAATGGTTTTATAATGGTACAGTTTAATTTTTTCAATATGTTTGATCAAGGTCAACTGTATCATGAACGAATTTGCAGGCTGACATATTTATCTCTCTTATATTATGTGTTTCATGATTATTGAAAAAAAAAAATAATTAAGTATTCCTGAGATAATTTTGAGTAAAAATATCATTTGAACATAGGTCTTATTCCTTCTAGTTATGGAATTACAAAGGATCTAAGAATCATAAATAGAAGCATTTTTTTAAATATTTAATTAAAAATCAAAATACGAATTAGAAAATTATTAATTCTAGTTATAATAATTGTTTTCCGTAGCACTAAATGTTGTCCATTTCATAATAAATGCTAAAAATATTGAGGTAAAATATATATATATATATATATAGTTTCATTTTGCATTGTTGTATCATTATTTGTTGTGATTAAAAGAATTTCATAAGAGTTTAAGTTGATAGTAACTCGTGAACCGCTCATGATATGAAAGAGGATTTTATGCCGAATTTAAATTTGTAAACCGCGTTATCCTATCTTTAACATGTTATAGTGTGAATGAAAATAAAGTTGTGGGATATATTACTTAATTCGATGCCACGAAAAATGGAAACTGTTTTGTTTAGACTAAATATTAAATACATAAGGTAATACTTCAATTTTTTGTGTAATTTCAATTACTTTTATAAATTGTTATTTGGGATAATTATTTTTTAAACTAACTCTTTGACAGTTCATCCTAAGTGAAAAGTGTTAGGATTCTTTTTTTGTATAAAAAAATGGCGAGCTTGAATTTCGTTCTCTTATACTTTTTATCTCGGAGATACTGGAAAGGAAGATATTGTCAAAAAACTGATTTTGACCCCCATTTTTGTAATATGACGGAGCGAGCGGCATCGCCCCAAGGTCGCAAATTTAATATTTTATTCAGAATATGAAACCGTACTAAGCTGCCAATGTGCAAAACTCCTGGATTATTTTTCCAAACAAAACTACCCATTGCTTGGACTACAATCGAAACTAAAAATCTGAATGTAGGTATCCATTGAAACTAAATTTATAACATAAAAAGTTATCCTTATTATTGCACTAATGAGGTGACAGATAGAATTATACTCATTTACATAACTAATAACTAATATGGGGTCCCGTGGCCGCGTGCCTGAGTGTCTGGTCGCGAACCTGAGAGAACCGGGTTCGATCCCGACCGGCGCCAAATATTTCAAATTTTAAATTACACAAAAGTGACCCCCCAAATATGTCATCATCATTACCGATATCTGCGACAAAGCAGATTGGCACACCTAGAAATAGGTAATATTTATATTTATTTATTTACATAACTAATATGTTCTTGTGTATTATTTTGTATTATTGTACAACTATTATAGAAACAAGTAAAAAATTATGAAATAGAAATTACAAATTAAAATAATTTTATTCACTGTAATAACTCTTTCTGTATCTAATTTCTCATCATAGTTTTACATTAAATAAACAATTTGCATGTTATCTCATACATCAAGAAAAACATGTCTAATTATTCAATATTTCTAAGGTATTATTATTGACACATTTCTTATAAAATATTTTTTGCGCTTTGGAATATTCTAGGCGCCTCAGTTATTTTACTCGTGTAATAGAAATTCATATCACATACTAAATATAATTATTAACGGTGAAAAAAGTGTTACCGGTATAATTTTTATTCTAAGTCTGAGAGTTACATATAGTTTGCCATGACACTCAAGGACGGACATAAAGAATTTCACGCTTGTTTAAATTGTGCCGGAGTTTTTAATATGATTTTTTCCTTGTTTTTATTTATTTATCAGTGTTTGTTGTTTATGAAATATACTCGGAGCTAATTCACTGATTTATATGTGTATAGCATAATAAATATTATTTGATTGAACGTATACGAGTATGTAATTAATGTATGTTTGTTTAGATACTTGTAAATTTTTATCAGGTGTTGTTTCATTATGGAATTTTCTAGATCTATTAAGATATTTTTATTAATATTTAGAATTATACCTGTACCGGTAATGGTATAAATAGCCCTGCGCAACAGCGCAACGATTCATTTCATTTTATTAGACGTGAGATAGGTACTTCGGTACGAATCTATATTAATAAAAATATTAATAAAAATATCTGATGTGGACACCACATGACTTCCTGTACACCTGTTACACTATACATATTTTGTTAATAATTAAAATATGTATTATTACAGACCCAATCATAAAATTGCACGTATTTTTTGTCCTAATTCATAGCAAAATTACAGAAACCAAAAAGTACATCATTTTTAAATTTACATATATCGCTTATACAAAGAGCTAATTTAATCATGTTTTCGACGCAGAATTCAATTCTCTAAAACTTTTATTTGAAACATTTGTTATTAAAATCAAAATAACACTATTTTTTTCAAGAAAAACTGATAACAGCTTCAAGTAAAGTATCACTTCCCGTTAGATTATTTTAACCAAAATCTATTATGTTATTCCCATTGATATAAAAGTATTATATACCAAATTTGAAAAGTTTTGAATTATATTTTAATATAGTTTTTCATTGAAATCTATTATAGGCTTCAAGTAAAGCACCACTTCCGGGTAGACCATTTTAACTAAAATCTATTATGTTATTCCCATTGATATAAAAGTCTTATATATCAAATTTGAAAAGTTTTGGATTATATTTTAATATACTTTTGCATTAAAATCTACTATAGGTTTCAAGTAAAGTACCACTTCCAAAAGTTAGGTAATGACCAAAAAGGGAGGTGCACAACTAGATGTTATAACAGTCATAAATACAAAATTTTAACTTTCTACGGCTTCCCGTTTTTCAGTTATGCAAGATACGTACGTACGTACGTACAGACGTCACGACGAAGTTAGTCAAAATGGAAACCGAAATTTTTTCGCGATTACAATACTTCCTTTACTTCGTACAAGGAAGTAAAAAGAAGAAGTTTCTTGATATATTCTTTTACATTATTTTTCGACGTAGTCTCTTGCGAAGTCCATGCATTTGGCCCATCGATGCTGAAATTCCATGATTACGGTGTTATAAAGTACTTCGTTCTGGTATGTGGAATATTTCTTTACGTATATAAATAAAATAAATATATCATCACGGCATATTACCCATTTCTGAGTGTGCCACAATCTGCTTTATCGCAGATACCGGTAATGATGATGACATATTTGTACCGTGCGGGCGCTTACCAGTTGTCTCCTCACGGGCACTCATTGCTGGCGTGAAGAGTGCACCACAGGGGTCAACCGGTTCCCCAGGTTCGCGGCCAGACACTCTGATACGCGGCCACGGGATCCCATATTTTCCTTACGGCTGTTAAAAATTTTTAGTGGACGAAAATCGTTGCCCTCGCAAGTGTTTTTTTAAGGTTCGGATATACATGAAAGTCGCAAAGTCGGATGGAGCTAGATTAGCTGAATAAGAAGCACAAGGTATTATTTCAAAGGCACACCGGTGAATTTTAGTCATAATAATAATTATTATTGTAGATGTGAGCTCTGAAACGTTATCTTAATGGAACAGCTCAACAGCACTAGCACACCTTTCGTTAGCATTTCAGATCACTTTTTCCTTATTCCATCACGAATTTTGAATAGTCCCAATAGACACTTACAGAATTGACGTCATATGCAAGAGAGAGAGATAGAAGATCATGCTTCCAAAGAAATCTTTCCTCGTTGTCGTATGTCCCACTCCCTGATTCTATCTGTCATTATGTTTGCATCTGTTATTCAGTGTTAACCTAATTCTTTATGATTTGTTCGTTGTGTTCAATAAAAATGAGTTTAAAACCACAAGAAGTGCGTGGGGCAACTTTCTTTATTTGATAATATTGAAGATCACTCGATCATTCAACAAAAACTATGGCTGGAGGTTAGAAATCTATGGCTGATGACAGGTCTTTGTTTGGACTTGGTAACCATAGCAACCTTTAGTTCTATTCTTTCTTGCTAGATGCGCTCTTGCCAGTGTTGTATAAAATACTTGCAAAAATGTATTTCAAATAGAAAATACAAAATACTAAACAAAAGTATTTCACATGTTTGATAAAATACAATTATTTTTTTAATATTTCAAATATACCAATATTTCAAATACTTTCAAATATTTCAAATACTTTTACTTTCAATTATTTGAAAATAAAGACGATACGTTATGGTATTGTAAAAATGTTTTTCGTATTCAACTTATTCGCATATTTTTATTAATATTAAAAAAAAACTTCTACATTAATATAGGCAAGTGTCTATTTAAGAAAAAAATTGAGAATTATTCCATGTTATGTTACTACGATACAACACATGACGGAGGGTTTCTATTTCATACAAAAATTTATTTCAAATACTTGTGTATTTTAAATTAAAAAAATGTATTACAAATATTGAAAAATAGTATTTCATACAAATAATAGTATTTTAATTTATTAAAATATAAAATATTCGTGAAAAGTATTTAAACTAAAAATAGAAAATACTGTTATTTTCAAGTATTTCAAATAATTACTTAAAATATTTTATGTAATTCAAATACTTATTTCAATTACTTATATTTCAAATACTATACAACACTGGCTCTTGCATATTGCAATTGTGTGTCTATTGTCTTATGTATGATCCTAAGGAAGATAATCCATCATTATTATTGTAATGCTTATTTATTTGGATGAAGTGTAAAATTAATAATTAAAATAAAAATTTATTGAACGAAAAATAAATAATAAAAATAACAAGCTCTATGAACAAACAAATAATGTTAAACATTAATTAAAAACTAATACCCAGTTGCGCGCTAACCCCTTACATTTTGAACTCGGCTTAAACAAAAAAATGCAAATCGAAATTTTACAGCAATATTTAATTACTAATTTGACGTTTCGTTTGATACGATATTGTCAATTTAAGGAACACTTAAAATTTAAGTGTCAGTGGTGCAACTGGGCATAAGAATATTAATAAACACTTAAATACTAAGAGCACTTACCTATATATTTATATTAATTATTATTATTAATCCGTAAACTCTTTTACCCTAGAAGGGTGTCGAGTTTATTTTAAAGTTCATTATATCTTTAGTTAGTGCATGTCATTTATTACGATCCTTCGTTAATTATTTTATTTGTGATTTGTTTATGTTTTTTGACTTAAAAATTTCATTTATTTCCGTGTCTTAGGATTTCCTTGGTCGACCTCTTCCTTTTTTTCCATATTGCTTTGTTGTGCATATTATTTTAACTTTTAATATTAATATATTTATTTATTTCATTAACTATTTATTTCATTTCGCGTTCCAATCTCAGACTACCGGTATTTTTATAGCTAACTATTTATGTTCACATGTCTCAATATAAGACTGACTTTGCCACCACACGTTTCATTACTAGACTAATAAGCAGACTGCCGGTTGTAGACTGACTGACTAAACTTGACTAAATTAGACTTTCTCACGTAGAACCTGTCCCCTTTCAATACAGTTCCCATTAATTCTAGAAAAATCCCAGAAACTCTTCAACGTTCGCGAACAAGGTCACGCCACACACACGTCAATCGCATGCGGGTGCGCAATAATTACGTAATCGCCTTTCAGAAGGTTCAAGTTACAAAGACACGCGGCCCTCATGTTTGTTTACTCAGCTGCGCGTGGTAATTAGCCCGCCGGCAGGTCCAGACATGCTTCGCTTAGTGGCGTCGGCAGCGCGCACGCTACAATATTCTGCTCGCCTTCTAAAAAATAGAAGTTATGGTTTTATAAACGGCACCTTCATTACTTTTTTTGGGAGGTGGCCAATCCCTTCTCTTGCTTCCACTGTTGCGACAGTTAATTTGATTTTGATTCAGGTTGAAAGTGGTGAACCCAGGAACAAATCTTTCCATAAAGGTATTAAAAACAACTTCATAACGGCGTAACAAGTTGGACATCTCGATACGAACACGTTTCTGATCAACCGATAGAAGCCGGGGGACTTACAAATATCTCACAGAAATTTTAGCTATTTCTAAATCATATTGGTCAGAATGTTTTTAATACGTTCATAGGAGGAGCCCAAAAACTTTTGCAGGATTTGATAGCCAGGTGTAAATGTTATTAGAGCGAATTTTATTGAATCTGCTTGACAAAGTCTGAAAGTTGAGATTGTCGAGATTTCAACCTCAAGATTGATTTTAATCTCGTGGATCAAGATAAGAAAATAGTTGAGATCGAGATAATAAAATATGTCGATAAGTTTTGTCTTGCGGTAACATTAGACTTAAACATTGAATTTGAAGCACAAACAGATCTGCAGAAAGCAGATACAAATTCTCAATATTTGGAATAGACTTTAGATTTTTTATTGTCAGTATCTTCGGCATTACATATTTAGGGAAGCAATCACTTTGTAAGAAACCTAATTTATGAAAATTTTTTTATAGCTGGAAATATTTTTTCATTGTTGTGGCAAATATATTTTGTTCTTCTGCCTATTAATCTTGCTGACTGGTTCAAATTTTCAAATTCTGCCATTGAATTGGATTATTTAGTTTGAAAGACATTCTCCTGTACCTAATAACTTTGAATTCATTCAGGTTATGAAAAGCGAAGTTTTTTAACTTTGTTAAGAAAATTAATAATTAATTACACATTATGAAAATAATTATACCAGAATTATAAAAATAAATGGTTATGAAATGAAGGATAAATAATTGTGAGAGCGATAACAAAATCTAAACTTCCGTGTGGGGTAATTTTCACGCAATAATAACTCCATTTTTTTCGCATTATAATGAGTAACCGCATGATCTAGTTGTGCACATCTGGCTTGTGCAAATGAACCACTTAACACCCACAAGGCTCAGCTGAGCGATTGGCATGCGTTAAGCACACCAATTACATTTGCGCGGAGAGGTTAGCTAGAAGTAATATGGTTGGCCGCGACCACGGTAACAAGTGGACACACACACACACGTACGCTGCATTATGCAGTGGCAGTGTCGCGTCGCTTTGGCTGCGGGCGCTATGACATTGCGAAACCAGAGAGCGTTAAATCAGCCGGCGCTGCACTGCGTAACGGTCAGGTGGCCACGCCTCTAGCCCAGGGGTACAGTATTATTAGCAGAAAATAAAAATGCATATTATCTATGTACAATGTCACTAAATAAACTAGGTTATATCTTAGGCGTACATGTATACTACACTTTATTATGTACCTGATTATTTATTATTTTATTTGAAATCGGCACTAAAGTGCACAAAAATAGTCATTAAAATTTCAGAAATCGGCACTTAAGTTATTCAATATACGACGAATTCATGTAAATGCAATGTTGCCTACCTTATAATAATTATACATACATACATACATACATACATACATAAAATCACGCGTATCCCACTTAGTGGGTTAGCAAAAACCCGAAAAAAAATATATTAACAATAGGGAAAGGGATAAAAAAAAAATCATCTTTCGCCACACATTCCTGTGTCTCTCCATTCTCATAAAACATTCTTACTAACCATATATCTTCACACCGCAACATTTACAAAACAATCATCCTTCGCCACACATTCCTATCCAGGCACACTTCTTTCACCTCAGCCACATTCATAATCGTATTCATGCATGCTCTTCTTCTCTTTCCACTCGGAAACTTACGCTCCTTCAAAACACTACCAATCACATCCATCCACTTACACACTGGACGGCCACGCAATCGAACACCCTCAACTTTACCAACATATATGCGTTTTACAAGTCGTTCACTCATCATTCTCTCCACATGGCCAAACCATCTCAACTGACTCACTCCAACTCTCTTAACAACATTCTTCCTAACCATACATTCTTCATACACCAAATTATTCCTCACGCGATCCCGTCTTGTATACCCACAAACACCACGTAAATACCTCATTTTCACGGCAGTCACTCTCCTTTTATGCTTCTTCGTCCATGCCCAACATTCACTTCCATACATCAAAGCAGGCACCAGCACTCCATTATATACACTTAACCGAGCCTCTCTAGATACGTTTACGTGACGAGCAAACGTACCCAGAGCACCCATTACCTTACATCCCGCACTCACCCTCCTATCAATTTCTCGGTCAATTCGTCCATCTCTCGACACCATGCTACCCAAATATACAAACTCATTCACCTGCTCCAGTTTTACTCCATTCACCAACACATTGTACTCAGTCACCAATTCACTTCTTTCAAACACTAACACCTTAGATTTATCAACATTCAACATTAAATTCATACTTTTTCCAACTTCGTTAATTCTCTCTATCATTCTTCTCAGTTGCTCTTCATTTTCACTTAAAACAACTACATCATCCGCATACGTTAACGCAGGCACAATACTTTCATTGATTATTATATTAAAATAATTTGGATAAATGTGCAAGAAGAACGAATTAAATAATTCCGATGAAGAAGATTGAGATAACACATTTTATTTGGAGAGTCAACTTCAATGTCCAGAGGTTCGCAACACTGAACATAAGTACGTTTGTTTGACTGACAGAAACTGACAGATTTGTCAAAATAACCTATAAAAATTCAGAACTCATATTAATAATTGGAATAATACTACCATTTTAGTTTGAGTTCTGTATATTTTTTACGTACTTTTGTATATGTTCCTTTTTCCTGAAGAAGGTACCAGTTTATTGTGCCGAAACGTTGATTTTTTAATAAAAAAATATACAGAACTTAAACTAAAAAGGTAGTATTATTCCAATTAACCTATAAAAATACGTATTCCTTTCATTTTCATGAATTTTCGATTTTAAATAAAATTTATTATGCACCTATACCCAAAATTTCTTTTTATCGCTCATATGGTTTATTTTTCTCAGCCCTATGCTCTGAGCAGCAAAGTCCAGATTTGTGATAAAAATTAGAACTTCAGTATATTATGCGACGAGTTTATAATGATAGCTATTAATACATGAACATGAAGTTTACCATACGAGCCATGGCGAGTATCATACTTTATGCGAGTGTATTAATAGTCATTATACATGAATTGCATACACTATTTTTTCTACGACTATTCATAATAATTAAAAAAAAAAAACTATAAACCAATAAATTGGATATAAAATTAATCTGTACCATAATGATAATCTGTATCATAATGAAAAGAAAATAGGTATTATAATGATAATCAGAATCGTAATGAAAATTTGAATCATAATGTGTATCATACAAGTACAGATTACACATACTCTTACTTAATAAGTATATTAAAGCATAGGAATAGATAAATAAATTTTAATATGTCGGCACTGAATTGTCCATCAGGAAAAGGAAAGTTAACGTTTAAATAATTTTTCTACTTCCTTGGGTAAAGTATTCACACATTGAATGTCAGTCTAGAAATACGAAAATATGAATCAAGGGGAAAGAAAGAAGTAAGAAGGCCGATGAAAAAAGTAAAGTCAGAAAAGGTGATGTGTTTATACCGTGAAGTAAAGATGCTGATTTAATAAAAATATGACGACCGTTAAAAAACCTGGGTACTCCTCTATGAAATTTAATTATAGAAGATGCCATGCTTGAATGATGAAATTTGAACGTAAAGTTGTATTATGTTAGTGTTAGTGTATATTCATATTTAAAACAATTTACTGTTGGAATGAGTACTAAAACAATTTTAATAGTTAACCTACCATTCCTGTATACTTCTTTATGACATAAGTCACCAAGAGTTGTATGCACCGCCTACTTTGATTGGAGTGTTGGTAACTCGCTATTGCCATTTCTCTATTCGTTGTCACGGGACCGGAAGTGGAAGTGTTTTACTGGTAGCGCGATTAGTGCGTTCCGCTAGGCGGTAACGAATGAGAATGGAGTGTTTCCTTCCTCTACACTAATTACAATACATTTTGTGTAGAATTGTTGAGTGTGAAACACTCAAAAGTTAAAGCTTATTACCAAGGTTACCGTTTCTCATTAAGATATTCATATATTGCTTAAGCAGGAAGTTCAAACTTTGAAAACAAAATATATGTAGTAGGCAAATTGCAAAATCCGTATTTTTATAAAATGCATAGTCGTTTTCAAAGTAATTAGATGAATGAACTTTAAATGGACCTAATCTAACGCGCGGACCTATAAAACTCAGGTTGTTAGGTTAAGTTGTAGGTTGTGTTAAAATATTTTAGAATAATATCCTAGCTAACACCAAAACTGATCATTTTGAAAACGACTAGGTGTTTTAGAAAAAGACGAATACTTCAATCTACCTGTGACATATACAGGGTGTCCAAGTTAAGATGCTCATTATTAGGATCTCGGGAAAGGTACGAGATACGAAGTCGATTAAATTAGACAAAAGTTGCCACATTAGAAGACCGTTTTAGTGGTGTTTCGTTATTTGATAAAAAAAATGCATAGGTTACTAGATAAAGCAACAAATGTAAATTTAATATCACGGCATATTACCTATTGCTGGGTGTGCCAATCTGCTTTATATGTAGATATCGGTAATGATGATATATTCGTATCGCGTGGGCGTTTGCTAAGCGTTACTTTGCGGGCACCAAAGAGATCACTTTTGCGCCATATTTTTTAGCTTCATATCAATGTATAACTTGAATATGTTCATTTGTTTCAAATAAAAAGTAAATAAATATATCATCACAGACATTACCCATTTCTGGGTGTGCCAATCTGCGGAGTTCAAAATTTCGGTAAAGTGCACCACAGGGCCCACTTTTGTGCCATTTAAAATTCGAAATATTACTTTTGGTGTCGGTCGGGACCGAACCCGGTTCCCCACACTTAGGCACGCGGCCACGAAACCTTAAACACTGAAAATAAAACAATTATTATAAAAGTAACAATTTTTATATTCTTTTTGTATGATTAGCAATTTTAGCCGCTTGCACTGTTTCCAAAGTTTTAAATACATGCAAAATTGTTCAAATATGTTTGCAAATTGTTAATTACTGTTTCTTATTATAAATGAAGGCCATTTATAGCGCATCTATTATCCCAAAACCTAAATATTAGTTAGATGTGTAACCTCCATTAGTAAATTAAATTATAAACAATAAATCAACCATTAATCATAGTCAAATTTCTCAATCACGAAAGGACGTTCAATACTCCTGAAACAAAAAAGTTACACCTGTCTTCTTACATCACAGTATTGCAAGTTTCTATCCGAAATTTTAATTAATATGCAAATAACTCTCATAGAGCTCCATAAATTTTTCCACTGGTTTTTCTCTATCTGGTGGCTCTTAATTACCTTAATTACTAATTACTGTGATTAACATAGTCCGGAATCGCATATCAACGAGTAGAACGATAGATGCGTACGTGTAGTACTAGTACGTGCTAGTGCGTGCCGTATATGTACATGTGAGACACGATACTGATCTTAGCGTGTGTCAAGAGATCTGTAATTGAATAGTTTAATTGCAGGTTTAATGCTAAAATGATTTTTATGGAACATGCACATTAATGTTAAAACATTACGTGTTCTTAGCCTTGTTTAAGATGTCGTTAGTGCATGAGAGGAATTCGAATAGGAATATTGTTCGCGATGGAAATTACAAATGATATAAAATTATATATGTTTAAGTAATTGAGGCTATTAAAATTAAATTTATAGACATGTGTTTTACTTTTATTAAGGGTTTATATTAAAAGCCACTTATCATTAAATAATTCTTCATGTGTGTTTAAATATTAAATGTTCTGATGAGAGTATATTTATTATTATTGCGTTACATGCCCGGTTACAGAAACGTTCAACTCCTTGTTCCGTCAGCGAATCATCAAAATGAACAAATTCGAATCAGTTTCCTTGATCTTATAACATTTAAATCATTGCTGTCAAAAAATAGCGTTACATTTGTTCGTTTTAATGAACCGTTGATTGATCAAGGATAGTGTTGACGCCGAGACGAGATTTTTCTTGATCCCGTCTCGTCTTGAGTAAAATTTCGAGACCAAGATCTAAATAAATTTCAAGGTCAAATTCTCGATCGAGACGAGATTATATATTTTAAATCTCGACAACAAAAGACGAGATCTTGATCTTGATAAACTTACTAATTATTCATACAACAAAATTTCCATCATTTGATCATTCTGTAATATTTGACTTAGATTTCAGAGGGAAAACAAAAAAGCGCTAGCATTTTTCGTTACTCTTAATGTGTACATAAATTTATGTATAAGAAAATAAGAATCTGTAACATGATGAAGTAAAAGTGTTTATCCATATTGTGTTTTATATTTACTGTTCACTTTGGCTTGTGTTTATTCATTCTCTGATCAAAAACAAAAAAAGCCAAAAATTTCAAATATATATTATTTTAAATTGAGAAATGCACATTAAGTACATTACTGAAATAGATATTTGAAATAAATTAAGATCTAATTATTATTCAACAAAATGTAATTACAAATTTTGACTCGCGGCAACAATAATCAAGGAATTGATGAACGTTTCTGCAACCGGGCATTAGTGTGTTAAATGAATGGTTGGGGTTTTCTGATTCTAGTCCGATTGAATTACCTAATCTTGAAATTTATTTTCAAATTCCAATTTTCACGTCGTACAAAAGTGACCCCTAAGATTCATTTTCCGGCTTTCGTGTGTTAACCTCTGATAAATACCATCTACAACGTTGTTTCCCCAACTGTGGGCATCGCACATTTGGGTGATAAAGTTGTTAATATTTGTTTAGAAAAATCAGAGCGTCACTTTTAATTTTTTTCACTCACTTGACATCGCCCAGTTGTCCGTCGCCCATTTGTCGCATACCAAAAAACAGAGAAATAGCATGCGTTTTGAGTTATATTATCAGCAGCACAGATAGAGATTACGTTTTTGCTGTTAAATTCAGTAGTTTTTAATGGAAGGCCACACTACAATGGGGTAATATAATGAAATAAAATTTAACATAGAAAATGTTATAACATCGTGGATTATGCTAAACAATAATCAAATAACGTGGACTTGAATTTTTTGTAATTTATATTGGCGCTAAAAAGGTATCACGTGGTACGACTGACTGATAACATTTTTAATAAATTTTGTACATATAACTGTATGCAGTTTTTCTGTCATTGACTGCCTTGTCTTGTGCGTGATAGTTTTTTTTACATTTTGCGTGTTTATAAGTTTTCTATTTCTAAATATTTCCTAAATGTCATTAGCTTCTACGTCACATCCGAGAAAATTCAAGTTTTCAATGTTTTCAATGTTATTTATGATACAATTAAGGAAAGAAATAAATATACATTTTATAAGCGGATTGTTTAAGCGAAATATTAATTTCCGAGTTGATAAAGTGTCTATTGTCGAGTGGCTTTTTTTTAAAACTCCTACATTTAAGGCGTATTTTCTACTTCCGTTGTTAAAATTAATCAAAATTGTGTACGATGTAAATTATAATCTATGTGTTTTCATAATGCAAGTAACAGTTATGATTTTCTATTTTTAACTTCAAAATCATTTTGTACATAAATTTTATTTAATAATACATAATTAGATTCAATTAACCAAATATTTAATTAAGGATATTTAAATTCATTAGGCCGAATTCAGCACTTTTCTTTAGTCTACTGATCGTCTCTAGTAACCATAGAAATAGCTTGCATCTTTTCCTTACTAACGTATTATTACGTAAGGTTCTCTTTGTTTTGTTATTTTTAGGTAAGCTTCATTAGTTAAAGAAGAGTGCTGAATTCGGCCCATTTTTGTTGAAAGAATTTGGCACCTGCTAGAAATATTTTACTAATAAAATATTAACTCCAATTTTGGTCTAATTTCAATACATATCTTGTTGGAACATGAGGTTTCATTGATTTTTATTAATAAGTTATGGCATATATGATTTATACGTCGATTTTCATTCCTACTAAACCAGAAACACGCTTTTTGCGCCACAAAATATAATTAATGATAAGATATCCTCTAATTTATTCGATCAGTTCTCAAGATTAAACACACATCTAATATGGAAATTGACTTTCTTAATAGAAATATGTATCATAAAACAAAAATTATATGATGACGTAAATTGATACACAATATTTGAAATTAGTTTCATTAATAAAGACATTTATTTTGAAGGTTCTTTTAAATTTTAACCATGTAAGGCTATAATATGTAGCCTTAATAACAAAAATTCAGTTTTAATTATATACTTATAAATTATAAATTAGATTGAAATATGAATTATATACTTATCGAAATATGGACAAACACCCATTGATCAAATTTATTTAATTAATATAACTTCTAGGTTACCTATTCATATATTTCATGCAAATTTAGTTTATATTTAATTTATAAAAGTTTTAAAGAGGTTTATATTAATATACGATTAAGTCATGGACATAGTAATAAGTTTTTTATAAATTAATCATTAATTAATTCTTGTCGACCTATTTTCATAATGACTGAAATTTTTATTACCTACATTGTTATTTTTGAAAATAAATGTTAACAACTTGATACCTTATTTAGAATGTATGTACATTAAATTTAAATTGAAGTGTAGTGCTATAGTACTAATATCAGTGCGTAAAGTCCGGGGCTACAACGCCGAACCTAACAACAGCCATAACCAGGGGTGTAGTCGAGGGTATACGCGGGTATACGCCGTATACCCTCTGGATTTTTTAGGTGCCCGAGCGTGTACCCTCTGCTTTTAAATATTTGAGACAAAAATTATAAAAATTAAACCAACTAATTAAAATTTTATCCCACAATTAATATCATTTTTTTTAGAAATTATCTTTATGTTTATAAAATGTAATTTATTTGATTGGCGTCGCCATCTATTATTGAAATTTTAATTTTGATTTTTGTTATATTATTTATTATATTTTCAGTTTTCGCAAAATGTATGATTCGTAGTAGGCAGGTTTGCGACTTTGATACGTAAGGCAGTATTTAATTATTTTATTTTTTTCTTTGTGTTTATAGTTTTTGTAATTTGAATTTTAGTTGAAAATTTAAAAGATGACATTAACTTCGTATTAAGTCACAATGTATAATAGTCGCGCGCATGTTGTGTTGTTGTGTTTCGATTTTAGACAGTTTATCCAGATAAATATATTCTGTTTTGTAAAATGTTCTGTGATCTGGCAATTTATTTTTACACATGAAAGGGAAAAAACATGCAACTTCACATCCCTTGAAAAAATGTAATTTTCAATTATAAGGCATTTGACCTCGAATGAAAAAAAAATTCGCCTGCGGCGCATATTTTCAGCGTATACCCTCTGCTAATTTTACGACTACAACACTGGCCATAACTCTATAAGCAACGCACTTAGCCTCGCATTACTAGAGTCCTCAACGACGTATCGCATCTAGCATTTGCTCAAATAGTCAATTATAAAAAATGTTATCATCATCATCCTCAGATGGAGATTTAATAATTAATTTATATTTAAAAAACACCGAAAAACAGGAATCCAATAAAACAAGAAAGTTTTAACGGGGATTCTTTTTACTGTTTACTTAAAATATGTGAATGAATAATGGTAGTTTTCGAAAACTTTATTTCATATTACTTCTCTCTGAAAAGAGGTTGATACTATATTTTTGTTGTCCATGGTGCGGTAGTGCGAGCATTTAAATAGTGAGCGGTATTAAGTAGGGTTGGTGTAGGGGTCGGTGCTAGGCGCTAGGCTCCGTTATGGCCAAGGTCACCAGAATGCACGTAATATTTTTTTTTGTGATGGTGTGGTTCGACGGTTTGTGCGAGAGTCGGTGCGCCGTAGTGGCCCTGACCTAAAGCAGTGTTGGTGCCGGGGGTATCAAATGTCAATAATTCAAACGTAGACGGTCATCCGTATTTGACGATGAACGTTCAGGTCGCCCAAAAATTGCAACGACTGAGGAAAAGTGAGTGAGCTTGCTGGCATTACAAACATATTAACAATAACAATATCTTACACATAAACAAATGCATATGAAAAAGCTTTCAGCGCGATGGGTGCTGCGCTGCTGCGTTTGCTAAAGGGCGATCACCGATCAGCAACACATTTGAATGAACGTTTTGGTAGAGTATTCGAACATGTTTAAACACAACCCAATCGAGTTTATGAAATTTTCACAAATATTAATGAAACATATATAGTGTTTTCCATTTATATATTTAATGCAATCTTTTTTTTGCATGAGTGCATAACTCGCTTTCCATTTATATAATCAGTGCGCACTAGCTGAGTTTTACGTGTTTCATTTATACGTTTCGAATGTGTTGTAACAACAATTATTGCCGGGCATAACGTCAGTAGTTGACTAAAAGCAAAACTAATTATATAAATGGAAAACGCTAATAGATTTACCACTACACCCCAGAGATGAAATAACACCAAAGAGAATGGAAGAAAGTGTTCCAAAAATATTGGCAAATGTTTTCTCAGCCAGAAAGGTGACTGGTTTTTACCTCCCGCTACCCATGGTAAGGGAGGTATAGGGATCGTGCTAAAAATCACATATCGAGATTTCAGTAAATGACCACGTTTTAAGGTCCCTAGAATCCAATTTTAAAATTTTCACGATGGTGTCTGTATGCGTGTGTGTGTGTGTGTGTGTGTGTGTGTGTGTGTGTATATATATATATAAATGTGTATGTGTGTGTGTGTGTAGGTACGGATTTTGTTAGTGCTCTAACTCAAATAATATCATTCGGAAAACTCTAAAACCTTGCATTTTACTCTATTCTCATATGAAAAGACACCATTACATTTTGGTGTAAATCGGATGATCGGAAATGGCACTTTATCTGAAGCTCAAAATGGTTTTTCTTCAAAAAATATCATTAAATGCCATCTTTCGCATTTTTGTCATTAAGAAAATTAAAGACTATTGAATTTTCTGCAGGAATACATTAATACTTTTTCTATATATTTTACAGATAAATTTAAAAATATTTTTTTTTTTAAATCCCAAAGCCTAAGATAAACACAAAATTTCTTTGTTATACAGTTCATATTTCAAATGAATGTAACTACAGGTGAATGTCACTGTCAAAAAACTAATCACTTCAAATTAATAATAGCGTTATTTTAAAAAGAAAATAGTAAATAAAGCAATAGTTATATGCAAATTAATAAAAATTAAATAGCGGGAGGTTTTGTGTTGGCCACATCAGATTTTTTACCTTATAATCCTGTACTTCTGTTTATACCGGTACCGGAGGATGAACATTTTAATGTTCGAAACCCGTAAAACATTTTGAATAAATAACGTGAAGGAAGACTATTCCCATTTTACCTGGGTTTTCAATCATTTAATTATGACACCTGTGAATTTCTCCCTGACCATTAACAGTACATGTACAGGATGGAACAAATTCGAATTCCTTATATGAAAAACTTTCATATCTCATGTCTAACTTATTATGAGAGATACAGAGAAAATGTTTAGATAATTTTTGTTGTTGTTTACGTAGAGTAATGTTCAAATAGTAACTTAAGAAACACATTTTTGTACAATTCATTGTTTCAATAATATGACCATTGTTTGAATTTTATCATACGATAATATCTTTTACAATAAGAAAATATGGAAACCTAAAAGAATATTTTATGTTAGTTGAAGAAATCTGTTGAACAGTTATATTTTTAAGTATATATTCCTCACATAGTCTTCTAGAAAATTCGTAAAATTTTGTACTTCAATTGATATTTTTTTAAGAATTGTTATATCTCCCACTGCATTACATAATATTTGACATTCCATTAATCGCATGCATTGCAAATATTTTATAAAATAGAACTTGAAAAATTATTCTGACATAACACATAACTTGGAAAGTAACAAAAAAGTGTCATTTTTGTCCGCCGGCGGCGCTGTAAAACTCGGTTTCGATATTGCGCATGCGTATGTGTACGTAGCATAACGTTTCTGCCACTTTACGTTACTGCCCTACAAATAAAACTGACAGTTGTATAGTTTTTGTATGTAGAGGTACTAATTAAAATATTTGGAAAAATAACAAAACGTTGGGAGTTCAGAGCATGTGTCACTTACCACTTAGCCAATTGCGCATGCGCCGAAACTGTTTTCAAATCAATCTGTAGATTGGTTTTGAAAATTACATGTAAACAGTTTTAGGTAGGTAATTTTGACTGAAAATTGAAACCATTTTCGAAACTGCATGTAAATGTAGTAATAGACTATTTAGTAAAAGGTAAAACTATGAACGGTCAGTATTATGTAGCTCTAGTAAATTAATGACAATGCACTTGCTCACAATTCTTCAAATGCCATCTAAAAGCTCCCTTGCTTTTCGAATTTCCGCCACACGCAACGTACTCGCCAGACTTGTCTCCTAGTGACTTGTTTTTGTTCCTAAATCTGAAAATATGGCTTACTGAGAAAAAGATTCACTTGAAATACGAAGGTCATCTCTGAGACAAATACTTGTTTTGATAAGTTGGACAAATTATATTTGCTAACTTAGCTTATACTTACTAAGTTAGAATATCGCTGGTCTAAGTGTATTGTGATGAAAGGCAAACTATATTGAAAAATAAAAATTGTCAAATTCTTGTTTTGTTATCCCAGTACTACTAATGAATTTTTTTTTATCAAACCTCGTAAACTGGTGTGGTTGCACCAGTCTACGGCTCGCGTCGCAAACTTCAGCATTGCACAAAAAAATCAGCTTCACACATTTCTTCTAATATATTCTATTCTTTATATTTCAAAAAACATTTTTCAAAATATTTATTTTTGATCTTATTCTCATTGCTTTAGTAAACTGTCAACAAATAAAAATAAATATATACTTTTCAAATCAATATTTCACTTTCACCTTCAATGTCCACTGCATTTAGTCGCGTACATCAAAGCAATATTTCTTTACAATCCGTATAGGTGAAACCAAATAAAGAATAATCTGCATGTTCGAGTGCAACACGAAACCATATAAATATGTCGCGCATCGCGCATGTTGGATAGTTTATTTATAATCTTATACGGCAATAATCGTAGCATGGAACACACTTTTCATTTCAAATTCAGCGCGAACGACACTCACGCACGTATATGGTCGCGAACACCTGAATCTTATACTGTAGCATCGAATCGATACATAAATTACAGAAAATAGCTGTGACATCAAATCACACGATGAATTGTATTGAATTGAATTGAACGGATGTTATTCTATTTCACAGTTTTCATATACGGGATGTATGCAGATATTTCTATGCTTTACGAAATATATCGTTGGGAAAATGTTACAATTTATTCAAATTATTTCCATAAATTATAATAAAACTTTTTCTGAATATATTTATTTATCCCATAGTACGAATAGAAGAAAAAGTATACTTTTATTTGTTTACAAGCATACCTAAACTAAGAATATGTTATGTAATTGCTATTTTTTTTTTATGTTAATTTAATTAATACGAAGTGTTTTGCACGAATACTAACGAAAACTGCATTATCTTTCTTCTTATTCATTTTGTTCAAAAGTTCAAATACATGTTTTTGAAACCTTCAATCAGTCTTATATGATTTTTAAAACATTGGGTTTAACTTACCAAACATTTTCATGAAAATATGTTATAGGTACCTATATTATAGAGTATCTAAAATATTCAAATAATTTCCGAAACCATTAGAAAAGGGTTTCATTATTTTCTATTCTATTTACAAGTTTTAGCCTTTGTTAATTTTGTACGGTTACCATAAACTTTATAATTCAACTCTAGGTCTGAAATTAATAATAAAGATAATAGCCATTCATCCCTATTTTTTCAATCACTCTTTCCTATTTGAATTTTGGTAAATATCGTGTAGTACGCAATTATTTTTGAATTTTACCGACGCTTTGCATTACATGTATCATGTGATTTTAGATTTAGTAGAAAAGAGTAATAATTATTTATAGCCAAAAGTTTAAATGTAACTTTTCTCTAATTCGCCAATAAAAAACTTGTTCATTAATTTTTATCTTTCACTATCAAGTAATAAAAAATATTTTGCCTGAACAAGTTTAGAATCAACTATAACACACCTCATTATTCATTTAAAAAAAATTATCAAGATTGTAAATATTCTATTTCCAATATAAAAATGTCCATTAATTTTATTTATGGGGAATGGAAATATATTCCTATATTTACATTAGTATAGTGACCCACACATTTTAACAAGCTTTATTACATAATACCGAAGAGAAACTCCTTTCGCACATCCTGTACGCAGGACAGTGTCTCTTGCTCTCGATCATAATTCCAGTTTTGTCGTGCCTGATTATACTTATTTAAATTAGATTGAAAAATCAGTGGCTATAAATTTCGAAATTTGACGCGATCATTTGTATTGCGTTGACAGATATCGTTCCAACTCAATGCCGATGTCAATTTTTTGTCTTCAGTCGCACGTGCAAAAAATTTTGTCTGTGTTTGTTCCTTTTAGTTTTACTGCACACAGTTTCTT
This sequence comes from Ophonus ardosiacus, assembly GCA_943142095.1. Classification (NCBI taxonomy): domain Eukaryota; kingdom Metazoa; phylum Arthropoda; class Insecta; order Coleoptera; family Carabidae; genus Ophonus; species Ophonus ardosiacus. The sequence continues at coordinate 32,046,478 of OW964830.1, forward strand.
TTATTTTAATGCTCATATAAGATTATGTGATCTGCAATGAATTATAATAAGAAAGTGGAAGCGGTGCTTTCAGTTGGTTGGAGAATGCATTTTAAATTGTTTCCACAAAAACAGAATTAACTTTACATAGCTCTTGTTTAGAATATTAGGATAATTAGTTTGATCGTAACACTTAAGTGCCTGAGTTAAAATGTATAATTTTTTATAGGCTGCAGCAAAACGACGAATCGAGACCGTTTGGCGAACAAGTACGGCCGCTCCATGATGTTGTTCATCAGTGCAGACTGCAATTTTGCGTTTATGTCACACATCCATTGCGGGAAAAATTTGAACATAAAAGGCGTGCGGCCCTGATATAACTTTTTTTCATTATTATACATTTTGCAATGGGCTACTTGCGTGGCGCTGAAAATCTGATTTCTATCATTATATACGTAATGTTATGTTGAAAATATAAATTTTATTTTTAAAAAATTATTTGTTTTTTAGTAAATTAAGAAAGAAAATTTTCTGTGACGCCATTATATTGAACTGGAACTGTTTAAAAATGTAACGTATAGATGGCATTGCGTGCGAGAAACTTTTAATTTGAATTTGACAGTTCATTTTTCTCTCTCTCTGGGCTCTCAAATGTATTAATTACTTCACAAATAAACACATAGGTAGTTACATGTAATTTAAAATATCGATACCAAAAAGACAAGCTAAAATACTAACCTCCAAACTATTGTTGAAATGTGAAACATGAGATCTACATTACCCGTACAAACAAACGCTATGGCTTTACGACCATTCATTGGTGCGGCGTAATTCTACGTCATACATGGCGGGAATTCAAATAATCAAATTTCAATATTTTTTTTCTAGCTAATTAATAAAAATTTTGTCAAAAGAAAAAATATGGGTAGCAAGTTTTTACCTGCTCTTCAAAAATATTAAATAAAAAAAAGGTACGCAAGTAGCCCATTACGGACATGTTTTAGAATGTTATCTACATAGCCATGATATAAAATAAGAGCGATTGCAATTTTTTTGCTGCCAAGTTACTGTTACTTTTGTATGTTTACTTACTACACGTTTGGTCTAAATTGAAAGGGATTTGTAGTATCTCTAAATATTTAAATACAAGGAAATGAGTAAAGTGTAACAGCAGTGTACTCGTAAAATTTCTTGACAAAAGACGTCAGTGTATTAAAAATTATTCATGAAAAGATGATTGGCATAATCGATCCGGAAATCGTATGAGGATAATCCAATTTTTACCTCCCGCTACCCTTGGTAAGGGAGGTATAGGGATCGTGCTAAAAATTACTTATCGAGATTTTTGTAAATGACCACGTTTTAAGGTCCCTAGAATTCAATTTTAACATTTTCACGATGATGTCTATATGTGTGTATGTGTGTATGTGTGTGTGTGTGTGTGTATGTGTAAGGATTTTGTCTTCACTCTAACTCAAATACTATCATTCAGAAAATACTGAAACCTTGTATTTCCATCCCCATTAGATTTTGGTGTAAATCGGATAACCGGAAATGGCACTTTACCTGAAGCTCATAATGGTTTTTCTTCAAAAAATACCATTAAATGCCATTTTTTCGCATTTTATGTGTAATGAAAATTAAAGATTATTGAATTTTCTACTGGAATACATTAATACTTTTTCTATATATTTTACAGATAAATTTAAAAATATTTTTTTTTATTAGTCGCGAAGCCTAAGATAAACACAAATCCATTGTTACACAGTTCATATTTCAAATGAATGTAACTGACAGTAAATGTCACTGTCAAAAAACTAATCACTTCAAATTAATAATAGTGACATTTTAAAAAGAAAATAGTAAATAAAGCAATAGTTTTCTGCAATGGAACAGTTTTTTTGCTGTTACCTAAAGTTTATAAGAATTATTAAAAGTTTTTGATTTTTCACTTTCATCTCTGCATTTTAGTGAACGATTAAAAAACCATGTTAGAGGTTTATTTATTAGAATGCTGGAATCTTATATTTATGAGCAATTAATATTGGTTTATGTTTTAAAGAGCTTCTAAAACAATGTAGTGAAAAATTCTAACTGTATATTTAATGAATTATTTAGTATCTGAGCAGTACCAATACCAACTACAGGTATATCTAATAGGAATGGGGAAAGTCTCGTTTCTCGCCCGCGCATTAGTATTAAGCGTGGATTTAAAACTAAAACCTGACATCTGTTAACATATTGTATTTAAATGATTTGGTATCTAGTATAAACTGTAGATCTCATTAATATTGCAAGGTTGACAACCTTTCTCAATGTGCAAAATAGTTGCTGTAACTCCACCTGCAAAAAAAAGGTTAAAGGAACCTGTTATCATAAATACAGAAATTATATTATAATTTGAGAGGGTCATAGTAAAAGTAGAAGTGCATAAACAGATGCTAGAATCTATTAAGAAAAATTAATGGAAATCAAATTCGAACTCATAAGTTGGACACAAGTGCATTTACCTACTGTGAACGGTATATTCTTCTTTTGGTTTACATTCATAAATTTTCTTAAAATATAGGATTTTATTACATAATTGTACTAAAATCCTTTAATTTTGCATATTATCTTATTGTTATATTACATTTACAATAATATTACATAGCATTCCAGAATATATGTAAAATTTCTAATGCAACTAGTTGGAAGTCTGCTAAGATACTTTGAACCAGAGGTCCTACTCATACACAACATTTTTTCTACGATCAGATAAATTAATCGATCTTTACCCCTGGTTTTATAAAGGACAGAATAAATTTACTTCCATAGTAAATTTATTCAAACTAACAAATTCTATCAATTTTTTTCATAAATTCGATTGTCATTTGAAGGAGTAAATTTTATTTAGGTACTTTGGAAATAAATTTACCTATTGTTTATAAAACCGGTCATAATTTAATTAATAAAAAAAAAACTATTTTTGCCAGCACAATACCTTTCGCCATTTCCGTTTTGTTACATAAGTACCGAATTTAATAATTCTTTTACACACAAATAATTCTAATTACATCTATTCATTCATACACACACATACACACATATACACACACATACCCCACACTCACAAACACGCAGACATCATCGTCAAAATATTATAGTCGGATTCTAGGGACCTTAAAACGTGCTTATTCTCTAAAATCTGAATATGCGATTTTTGGCATGAATCCAGTACCTCTCGTAGCAAGAGGTAAAAAAATTGTAAATTTTTACTTTTCATATAAAAGCAAAAATGATGGCTAGATAAATAGGGAAACAATGTACTGGTCTGCAAAGTATCTACTTTGTAGACCGTTACTATTAGCAACGGTTTTCAAAAAGATTTGGTCCGCAACTATTCACTTTTTGTAATCAAATGATGTTTGAAAAGCCTACTTTTTTATTGATCGTAGAACACAAATTTGTTAATTTTTATTGTAGATACTTTAATATGTTTTAACTTTTAGCTTATAAATATTTTATTAAATTTTATTGGCCTCACTAAATTGTAAAATGCTGTTAACTTTTCTGTTTACAGCAGAAGACTAGAAGAATATTTTATAATTATAACTGCCATATATCACTTTAATTTCTAATCGTTTGTGATGTCTAAAAATTTTGATTACGATTTTAAATCATCCGCTTAATAGCTATTGTTTTTCTCCAAATTCCATTGATATAAATTACAGTTTGTTGATCAATCTGTTTAATAAGATTCGTAAACTAGTTTCGTTAGGTCGTAAAACGAAATATTCTACACAGTTGCGATTTGAAAAATCCATAAAAACAAAAATCAACTTTTTTTGAAAGCCTTGAACGGGCGTTCGTGGGCAACTTTTGTTATGGCGACAATAAAAATCAAGGATATGAATAAACGCTACTAACACAATTCCATGTCCAATTTTACAGTCAGATTCCTAAAGATATTTCGACAACTTATGATTGCAACATTATTGTAAACGTTTTGGATAATGTTTCAAAATCTTGATCTTTTAGAAAAGATGAGAAATTAATAATTAATAGCTTTGACAGGAGATTTTACCTGTCACTTGTTTTTTAATTTATGCATATTTTATGATGACTTCAATGTGTCAATAATTTTTACACACAGTACTAAAACAGCTTATTAAGATATTCTGGTATTTTGTTTTGAATTTGTATAGGTTTGTTTTTGTTATGTAATATTTAATTTTAATTTATTCTTCATGCCTTATAAGTTCGGAATATTTGCATGTACAGGAATAAATTAGAATTTCAGGCTGCATTAGAAATGATAGAATGATAGTAGTTCGTGTAAAAAAATAAAGTTTGTACATAAAAGCAAAATCTCTGTTTTTTAAATATCACGACAATTATTAAGAAAAAAAATCTTTCAAAACTCATAGTACAACAATAAAGCACTCTTTTAGTTTAGTTTCTGTTTATTATTGTTATAACCAGAATTATTTATATAAGATCATGGCATTAATGTATATGCTACAGTAAAAGTGCATATTCGGGATAATGTATATTTTTTTCGGGAAATGTGTACTATTCACCCCATTTGGCAAATGTACATTGTGTGTACATTTAGTGCACATTAGCCTCTAGAAATTACAGAAAAGTACATTGTATCGACTCACTTTAAACGTAGCTGATTGGCGAATGTGTGAAGTGTGAACGCTGCCATAAATGAGGTTATGTATAAAATAACAGGGGTGAGTTTTGTGCATTAGGTAAGGTTAATGTTGATATGGATATTATTTTTGCTTGGAAAATCTCTAAATATAACAACAACAACCTCACCTAACGTATAAAAATCACTCTTGGAAGATTCGGAGCGAGTTTTGTGCTTTAGGTGAAGTTGTTATATTGTTCATTTTTCACCAAATATTTGCTCATTATCCAAGTATATATGGTGTCTCAATAAGCTCGCTTACTACTGATAACTTTTTTTTATTTGAAGAGGTACGAGTTTGGTTAAATGAGCAAAATTTTGCCATTTTATATTAGATAGTGTATACGAAGAGTAAATGTTTTAAGGAAAACACTATTAATCTAACTTCTTAAATAACAAATTATTAGAATGAATACAATTTGTCCAACAAAAAAATACTATGTGCAGGAAGAACATAATGCCCTCTTGAGCACTATTTTAATGCATGAAGTATTCTAACAAGAGGTTTGTGTAATATTTTGTAATGATCAAAATTATTTACACTTAACACAGTAAAAATTTAGTTGAGATATTTGTAAATACAATGAGTTAATTCGAATTTGAAGAGATGATTTTTTTGACATGAAGCACTGGCGTCAGTTCAGTCAACCTCAAAGACTAGCGTACAGAAAATTAGTATCAGAATATTGACGATTATCGGTAATTTGGAGGGTTTGGTTTTGATACACGAAAATCGCGGAAATAGGTACCATATTGCATAATAAATTTTATTATTGTTAAAACTATTTTGTTATAGAATGTCTAGGAAAGCCATTACTTTTTGAAACTGGAATGGAATATTGACACTTCTTGTTGTCACTTATAAGTAAGACAGTGCATTACAAAATAAAAATTCCTTAAAAAAATATAGATATACAGGGTGTAAATCGAAAATAAACGTTACCAAGTTATAGAGATTTTTTAAAAACTAAAACTGCTTACCTTTTTGTGTTTTAGTTTACTTCTCTAATCTAACTAAACTATGCAATTGTTTATTTTTTGTCATATTCCATGGCAGCCTAGAGTGAAAGCGTAAAACTTATAAAAACAGAAATTTTATAATTATTTTTTTCACTTATATAAAGAACTAGAATAATCGTTTTACAAAATTATATAGAATTTAAATCTCTATAACTTTTAATAAAAGTATTTTTGCATAAAATAATTTGGTAACTTTTGCGCAAAGATAAACTGATTTCTCATGTTAATGCCTACGACCCACTTTTCGATTTAACCGACTAACCTGAGAACAAAAACGAAGATTTTCTGAATACATGAAATTAATAATTTGAAAATTATTTATTTATATTCAAAATTTGTATAAAACATTAATTTCTATATAAAAATATTTATTTGACATCTAAAAGTGAAGTTGGACGTAACCCAAATCTCGATTTCGAGCGCATTTTAATATTCCGGTATCATATTTAGGCAGGTATACCGGAATGTTTAAATGCTTCCCGGGCTATTGTGCAGTCGCCTTAAAACACTGTCTTCAAAATTTTGCAAATGCTTGCAACTTAAATGGCATTGTTTTCAATGATTAATTTGTTTTTTGAAATTTAGTACTACCTTTATATCGTAAAATGATGTCATTCCTGCAACGTTAATTATAATTAAAATTTTATTATCTTAATATTAATTAAATGAACACAAGATATAAAATTTTGCTACATCAAAACATAATTAATATTATATTTTTTTATTTACGCATATAATGTATTTATCACAGTTTTGATAAAAGTGCACATTAAAAATTGTACTCATTACTCAATTTGCTTCATACTTAAAATCAGTTCATCAAAAATTTCGTGAAATGAAAAAAGTCATCAATTATACGTAGCATACTTAAAAATAAATCTTCTCTTCTTTGATGTCTACCGCTCGTAGAATTTAACACAGAATCATTGAAATTCCTCAAATGAAATGTATTTCTCCACATGGAGAACCAGTTTGCGGCAAATATGGCATAATGTGAACAGGAGCACTGGAAGTCGAACACTTCCAATTGTCTCCTGCTGCTATATTGTCTCTGGGCACTTATTTCAATTAATTTAATTAGTGAGATGTCACGCAATTAACATCATTTAAACTTGTATAAATCTTAATTTCTATATTTCATGTTTTTAATGTGTGTCAATAGTTTTATAATTGCCAGATGAGATCATTACATTAAATCAGCTAGCATCAATGATGATTGTAGGAAAATACTTCGACAAAAATGTTAAATTATGCACATATAAGGAAAATTGAATGTAAGTGACACATAAGTGTATTTATTCAAGAAAATCATTAACATTTAAGTACTACATTTTAACGGTTTCGGTTCCCTGTGAAGAAATTTTATTATTGTGTGAGTACTTCACCATTCAAGATACGCACGTATTTGAAATTTCTAGATATAGTAAAATTTTTGAAAGAAGTCCGATCAAGGCCATCTACGAATTGCATCTATGAATTAAGATTTTATGCTGTCAAATTTAGTAGTGTCGTTTACATAGTTTTTATGAGGTACACAAGGTATTATGTACCCTCATAAAAACTAAGTAAAAGACACTACTAAATTTGACAGCATAAAATCTTAATTCATAGATGCAATTCGTAGATGGCCTTGATCGGACTCTTTCAAAAATTTTACTGCACATGTTTTTCGTTGTAAAAATCGCTTATTAAGATCTCTAATAAATAAGCACATTATGAGGTCCCTGGAATCCAATTTTAATATTTTCACGCTATTTGTATTCGTAGATATGTTTGTGTGTGTGAGGATCAGAAAAGTTTGAGAACTTGCTTTCTTACTCAGTATTAAAATGTAAAATGAGATTAATTTACGTATGTATTTTATTAAGTCTTGCATTTGTACATTGAATCTATTACAGTATTTTCTTATAAATACATGATACGAGTTACCTACATATAAAAAAATCTTGTGTAGATTCTTTCTTTAATATTTTTAGTTCCATTTCTGATTCAGGATGATTCATCTACTATCCTCCTTCCTCCATTTGGTCTGCCATCGCTCTCCTCCAAATAACCATGTAACAAAATAGATTAGTGTTAATCGGAAAACCGGAATAATTGAATTTTCTATAAGCAAGCATTGATACTTTTCTTAATGAAAAGGAATTGTAACCGTCAAAAATAAATCAATTTAGTGTATGCCAATATTAAACAACAAAACTTAAAATTTACATAAAGTTAGTAAATACAAAATCTCATAAATGCTTCGTTTCAGAGATATTCGCATGACTGATACGGGGCAAATAGTTCTAGTTATAATATTGAAATATTAATCAAATTATAGTAATTTATTATACAAAACGATAAAGAGATACTAAACGAGTGAGCTATCTTTCACGGGTCGTTAAAGATTCTTTATCGTCGTGTATAACATATTATTTTATTTTGTTCCTGATTTTTTTTATTTACGGTATGCATTATTTTTATAAAGTGTAGATAAAAAGTTAAAAGTGTAGATAAAAATTCAAAGTGTAAAAATTACTTTATCTACTCTCTATCTAACAAAAAATTAATGCATAGCCCTACCATTAACATCAGGTACAAAACTTTTTGCCTGTTTTCCAGAATCTATCTTTTAGGTTGGTAGCTTAACTCTAATCGAACATAGCTGCGTTGACTAGAACTGCAAATATTTTATTACAATTAAATACGTGGGAGATTAAATTATATATAAGAACTGGAATGAGTCTGTTTCACATTTTATTTATATTTTAAAACAAAGTTTATGCAATAAAAAAAATAATAATAATCATAATAATAATCTATTATTATTTTCGTAAATAATTAAATAAAAAAAATTGGTGCCAAAAGTAGCCATGAAAAACAACGCCCCACTCTTGTGACGTTGGAGTACATACATCACGTCATTCATAGCCAATAGGAAAACAGTTTACATTATGTATATAAATAAAAGTAGACGATAGTTTGTCGCTTGTTAAACTGTATGAACTCTGACGTCATATTCTGTTTTAGATTAGCTGACTTTTTCAAAATATTAAATAAATTTCAATATTTAATTGTAAAACATCTAATGGATATTTCGTGATATTTTCAAATTTGAAGATCTTTAAATAACAATATCTTTTAAAATTTAGTAATTAGAAGTCATATAATTTTTTTTTGCAACAGACCTATTGTATTATTTAACAAAAATAACAATAACTAAAACAAAATAAATTAACATTATTTTTCCATTTCATTTTCAGCAAAGTGTTTTTACCTCCCGCTACCCTTGGTAAGGGAGGTAGAGGGGTCGTGTTAAAAATCACATATCGAGATTTTAGTAAATGACCAAGTTTTAAGGTCCCTAGAATCCAATTTTAACATTTTCACGATGATGTCTGTATGTGTGTATGTGTGTGTGTGTGTGTGTGTGTGTGTGTGTGTGTGTGTGTGTGTGTGTGTATGTGTAGGGATTTTGTCTTCGCTCTAACTCAAATACTATCATTCAGAAAATTCTGAAACCTTGTATTTATATCCTATTCTAATATGAAAAGAAGCCATTAGATATTGGTGTAAATCGGATAACCGGAAATGGAATTTACCTGAAGCTTATAATGGTTTTTCTTCAAAAAATACCATTAAATGCCATTTTTCGAATTTTGTCGTTATGAAAATTAAAGATTATTGAATTTTCTATAGGAATACATTAATACTTTTTCTATATATTTTACAGATAAATTTAAAAATAATCTTTTATTACAAGTCCCGAAGCCTAAGAAAAACACAATTCCTTTGTTACATAGTTCATATTTCAAATGAATGTAACTGACAGTAAACGTCACTGTCAAAAAACTAATCACGTCAAATTAATAATAGTGACATTTTAAAAAGAAAATAGTAAATAAAGCAATAGTTTTATGCAATGGAACAGTTTGCAGCGTTAGTAAATCCGTAGGTATGTATTTAACTTGACAAAAATTAAACAGCGGGAGGTTTTGTGTTGGCCACATCAGATTTTTTTTTTTTATTCCAAGATTTGTTTCGATCACTCTGACATTCTTAAAAAACTATAATAATGTACACTGCACGGGGTTTAGACTGACAATGAAAAGATAAAAACGCATGTTAGATATTATAAAAAGTTCATGTAGGTTTTTACAAACCCCCGGCTACATGTACCTCACAGAAATAATAAAGAATTAATTGTGTGCGTGACATATCGCATATATTATTAAAATCTAATAATCCTGTAGGAAAGGACATTCAAAAGGCAAAATTCGCTTACGCCTGATGTCACCATCTGGTTACATATCACGGGCGAATATTTGTAATTTTATAGTATCTAATGTTGTCCAGAACTGAGTATAATGAACAAATGAACTTTAGTTTCCATTGAATATATCTACAATTAATAAATACGAAATGACTTCACTATTGGATCATAAAACATAAAAACTAACCACTACTAAAGCTTAAATAATTTATATATATATATATATATATATATATATATATATATATATATATATATTGCGCAATCTCTTAATATTGTTATTTGCAAATGAATGTTTTAGAGAAAGGATAGGGTATGTCAACATGGCTACAAATCTCACTGTATAAAAATTAATCATGCTAAAAATTACATATCCAGATTTTAATGAATAAGCTCGTTTCAAGGTCACTAGAATCCAATTTTTACAATGATGTCTGTGTGTGTGTGTGTGTGTGTGTGTGTGTGTGTGCGAGTGTGTGTGTATATGTGTGTATGTGTGTGTGTGTGTGTGTGTATGGCTGGATGTTGGAGGGACGATTCCTCAAAGACTATAAAACTTAAGACCTGCTTAACTATGAATTCCTCAATTTGACATTCCTGGGAAGAGCTGAAAAGATTTTGGTAATAATTGGACAACCGGAAGTAGTAGTTCAAAAAAAAATTCTTCTAAATATTATTTTGTTTTTAATTTTTCATATTACTAATATTGAAGAACATAAAATTCTACATCTCATATTCATACATTTAAATTTTTATTATATGTTCTATAAATTTAGAGATAAAGACGCTATAATATATAGAATAACGGGATGTGATAAGTCGAGTAGGCCAAACCACACTAAGGAAACCAGTTGACAAATTCAAATGTTTATAACATAATTTGTAAATGACAGATGTCAGTGTCAAAAATGAAAACTTTTAGTTACATTCCGAAAGCTATTTCTGGGAAGTACATTTATTCTTTCTTATGGTTTTATTAATTAAATATTTAAAATTGTAGGTAAAATGCATATATCCATCAGAAATATCGCCAATCTAGTTAATGAATTTAAAGAATCTCTGACATTTAGGAACTTTCTCATACAATGAAAAATAGATATAACTAGAATTGTATGTGTGCAGAAGACATGTTAAATACAATAAAAAACAATATGTGGATAAAGTTCTGTAATTTTTTTGTTACAACAATTTTTTTTCTATATCATATAGTGTCATACAATTAAGTAGAGTACATATTTAATATTAAGGTTAATTTCTTTTGGAAGTTAGATAACATTAATTACTTTTGAAATTTTTTGTTATTTGTATTTGTGCTTGGAGCAATATAATGTAGTATAAAGGCAGCCTATCAATTTATTTTAATAATCATTTTTCTATTTTAATTTAATGAGCCAACAACGCAGCACAGCTTCAATTACTAAAATAATGCTCATAAGTCTCATAAATCTAAATATAATTTTCGCCCACACCTGAAAGTTAATAAAAAAATTCAATTATACCAAAAATAACTACAGATAAAATCTTCTATCTATCTATTTATCTAACGACGCAAGAGTAGATGTCTTGAAAGAAATAGTTGTGCAATATATTTAGCAGCAACTAAATTAGATCTCGTCTAAATACTTGACACACGCACAATCGTTTTGTTCTGTCAGAGATAAATCTTCGGAAGTAATAAATATTTCTTGTTTGATTGTATTGTGTGTGAATGAATTTAAATCATATTTCTTTATAGCTAATTGATTCGGATTGGAGGGGAAACACCCGTGTTCCACATATTTCACGACAGCAACTCAGCCTACTATCTTATGAGCAGGTAATTAATGGTCTTTCTTTCGGAACAAGTAATTAAGAAGATATTTATGACACTGAAACAATTGTTTATAATGCTTGTTCTTATTTAAATTGTCTGATTGTTGTGTAAGTTAAATGAATTTTAATTTATTACTAACAAAATTTAGAGCAGAATGTTGTATGTTCATAAATTGTGAAGAAAATTATTTATAACATATAATATTTATAGGTGACAGTTGTTATATAATTTTGTTCGTTTTAAAATTTTATCTCTTTTCTCCTAATTGGATGAAGCGTTAATTGGTTCTATTTACTCGTATAAATCACTTACAGCTTGATTCTCGAAAAAGTTTAAGCTAATCCTCATTTTAGGATTAGCGAATTCTACTCTAATTTTGACAGTTTTTTTTTATCTTAAAATATAGCCTAATTTATTCCTAGTATCTACCTTTTTCGATAATATTTTGAAAATTAAATTTTAAATGTCGGAATAGAATAGAATTCATCAATCCAAAAATGAGGATTAGCTTAAACTTTTTTGAGAATCGGGCTGTTAGTTCCCATCGGGCTGAGCAATAATTGTATAGTTGGAATTATGGTAAATTGGAGTAGGAGCTATAAATATTTTCAACGTTTTGACCATTAGATGTTAATTACAGGATTTGAAATAGAAGCACACTTTGAAGCATTTTGAATCAAATTTTTAAAATATTTGTGACGGAAACAAGAATGTATTAATTAATAAAGAGAGGATTGTATGTTTTATGTTTCTTATATTTTTACCATTACTTTACGACAATGCTACGATTAGATGTTTAGAGAAATTTATGAATATTTATGAATGGGGTCCCGTGGCCGCGTGCCTGAGTATCTGGTCGCGAACCTGGGGAAACCGGGTACGATCCCCACAGACCCCAAATATTTCCAATTTTAAATGGCTCAAAAGTGACCCCTGTGGTGCACTCTCCACACCAGCTATGAGTGCCCGTGAGGTGACGCCCACACGGTAAAATATATCGTCATCATTACCGATGTCTATATGTGTTGTAGATACTGGCACATCCAGAAATGGGTAATATGCCGTGATGATATATTTATTTATTTATTTATGAATATTTAATTATGTTCAATATTAATTAATATTAATCAATATTTCCCAAACTTTTTATGCTTGCACCCCTATCAGGCTTAAAAAAATTCTTTGCACTCCCCTAACTCCCTTCGATCCAGTAGTTTTGAACCAGAAATAATAAATTAATTTCCTTTTGCACCCTCCTTAAAAATATAATAAAAGTTCCAATATTTTTACTTATAGTTGTGGGTGACCCCCCTTTTGTCTTCTGGCAATAAATTTAAATCCAATCCGCTACTACTGCCCTGATGCATACTACTTACAATAGAAGAATTATGAACACCCAGATACGTATTCATACCGAATGGAGGGTTATATTTTTGACGTCACACGCAAGAAAGAGAGAGCTGGTGAAAATTCTGTCTTCTGTTACTTGTGTTTTGATATTTGAGTTCTACATAATTCAGTATAATCGGGAGTCACGGTTACAAAGACCTTACACTCACTTCGTTTTTCATATTTGGCACCATCTTGTTGCAACTGTCATCATTTGTTTGTATTATAGCAACTCAGTTACGTATAGTTCAAGGAGAATATCAATAGATGGCATGATAAAAATATGTCTGTATAACGTTCCATTAACAATTACAATTATGAGGCTGATAATTTTAAGTAGTAGTCACTTTTGTCATTGCTAACTATGCGATCTATTGCAATGGGGCCCTAACTTAGTTTTCTGGAATCAGTTCTGAATATGCATGAAGCTAATTACTAAGCCAGGAGATAGTTTCCTGATCTCAAGTGCCATGAAGCAGTTTTTATCTACATAGATGATTTATGGCTCCAGCTAAATATTCACATACAATTTGTCTCGAAATATCTTCGTCATTTTTATAGAGTTAACAGGTAATGTTTACAGGTATATTTTACATAGATGATATTTTCTGAGGATCTATTATAAATCTAAGGTTTGTTTTGTTTAGAGCTAACAGCAATTGCCGACGATGGTGAAATGCAACAAAAACTAACCAATATAGTTATTTAAGTATTAAGAGCAGTAAGTGCTTCCTACCGGTTAAGGACGATTTAGAAGATCGAGATCTCCAATACATTTAATACCTGCAAAAGAGCAATGCTTATTTTATTACGTTTTTTGGCACGATCGACTTACTAAATTTAAAAAAAAGATTTTAAAATTATTTTATCATTAAAAAATTTTAGTTGCCATTTTTAAAGTAAGCGTTGATTGTTATTTTATTTACTTATCGCCTCGTCTCCTGATCGGTAAGTTATCATTAATCACAATTACTTACCAATCAGTAATTTTGAATATTATAACCAATCAACAAATCTTTGGATTTAAATTTAATTATAATGTAAAACTATTTTTTTTTTTTTTGTTTTGATAACTACTGTTGCTGATGATGGGCTAATTTATACCCGAAACATCAAATACAATATTTGTTTCAAAATAAATAGAAATTGAAACTTTACCGCTTCGTTATTCTGTGGATAAAATAAAATATATTATAGACACAATTTTTCCATCAAATTATGAAAATAATCTGCAGTATATTTGTCTATGGTAACTAGGAATCCAATCATTTGAGTTTTAATTATTATTCAGTTCCAACCCTTTTCGATTTTGGATATAGCCAATTTTATTGCATTGGTACAAATACATTTAGGGTGCTGTTCATACAAACCGAGAATTATTTTCACAGTTATGAATGACCCAACTATACTATTCCCACATTAATTTTTCCCTCCTCTCGCGATAAACAACCATTAGAATCCTGTAACAAATAACTCTTCCAGTGCTCCAAGTCTTATCGGAAGTCATAAGCAACAAGTAGCACCTCCGGATGACGAATGGTGTTGCAGTATCGCTCACCTCGGAACAGACACGTATTAAGTCCGGGTTATAAATGATGCGAGGCCAAGGGCCCTCGACGAGCATGTGTGGTCCACGCGTGCCACTAAAACTGCAGAGCGGCGGACATGAGGAGCATGCGAGTATATGCGGATACGATGAATGGGATGGAACTGAAGAAAGGATTGGGATTGATGCGTTGTTGGTATAAATTTATCGGTATGGGAGGTACCTACAGGTTTTCGAGTATGAGATTCGGAGTTGTAGACGGTTGAGTATTTAAAGCATGCATTGTGATATTTAATCTTGAGATTTCTGTATAACCGACGGCAATTTTTTTGGTATGTAGCTTAAGAGTGAAATCTACAACCGATTAACACCAAAAAAACAAACGAGTAGAAAATTAAGTCAGTTAAAACCTAGTTAATCGGTTTTTTGAAGTACCGTTGTATGAAATTCGCCAGGCAATATTTTCATCAGATTTTGGCGAAAAAATAAAAAGTAACAAAACACCCGTCATACAAGTATTTACCTTATTTGGCAATATGCGACATTTGGCTATTTTTTGGACTTAAAATACGAGTAGGTTTTTGTCTGAAAAAAAGATTAATGCTGCAATTTATAACTATTTTGAAAGAATTCAAAAAGAAGATAGATTGGGAGCTTTTAAGTAGTAGAAGGAAAAAAATTGTGTGGTGTATTATTGTTGAAGAGCATATTTAAAAATAAAATTCTGAAAAATAGACACTTACAAAATTGACGTCACTGCAAGAGAGAAGTAGAAGATCATGCATCCAAACAAATCTCCCCTCGTTGTCTTACGTCCCGTTCCCTGTTCCTATCTGTCATTGTGTTCGCATCTGTTATTCAGTGTTAAACCTAATTCTTTATTGTGTTTTGTACGTTGTGTTAAATAAAAATGATTTTAAAACCAGAAGATGTGTCGGGGGCAACTTTTTTGTTTGATAATATTGAAGATCATTCGATTATTCAACTAAAACGATGGCTAGAGTCTAAGAGTCTACGGCTGATGACAGATCTTTGTTTGGACGTGGTAACCATAGCAACCTTGAGTTCTATATGCTTTGCCGTTAGAGGCGCTCGTGCAAATTGCAATTTTGTAAGTGTCTATTAGAAGCATGTACTATCTTTTTAATAATTCTAGCGCGACTTTCATACTTCTTGACTGGATTGGTAATGAGGCGTAATAATTTTTTTCTATTTTCATCCTTAACCGGGTTAGCCACCTCCCGTGCGCTGTGCCTTCTTCGGGAGGCAAAAATACTTTAAAATTGAAGCAGGCACAAGAAATGCCGAAACCGATTGAGTCTAAATATAATAAAATCCTCTCACTTACTGATTTTACAGAAGTTTTACACCTCAAAAGTAATGATATTCTTAGAAATACAAGTAAAATATAATACTTTTACAGTGCAAGATTTTCTCAGAAAATATATCTAATCACCATTGCGAAAAAATAAGACCTGCCCTACGCGAAATTCTCTTTTGAAGGTAGAACAAGGTTTAAAACTTTTTCCGGCCTAGAAAAATCCTTAATTTTTTCTTCTTGCATAATATCCTATAGAATAATTAAACCATGAGTGTAAATGTAGTGAAGTTGACGTCACCACGATACGAGAGAAAGAGAGAACCGAAATACTTCACTAAAAAATTACGTGGACTAAATTTCATTTTCACAATTAAAATTTAAAAGTTAAATCACTCTCAACTGTCATATTACACATATGTCATACATCACATTTGTCTGCCTTGCGTTAGTTCACTAAAAATGTGGCGCTACTAATGTGAATCTCGACCAAGCATTTCAATTTTTGCTGGTCTGTTAGTTTCGGTTCATTAATCAAATTCGGACATTTCAATCGGCAGTTTATTTTACTCTGAATCTTATGCTTAATTAGAACTGTTTATTTTCGAAATGAATTAATGTTTACAATTTCGTATTTTCTTTTTAGTTATTTATTACCTACATTATTAGACATTTATGAAAAATGATACACATATTGACCATGTGAAAAAAAAAAACAATTTAAAAAAAGAAGTATTTTGTTATTAGCTATGCTAAGAATATTGATATTTATATTAATATATTTAAAAGTCATAAGCAAGTGCCACGTTGCAATATTGCTTATCGAATATTTCTTGTTCTTTCCATTTCCGTGTAAGAAAAGTTTAGCAAGTTGAGATTAATTAATATTTATTGAAGATCTCCTCTCGGATAAGAACGATTATCTAAAATTCAATATACGATCTTTGATGATATTAATATTGATGATCAATGAGATTGTTGAAATGAAAGCCGGAAAAGTGCAATTAAAATAATAATTTTTGATTACACATCAATGAGGATGATATTCTATCATCTTTCTTTTGTACGCAAAAATATTTATTTACAATTTCTTTGCTTATTCGTATTATGTAAAACATTATTACATTTGTTCGTAATTTTCAATTCATTTCCATACCTAACTTTTATACAGTTTCAAATTCTATTTTCTCCGTTACGAAATGTGGAAAATAAGATGTGATTATTGAATTGGATGCATAATTTAATACTCTATAACATTTATTTGAAACATTATTGCCTAAAATCAATAGGCCACTTTTGCACATGTAAACATGTTCGCTGCGCATGCGGACACAGTATTGGCATTTTGGTTTTGTAGTACAGTGCCCATGACGTATGAATGCACTGAAATTCAAATATTAAATGATATACTGTCTGTGTACAGTCCTTTTTTTATTATGCACGGTGTAACAGCTAAACGAGCTACCTCAAATAATTTCTTTAAAGATATAATGAAATTCTAGAAGACAATCTTTAAGCAGAATAACAAAGGGGGCATCTAAGTAGTTAAGAAAATATATATATTTATTTTTTAGGCCTATTCGATAGAGTATTTTTTCTGAATTCTACCATGGAATCATTTTATATTTTTACGACAAATATATTGGGAAAAATTCAATTGAAATTAAAATAATTTTGATTTTTATAATTATTTTTCAGTAGTATGAAAAAAATTGAGCTTAATTTAAAATGAAACATAAATATTTGGTAAGAACTTTATAAATAATATTCTATTTGATTTCCATCCGTAATAATCTAAATTAGCAAACTTTTAAAAACATCATCTCTAGTTGGATGAACCCTTGGTCACCAAAGTAATTGTTTTATAGCATTTTATTGTATCTTTGATAATATATATATATATATATATATATATATATATATTATTTGAAGTAGCTCGTTTAGCTGTTACTAGTTACTAGTAAGTTGGTTTTTCATAAATTTAAAAATTTATGAACGTAGTCTTACTACTTTTCTGCCGTACCTTTTAAATAAGCTTAAAAAAAACATTCAATTTGAAATTTTATTTTGTTTCCATCATTTTTTTTATTAAAAATTTAAATGTATCTGCGGTATCTGCACTAGGTTTTGCATTTACCAGATGAAATCAAAACGTAGATATTTAAGAAATAAAGTTAGGTAAAGGACTTTTTTGGTTCTTGCCTAAAACAGAATAGTTATTTTTGAACCTCGGGAAATTAGTGATTCTGAAACTAGCATAGCGAGTTTTGAAATTTGCATGAAGTTTCAAGATCGCATATTTCTTCTATGTTGCACACAAGATTTATTCCACGATCATTCACATAATATGCAAAATTAAAAGTGATATTATAAATTTTTAATATTTGCTACTTAGGCGACTATGCATGGTATTTTGAAGTGATCATAACAAATGTTACCACAACAACAATCATTTCCCGCACTAGTTTGAGAACATTTATTTCTCTCACGATTGTAGAAAAAGTGCTTTTTCGTACGTATCCGAAAAAGCGTGTACTAGTTTGATTCTTGTAGAATCTCTTTTGGTTTTTTCCGAAATTTGGTCTTCGCAATGGTATGGTTTCGTTGGTGCTGCCAGCAGCCATGGTCGGCAGTAGCGGTCAGCAGTTCTGGACTGCTTCAGGCGATTGCCGGTGCTACGCTAAACAGCACTTTAGTGGAAATCAAACTACACTCGTAAATATTAAGTTATAACTTCAAACTTGATACCATTGTATAGTAGATAGATCAATGCATGGGGCTGACCAATTATTTTGCATAATTATTAATTTCTATTGCATTTAAATTTAGTTCAAAAACATCATAAAAATGGCTATTTTAAAATTTATTTTTAACACGATAACTGTACTTTATACAAAAAATGTTTGGGTCACCCCCATAGTGCCTACCTTTAGTAGTAAGTCAGTGAAAAAAAATCTAAATTATCTCTTTTAGTTTAGCTTTGATTTGATTTCTACTAAACCCCTTTTTGCCGCTTATTTCAGAAATCGGAACGATAGACTATGGAGGAGAAAGTGTTAGGAGAATATGTTTCCCCTCTACTACAGACATCTCCTCTCTCACTCCAACAATTTGCTTCACAATACGGGCTGAGTTTTCCCCTTATGCTTTAAACAAGGATAAACATATATAAAAGCTGACAGAGAGAAATAAACTTAGCAATCTTAAAAGTAGTGGGGGAACGTAAGAAGTTTGTCTGCACTAGTGTCATACTAGCTACAAAACTGATTTCGCTGAGCGACCGGCAATGCTCTTCAGTGTTGTTTAAATGTGCATGGTTTCGTTGCCATCCGCGGAGCTGCTGCGTTCCGACTGGTTTAAGAGCAGTCTGACCGCGGCCGTTATATTAAAAATGACGTTTAAATTTACTGATAACGAAGATAAAATATTAATAGATGTAATTAAAAGCCATAAAGTCATTCGCTTTTAGCCGACTATTTCTTAAAAAAGAAAAAACCTTCATATTCTCTGGCTTGGATCCAATCAGACGGCTCTGCTCTTTTTGCATACATACATACATACATACATACATACATAATCCAGATCCTCTTGTACCCTAGGGTGTCGAGGTTTCTTCTTGAACTTCTTTTATTCTCTCCTTGTAAACAAAGTTTCTCCATTTCTTCCTGTCTTTTGCTTTTTCTCGCTCTTTTTGCAATATTTTCTAAAATATTATGCTCTTCTTCATCCTCAAGTATAATGCAAAGAAAAATATCAAAATCCATTTTCGATTGGCAACTTCTATATATGAATTTATTCAATTGTTAACCCCTCAATTAATTTCAGGTTTGACGGTAAAGAATGTTCCATAGTGAAATATTATTTAGTTTATAGTGTGAGGAGAATTCATCCCGCGCAACCCTGAAAATCAATTTATTTGAAAAATAACAGCTCGTTGTTATTTTTATATCCTTTTCTTTTGTCTCTAAAATTTATTAAACAGTATTATCGTTAACATAGACAATTTAATTCTAAAGTAACAACAATTATTCAAAGTGTATAAAATACAAATCAAGTGTAAATAATAAAATTGGTGTAATTTTGGAATTTATTATCAATTGTTAACAATTCGTAGGCGCGGTATACATTTATCATGAATTTATCATCTACTTAGTGTTTGTTCCTGGCTTGGTTAGCATCGCATTAGCACAAATCCAGAGTGATTGAGAGAAGCAGGCGTGCTACAGATCTGTGCGAAGCTGATCCATCATCATCCCACAAGGCTCCGTGTGGGTTCGCGGTGCGGGCGCCGCCCACTCGCAAGATTCCGGGTTGAATTCCCGGGATGGGCTTGGTGCTAGACACTAGTAAATGTGAAGAAGTAAAGCAGTGGCGTCGGAAATGAATAAGGAAAGTCGAAACTAAATATGTAGGAAAGCAAATTAAATATAGGAATGGTTACAGGAAATAAAAAGTTGTTTTAAAATATCGATGAAAAAAAAAGTAGAGTTGGATCAATATTTTATTATCTCCGATTACCCTTGGTAAGGGAGCTGTAGGGATCGTGGTAAAAATCACATACCGAGATTTTAGTAAATGACCACGTTTAAAAGTCCCTAGAATCCAATTTTAACATTTTCACGATGATGTCTGTATGTATGTATTTGTGTGTATGTGTATGGATTTTGTCTCTGCTCTAACTCAAATAATATTGTTCAGAATATCCTGAAACCTTGCATTTCGAACCTATTCTAATATGGAGAGAAACTATTAGATTTCATTTAAAGCTCATAATGTTTTTTTTTTTTTCAAAAAATAACATTAAATGCCATTTTTTTCGCATATGTATATTTATATATGTATTTTCCATATATTTTACAAATAAATTAAAAAATAATCTTATTTATAAATCCCGAAGCCTAAGGTAAACACAATTCCTTTGTTACATAGTTCATATTTCATATGTATGAACTGACAGGTAAATATCACTGTCAAAAAACTAACCACTTCAAATTAATATTGGTGACATTTTAAAAAGAAAATAGTGAATAAAGCAATAGTAAATGCAATGGAATATAATATAGTTTGCAGCATTAGTAAATACATAGGAATTTAATTAATAAAAATTAAATAGCGGAGGTTCTGTGTTGGCCACATCAGATTTTTTTTCTTTATAACTTCCTTCCACATTGATACCCTTTTCCCAAAATTTCTTCAATGTGCTACTATGGAAAAAATCTATTGGGAGGATATGTAACGAGTACGCTATCTAGTACCTGTACATTTAAAAATTTACTTAACCCGAAAGTAATACACTAATTTTTTTAATGCAAAACTTTATTAAGATCAAAGGTAACGAAGTGTCTGAGGTCTGTCAATTATTAAAAAATTGGTAGTGTCACTTTGGTCGGTGGTCACTAAGTTATTCAACTGATGTTCAAGCATCGCCAGTAAGCTATACCCTAAGTATGATGCTGAATCAAACACGTATTTACAGCAATAAAATTATAAAGAACAGTTAAACTACAACACGATTAACTGACTCTACCTACTCGTATGTAACCTCTAATTCTCATTCACTATTTGCAAAAGCATTCTCATTCATTACCGATTGAAAAAGATAATTAAGCAAATTACTTACATACATGAGTAAAACACACAGTAAAGTAAACTTACACCACTATGAAAGAACCATAGAAACAATAAATTTAATTGGTTATTTCTCACAGATATACCAAGCTCAGTTTAAGATCCTAAGTCAGAGACATGAACAACAAGAAATCAAGTAAAACAACAAGCCCAAATAGTAAAATAAAGTAGCAAGGACGAACCAAGGTTTGACTGTTTATACTTATACATACTCTAAGGCACGGATGCTCAAACTTTTACTATCGGACATTATTGGACGGTAAACGATGTACTATAAGCAGGAACAAATACAAAATTAATATTTATTAATTAGAATTAGAAATTAGAATTTAATCTTTGTTTCCATTATTAAAAAGTATTACGTTAAAATAATTATTAAAAATTATTTCATTCACGTACCATAAGTTGAACAAATATCAGAAAACTAAATGTTGCGAGTGAACGCGATCACTTTAAAAATATCTCGCGATAGACTATTTGAGCACCCCTGATCTAAGAAGCCTAAGGGAACAAACCAATGAACCCTTATTTTACGGCTCATCTTTTATGAAAAACTAGAGCCAACTTCTATATTTAAGAACTGTTGCTGTTCACCAAGACACCTTCTAATGAACAAATCCTTCTCAGTCAGAGCACATAATTTCTTCACAAAAGTTGTAATATTGCGGCTTTTTATGACATCTGACTGTCCCACGCATAATTTTACCTAATGTCACGTACTTCAACAATAAAAAGTCACTCGATTCTAAAAATTTTGATGATCTGATGAAAACTGCGGTGCTCTGGTTATATCTCATTCGTTTTTTAATCAACAATAACTTGCTAATTTACAACAAATAAATCAAATAAAATTAAACTTAGTATGTGAAAAAGAAATGGCACATTTAGTAAATAATAGTAAATTACAATCTCTTATCTTTTGTTTCATGGCTAAATAACATTCTATCACTTGTTTAATGGTGAAAACAAATAAATATACCTAACATTTTTTGACATTAACAATATTTATAAGTACTTCGAAATTTTATGCAAAACTCTTACAATGCGTAGAAAATCTTGTTATACGTAAAATTTGCAATATGAAGATAATGTTGAAGAAATTTTATGAAACGTTGCAAATGAAGGAAATACAGCAAGAAATTAACCATTTACAAAGCCAGTACCAATGTCTTGCGTTCTTGTAATCGCAAGTTTTTACGCGTCGTAAAATGCATATGTTAACGTTTCCGGTTTCATGTCTCGAATGCTCATTTGTCTTTTATACATTTGTTGGGAAAAAACAAAATACTAACTTGACAGCAACTATGATCTCATGACTAGAATTCATTTATCTTTATTACTTTAGCTCTACTCTCCATTTGCATATTTTTTACTTAGAATTTGAATTGTAGGAGTTAATTAATTGTGGGTGAAAATTTCTTTTCTGGTGAAATATTTAATTGGCTATAATTGTTATTATCAGCAGCTATTGAAAAAGTTTATGGGCAGAGTGTTATTAGTGATCATCTGCATTAATATTTCGCAGGTGCAACATAATGTTTACGTTTTTATGACACTATAAAGTACTGCTACTTGAATTGAATTTTTAATTTTTACCACGCTTGTTGTTTTGAAATATACATTGTTACTCTTTGTATAATTTATGACCGCGTTATAGTAGCAAACGTGACATGTGTACGAATTTCGAGATATGAGATAAGAAGTAGATTAAATTATATAAAAACACGAGTGTTAAAAGTGAATTAGTTACCTTGGTAATGACGAATGAAACAACAATCAATAAAGCTCACATTTTTGGCACGTCAAAAAATTATAAGAAATACAAAATAGTTATTTATCTACGATAGAGCCTAAAACTGAGTTTTGGTTGTTAGTTTTAAGTTTGTAAAACTGTTTGTTTGGTAACATTAGTCACGGGTTGCCGAGCAATCAATGATTAAAAATTTTAAACGCTCTAAATTTGCAAAAACTAGTGTGAATATTTTGATATCATGGCAAACTTTTTATTTAATATTTTTATCCTAATTTATAAATAAAACTATTTTCTATGTTTATTGGGTTTTTAGATTCTGTAGAAGATAAAATATTGTACGATACATATACGTAGAGCATCTTTAGTCACTCAGGGGTCTTATACCACGAGCGCTCGTGTTTTAATTCTGTTCTATTCGTGACTAAAGTCTAGCTTTCCGTACTTGTATCGCAAATAACAATTATGATATGTGTTCAAAGTGACCTTATTTTGTGAGCAGGAATTTAGGAACACGTCGCGAAGAGCAGTGTCTAAACCTTCGAACAAAATAAAATCACTTTTAGGCGTATATCATAGGAGCCCTGCGCCAAAAGAATTCGCCTACATCCCTTCTCTTTACAAGGTAGCCACATATTTATTAATTATGATAGCGCATTTTATATAAGCAATTAATTAACTCTAATAACATAAAAGTAGGTTTAGGAATAATAATTGAATAAGTGTAAACAATTTCCTTTCATATGAAAAATTATAACAAAAAGATGTGGGCGAATTCTTTTAACGCAGGGCTCGTACACTATTTTCTCTATAACACTATATTTTTTATTTAAATTTATATTTCTAATAATTTTTTGAGATGTTAAAAATGTCAATTTGTTGTTCCATTTGTCATTACAAAAAATCTCTAAACCATAACTAAAAATGTTAAAATTAGATACGTATTTCGACAATTAAGTTTCATAAAAAAAATATTGGTTTATGGTCTCATTATTCGGAAATGCAGTCACTTACACTATTTATTGATTTAAAGTACCAACATTTCGGTCATTACAATTACCATCTTTGGAGTTCTAAAACTTTTCTACCATGTACTACAATACGAATAATTTTGTATGATACATAAAAGGTGCTATCACTAATTTCAGGCCAACCATCGAAAAACTAATCATGCTCACTTGTGTCGCCGAGCCTAACTCACTAGATTATATACTATTTGATTTATCAGAATGGCTAGACTTTAACAGTATTTATTTATTTATATTATCCAAGTAAATACATCTAATCTCTATTCCATTTCAAGACGGGTGAGTCACCTAAACGCGGAAATGTAAGTATATCACCTCTAAGTATGACGAGCCATTGTCCGCGTTATTTCCTGCGAGTGGGTGCAAGGAGACCGGTGAAGCACCAAGGTCAGACCAAGGACACATACCTGTGGCTTAGGTTGGAATCAGTGCAGTACGGACCTGTGGTTATACTGATTAACATGAATGTAATTGTTATGGGCATGAGTTGCAATATCAATGGAAATGCAGGATTACCGGTTTCTTTAAGTATGATTATATATCTCCAGATGTATGTTTCATCTTTCATTTAGTGGTTACCGTTGTAGGTAACGAAGTCGTACAGTATCTTTATCAAAATTTTTTTAGCAATCTGTCAAATAAAATATTTTGTAAACTGTGTTGTAAGTTAGGTAAATCATGCCCAGGTGCACCCGTAGTACATAAATTTTAAGCTTACCTTAATTTTAGAATATCGTACCGAAACAAAATGTCAAATGAGAAATTGAATATTGCTGTCAAAACTACGATTCGTAATATTTCGTTTAAGCCTTTCTTAAAATTTAAGGATCAGCGGAGAAACTGGGCATTAATTTCTAAAGCTTTGGAATCACTAATGTGGTAATGTGGCTACATTAAGAATAAGAAAAACGGCCGATCGCGTTGTACTATTTCTCTTTAGATCCACCGGTTTATAGGCGAAAACGTATGGTCCGTACGTATGAATTAGGCTGTCCAACTATCGATATTTCCTTCCCAAAGTCCTGCGTTGTATGACGTGCGGGATGTGCGGAGGTTATTATAATCGACGATCTT
The DNA here is from genome assembly GCA_943142095.1 of Ophonus ardosiacus. NCBI lineage: Eukaryota > Metazoa > Arthropoda > Insecta > Coleoptera > Carabidae > Ophonus > Ophonus ardosiacus. The sequence goes on from OW964830.1 coordinate 32,071,959, forward strand.
CTTAACTTAGCTTCCTTAGAGATTTCAAAGTTTAGACATCATTACTTGGGTGATGCGAAACTGTTGTGCAAGCTCCTTATCCGTCTGCCCTTATTTCCGGCCCCTTGCAACAGCTCTTCAACTTGTGTCTTTGTATTTGTATTACAAAATATCTACTACCTAACGTTAATTAAACTAACTGAAAGTAGATAACCAGTCACTAATTTCATCACAATGGCTCAAACACATTAGTAGCAACACAACAGTTGCGCTAGTATCTTCCAGTGTACCAGACCCGGCAAACAAGACACTATTACATCTCCAAAAGCGACCTCCATTACCTCAATCAACTCAATCTCTCCAAGTGTAGCAATGACCTAGATGACCCTAACGTACTAACCGCCACTTTAAACTACAACCTCGCCCAATATATTATTTTATTTTTACATTTTGTGTTGATTGTAAATAAATAAAGAAATGTAACAACAGAATACGTAGAAAAGCAGAATAAATTCACTAGTCACCAAGGATAGATTTTGGATAACTCAATGAATATTTTTAAACACATAATATGTTTCGGAAAACTTCATCAGATATCATTTTGAGCGTATTTGATTAATTTCAACCCTTAACCACCAGTATCTGGTCTCCCAGACCGCAATGATTTTACAAATTCAATATCTATCCACTGTTAACTCCCATCACCTTCAGAATATACGTTATTGTTCTGTAGACCATGCTGGTTTGGTTTTTAGTTTCCGACAATCAATAGGAGTGATCTACGGGACCCGGCCCGGATGTTATGAAATGGCGAAAAAAGAAAACAAAGAGTGAGTTTTATCCATAAAGATTTTGATGATACAGTTATACGGTGGTATGAAAATGATCTAGAAAGTGATGATGATATTTAAAACAATCCATATAAACATATGAAGCACATAGTATTGTCCGGCCAATATTAAGGCCTAAAATACAGCGGCCTCTGAGACCGAACCCGGGTATGAACGTGCGCGTACGTTGTGCTGAAAAAACATAAAAGTGGTAAATTTGTAACCGCACTGTATTATTACCGCACATAATTATCCGTGCTTATGAAAGCAGCGAATTCCTTAAAATATTCTATTGAAATGAAAAATGAAGACGCAAAACTACTTGAAGTCTTTTTGTCATTTTGCTAAAATAGTCTGGTCAAATCTAAGTATAGACAGGTTAGTATTATTGGCACGAGGAAAACAAAGGAACACTTGGGAATATTCGAAAACACCAAACAAAACTCACACAAAATTATCATTACTTCATCTTGGTAAGAAATGTCATGTTCACCTTATCCTAAATGAGATCATGACAATTTTTAATTAGATAATAAAAAAAACTATAACCACCAACAAACCCAAACAATCATAATTATAAAAATGTTTTTCCAATTATCTCTCTTCCGTTGATAGGCGTTTGTTATTGTTTCATGTCTATAATTACACTTAGTGCAGATATTTTCCCAAAAAAGGAAAAACAATGGCATAATCATGCACTACTTTGCGGTGTGGGGTTAGAACGTCACAGTAGACTCCGATAAAGCGAACCGCCACCGCCAATGGCGGCAAAATCAAATGCAGTTCTTAGAAATCATAAAAATCTTTCTAAAGTTTGGATAAAACAAAAACTTTAGAAAGATGTGATTAAATTCTTTTGTCTGGGAGTAAATGTTTACGTTAGGTTATAAACATAATAGGAAAGTACATAATAGTAGTTGGGATATCCAAGGCTGTTAATTGAGATAATATTATCCGGTCTATTTTATTAAAGTAATTTTGAAAAGGGACTTTCTCAATATTTTTATTTAAAGTTTCTTTGTTCGAATTAGATTTTTGTCTTTTAATTGAAACGTCTATTTAAATATCGTAGGTTTACTTTAATTAAATATTTATCACTATTTGCCAATCAAAATTCTGTGGTTCATAACCTAAGTAGATGTCACTTTCAACGAACGAAAAAATAAAACTTTGGGTTATAAAACTTCTTCGCTGAAAAGTGCAGATGTAATTACAATATAATATTTTTTGGAGTTTTAAATTAATTAAAGTGGTACGTGTTGTATTCTGTCAATATTTGTTAGTCAATAAAATGAGATTTTATTTCTAAGTCTACTAATTTTAATGCCCAAACGAGTAAAATACCAATCCTGTTTATTGTACAATCTCATAAACAGAGATCCCTTAAAAACTTTAAAAAATTAATAGCAAAAACTTTTTCGGCAGATATAATTAATTGTAAATTATTAAACTATCTTTCAGAACCCATATTAATAATAATTAGAATAATACTAACTTTTTAGTTTATGTTCGGTATTTTTATTTAATAACGTTTCGACACCATAAACTGGTGCCTTCTTCAGGGAAAAATAACATGTAAAATGTCATTTGTTATTTTGTAAATAATTAAATAAAAAGATTAACGCAAAAAACAACCCCTCACTACTGCGACTTAGTACATATATCACGTCAGTCAAAGTCAATAGGAAAACAGCTTGTCCATAGCCTAAATTACTTATAAATAAAATTAGGCGATAAAGTTTGTTATTAATTTGTATGAACTTTCACGACATATACTGTTTCAGATCGCACACGGTAAATAAAAACTTTGTTGTGATTACCAAAAATGAGTTCCAGCAGCAAATTTTTTTTGTCAATATAGGACCAGCAAATATATTTGTTACAGTTACCTAGGTAAATTTGCTGGTAAAAAATTGTTGTGGCAACAAATACAATTTTGTTATATATAACAAAAGATATTTGTTATGCGAACAAATAAAATAAGTTACCATTAAGAAGTATAAATTTGTTATACGAAAAAATAAATTAAGTTACTATTAAGAAATATAAATTTGTTATGCGAACGAATAAAATAAGTTACCATTAATAACTATGAATTTGTTTTGGAAACTAATAAATTTTGATAGATATACAAATGTATTAATGAGGTAGTAAGGTAAAAATTAAATACATGCGTATTATAATAATTTTATTTATTTATAATTATAATCTATATACATGTAACAAATATTATATAAAAAAAATAACATATGAAACAATAGTCACTTAAATTATACAGATTTATCAGTAATCGATACATACCTTCAAATTTCTCAATAAGACACTAATTGCCATTGTTTTAAAATATCTTTTACAAAATCATCCATTTTTATTGATGGGCACAAGAAACAAGCACTTTTAAAACACAATTTTCGACAGGCTAAAACTGCGACACGACGTAGTATAGCACAACACGAACAGTGAATTATACTGTATACCAGGGAGTAGCCCTGTCTACACAAAAGTTTTAGTTACCTGTACAAAGTATATGGCGGGAAGATGAATTTGTAATCTTTACAAAATATAATGTCACAAGATACAAAAAAATAAAATTTGTCCCAGTAACAGATTAAATATTTTTAATTGTTGCAAAATGATTTTGTAATCTGAACAAAGTAACAAAATGACAGCTTAGTACTAACTAATAATAATTGCTACCATGACTAATATTTTACAGCAAATAATACTTTTTATACACAACAAAAATGGTTTAGTTTTGGAAACTTAAAATACAAAGTTCTTCGTATACACGGCAAAAACATATTGTTGAAATAACAAAAAAAATACAGCTAACTAAATTTTGTCTGGAATATCAATGTAATTTTTTACCGTGCATGACTTTTTCAAATTATTTCACAAATTTCAATAATTAATTGCAATTTGAGGCTATTTTAAAGAACAATATTCTTTTAATTTAATATTTAGGAGGCATATCCGGTTGCATACTACATTCTTGCATCAGCCCTATTATTGTATCTATAGCTGGATGGTTCATTTTAGTTCTGTTTACTTAGAATAATTTGAATAATTTATTATAATAATATTCTTTATAATTTGCCTATTTATAAAAAAATTCGACCCACCTTGTAAAAAAGTCTGCGGGCGCCCATGCAACTCAATATGTTACTTAGTTCAGTTTAATTAATTGGATAATATTTTAATGTTACTGATAAGAATTTAATGAGGTGTACAGATCAAAATAATGTTTTCATCCTAACAGCGTTGACACCAAATTTTCGTAATTAAATGCCGACATATTTAAAATAATACAATAATACATTGAAATGACGAATTCTTATTATAAACACCAGCATTACATGTATAACTAGATCAATTTTCACCCCCATCTCAGTCTAATGTAATGTATCACAAAATGGCTGTTTTCCCATATTGTGCAAGTGCAAAAGCATTCCCGATTTCATGGCATGTTAGGCAGTGTAAACAGCGTGAAGGCTCTTCACATATCGGCGGCTGTCGCACACAACGATGCATTGGGTAAATTTGCCCACGCGTGCTTGTTATTCCTCCACAAACACTGATCGGGCTAATGATATGTTGACAATGACAAGTGCTGCTTCACTTTATTTCACCACAAATATATAACTATAACTCAGAAAAAATATGTACATATTTCTCAATGGTCAAATAAACATTATTTAAAAAAAAAAAAAAATCGCCGGTCTAGAATAACAAGAATGTAACTGCATGAGAGTAAAATGGCGAGGAAACTGATTCTGAAGTTTTAACTCACTGTTATTTAATGGTAAATATAAGTTTCGTAAATCATAAGACATAACTTTAGCGCACATATTTTATAAGGGGCAAATGCATTAAAATGTCTTATGAAACGTGCATTTTATACTATTTTTTATTTGTTTTTTTTTGTCAAAAATATTTCCGTTATGTTCTAATTTATGAACATTGATTAGGAATATTTAATTTTTTATTTGGTTGTTGGTAACAGTGATTTATATTAATGTTGTCGAATTACCATAATTTAACTCTAATAATGGATTTAATATTATTATAAGAATATGGAAGAAAAATTACAATAGTATGCTTAGTTGCCGAACAAATATTAGAAAATTAGACAGAACTACGTACCACATTTTTTTAAAATTTTTCATGGGATCAAAGTTCTATCTGCGCATATCAAAAATATAACTTAATACGACAGGGAAAATTATTATTTATTTTTATTAATAAAATGTGAAAATAATATATTTATGCGCTACAATTAATAATTGTACTTAATAATAAAACAAATTAAAAAACAATTTTGTCATTGCAAGAAATCTAATTTAATTTTACAAAGATATGACCATTAATGAAAACCCGACATGAGAATTTCTTATATTAATCAATATATGATTTTTAAAATTGTGGGAGTAGTTGTGACGTCACGTGTGTCAAGACTAGTAGCATTGTAACAATATTTTATCATGAGAGTTCCGCCATCTTTCTTTCATATTTCTAGCGAATGGAATCAAAATTACATCAGCCACGTCATAAAATGTTTAATTTATTATAACTTTATAATGAAGGATGTATTTTAAAATTATTTAGCTTTTTTTTTTTTTTTTTTATTTAAAGAAGAGGCTTCGACTATACGTCATTAGCCTTTAAAAATGTTACATAGTTATGATTGTATGATATTGTTACATTGTACTTATGATATTTATTTTACATTACATTTGATGTTGGGGGTTGTATATGACTATATTTCATTTATTAGATCTATTTCCCTAAGAAAATTTAGTATATTTGTCATGTTTTCTGTGTTGTTGCTCAGTGCTTCTTTTATCGTGGTTGGTATGTTGTGTCTCTGTCTTTGGTTGATGTATTTGGTGCAGTCCTCTATTATGTGTTTGACTGTGGTGATGGTTGAGCAGACTTCGCAGATTTTTGGGTTGGTTTTGGTTATTATGTATTCGTGGGTGTATTTTGTGTGACCCATTCGTAGTCTTGATATTATTACTTGTAGTTTTCTTTCTTTTGGTGATTGCCACATTTTCGTTTCGTCCTTTATAGTTCTTAATTTGTTCTCTGTTTTACCCTTCCAGTGGTTGGTCCATTCTTGGTTTATGGTATGTTTAATTATAGCTTTGAGATCGTCCCGTGGTATGTTTATTTTCTCAATATTTGTAATTTTGATTGCTTCTTTTGCTGCTTCGTCTGCTGCCTCATTTCCTTTGATACCCACATGGGATGGTATCCATATGAGGTCGATGTTGATGTTTTTTCTTTTGTTAAATTGTATGTTTTCTTGTATTCTTTGTATTATAGAGCTTTTTGTTTTTCTGTTTGATATTGCTTGCACTAGACTTAGTGAGTCTGAATTAATTAGGATGTTATTATTGTCTTCTATGTTGTCTTTAATGTGTTCTGTGGCTTTTAAAACGCTGTATGCTTCTGCGGTGAAGATGGACGTTTCTTGAGGAAGGTGGAATTTGAAAATATGTTCTTGTATTACGAACGCAGCGCCTGTTTGGTTGTTAATCCGTGAACCATCGGTGTATACGTGTATCGTATCTTTGGTTTCTTCTTGTAGTTGTTTGTACAGATTACGGTAGAGCTTTTCGGGTGTATTGTTTTTATTGTATTGGGTTAGGGTTAGGTTTGTTTTAGGAAGCTGTATGATCCAGGGAGGGATTTTATGTAGGGATATGTTATCGATATTCTGGAGTAGGTGGTGGATGTATTGTAGGTCGTTGAATATGAGTTGTTGGATGGATGTTCTGTTTTTTGGAATTATGTTTTCTCCTGTAGTTTGGAAAAAATGTTTAAATGTTGGGATGCTCTGGTTGCTAAGTAGATTAACTATATATCTCGATCTTAAGAGCTTCCTTCGGAGAGATAGCGGTTGTTCTCCTGCTTCGCATAGTAGGCTGTCTACTGGGGTTGTACGGTATGCTCCTGTTGCTATTCGAATGGCTTCGTTCTGTATTCTTTCTAATATTTTTAATTTGTTCTGTTTTGCATCTGAGAAGGCGATGCTTGCATATTCTAGTTTTGATCTTATAAGACTTTTGTATATGTTTAAAATTGATGTTCTATTCGCTCCCCATTTGCGGTGAGCCAATATTTTTAATATGTTCATTTTGGGCAAGCATTCTTTCTTCAGATGGTTAATATGTTCAGACCACGTAAGGTTCTTATCGATTATCACGCCTAGAAATTTTATTTTGTCTACAAAAGGTATTTCTGTATGTCTTAGTTTTATTTTTATATTTGTGTAATTTTTTTGTTTGGTGAAGTGTATAGCTTTTGTTTTCCGTTCCGAGAAATTGAATCCTGTGCGTTTTGACCATACTTCTATTTTGTTTATTGCCTCTTGTACCTCTTTCTGTACTGTTTTTATATTTTTACTTTTAAAATATATAACTAAATCGTCAGCATATAAAGAAGTATTTATATGTGAAGGAATTGATTCGTTGATTTTGTTGATGGCAATTAGAAAAAGGGTTACGCTTAATATTTCTCCTTGGGGTAGGCCATTTTGTAGTATTTTTTCGTCTGAGATGTTGTTATGTGATTTGACCTGAAACTTTCGATTTGTTAAGAAATTTTTTATATAGTAAAACATATTGCCGTTTATTTCCATTTCGTCTAGCGTTTTGAGGATGTAGTGCCTCCAGGCGGTATCGTACGCTTTCTGCAAATCGAAGAATATAGCGACGAGGTGTTGTTTGTTTTTAAAGTTGTTTTGGATTTCCCCTGTTAGTGACAATATTTGGTCTATTGTGGATCTGTCTCTTCTGAAACCACTTTGTGTATTCTTCAATTTGTTGTTGGATTCTAAGAACCATACAAGTCTCTTATTAACCATTCTTTGGAAAAGTTTGCTCATGGTATTGGAAAGGGATATTGGTCTGTAGTTGTTAGGATCTGTTTTCGTTAGTCCAGGTTTGGGTATAGGGATTGTGAACACGTTTCTCCATTTTTTGGGAAACTGTCTTGTTACCCACATGGTGTTATATATTTCTAGTAGATGTGTTTGAGCTGATTCTGGAAAGTTTTTTATAAATAAGAATGGAATGCCATCGGGACCTGGGCTTGTATTTCCTTTTGTTTCATCCACTGCTTCCTTGAATTCTTCAATGGAGAAAGGGATGTTAAATGGGTGGTCTACTTGTTCGCTTGGAAATATAGTTGTTCTTTCTTCGAAGGCTTTGTAAAGTTTAAATTCGTTCGTGTAGTTATTGTCCATTGATGTTTTTTGGAATGTATCAGCTATAACATTGTTTATTTTTTTGGGATCGGTAAGATACGTGTCATTTAATTTCAACAATGAAGTTTGTCCTGGTTGGCACCCTTCTATTTTTCTAATTTTTTCCCATATTTTTGCAGATGGTGTTTGCGGCGTGATAGACGACACGTAGTTTTCCCATGACTCTTTTTTACTTTGTAATATGGTTTTTCGTACTATGGCTTGTGATTTTTTCAGTTGTATATAATTATCCAAGGTTTTTTTTTTCCTGTATGTGTATAAAGCTTTTTTATTACTTTTTATGGCTGTTTCACAATTTTTGTTCCACCACGGTACTATTTTATTTCTCTTTGATGATTTTCTTTCTCCCATTGATTTATTTGCTGCTATTGTTATTTGATTTGTAAATGTTTCTATTATTTCGTCAATATTATTTGTGTGTACTGTTGGGTTACTTATTTCCATAAGTGTTTTGAATAATTCCCAATTTGCCTTCTTTGTTTTCCATTTTGTGTATGATGCATGGATGGTGATCGGTTCTTGTTTGTTGTAGGATATTTTTATTGGGAAATGATTGGTTGTGAAAAGGTATGGCAATGTTTCCCAAGAGAGTTTTACCGCGATGTTTGGCGAGCATATGGATAGGTCTATAGCAGAGAATTTACCCGTTCTACTATTTAGGTGCGTTGGAGATTGGTTGTTCAAGATTATTAGTTGTAAATCATCGACTATTTTCTCAACTGTTTTTCCTCTTGGGTCAGTTGTGTATGATGCCCATGCTACATTGTGAGCGTTATAGTCTCCTACAATTAAGTATGGTTGTGGGAGTTGTGATGTTAGGTTTATTAAATCTGTGGAAAGGATGTTTTGATTAGCTTTACTACCTATTAGTTACGATTTTTATATAAATTTATTATTTTTCGAATATGGTTAAAGGCGCATTTTCTCCACTCTTTATCAACACTAACAATTATTTTCATTTGTATTTGAGCATAGAAAATAATACTATATGAGGTGATTTATAATTAGGATAACAAAATTAATATTGTTGGAGGATATTTCAAGTGGAAATTGTTATATAAACAAATTCCTACTCCTTTTGGTTAGGTACCTTCCAAAAATACAAAAAATTAAAGATTTACAAATAACCGTTAATTTATAAATATTATTAATTGAGATATGTAAATACTTTTTAAAAACAAAACGTGTATACTTTGTTCTTTTTTTTAATTGGCAGTGTTACATGATTTTATTCATGGTATTGAGTCAGTATAAAAGAACTACAACTCGGAAAGTACGGCCTTCGGTTAGAATTTTTCCGCTGCATATTTCTGATATTAAATTAATCCAGGGATGTTCGCCTTGTTTCATACAATAATTCCAAGACGATGCACAAGTAATTTGATATCAAGAATTATAAATTATTTTTAAAGTATGAATCTAATATAATGTACTTGTAAAAACATACAAATGATAAATGTTAATAGCTAAAAAAATAACGATGAAAAACGTTCAAGGCTTCCCCAATATGAGACGCCTCTAACTGCAATACGGAAACATAAGAAAGTATAAATATCCAACTAAATAAGTAGTATCGGTATACGAAGTTTCAAAGTTTTAGTGCACCTGTACCAGGTCTATTAACAAAATGTGTCTGGTGAGGTGCGCCTTCGAAGGAATATAACTAAGTAACGATACATTTCCGGACATACCTTCAATAAGAGTTTTACTTATAATGACTCCTCCAATATATGGTTTATATAACGTACTCGTATAATGTACTCATACACTCGTTCAAATATGTATTTGGTATAATTAAACTAAAAAAATAACAAATCTTCACAAATAATGTCATTTAAAGAACTAAAATACTTCCAAAAATAAGATGTTTAATATGCCACAAATAAATATCTGTGCTTTTGGGAACTCACATGTCCAACATTAACACTAAAAATATTTGAATAAAAGAACCGATAAAAAGTGACAACTGTCACGATAAAAAATTCGCAAGGTAATATCACATGTAAGGATCATTTCGAAAGTTGTTGCACTTGCATAAGATGTTTAGAAGGGGAAATATTAATAATACATTTAAGCAGAACGAGACGTTACCAATAAACAAAAACATTTTTTCGTACTTTTTATATATAATACTAAAACCATTTTTTACCTCCCGCTACCCTTGGTAAGGGAGGTATAGGAATCGTGCTAAAAATTACATATCGAGATTTTATAAATGACCACATTTTAAGGTCCCTAGAATCCAATTTTTAAATTTTCATGACGATGTCTGTGTGTGTGTACTAAACACTACTATTAAGAAAATTCTAAATCTTTGTATTTCTACCCCATTCTAATATAGAAAGAAACCATTAGATTTCGGTGTAAATCGGATAACCGGAAATGGCATTTTATTTGAAGCTCGTAATGGGTTTTCTTTAAAAATGACATTAAATGCCATTTTTCGCATTTTATTTCACTATAAAAATTATTGTATTTTCTACAGGTATGCATTAATACTTTTTCTATATATTTTACAGATAAATTTAAAAAATATTTTTTATAAATCCTATAGCCTTTAATAAACACAATTCCTTTGTTACACAGTTCATATTTCAAGTGTATGTAACTGACGGTTAATGTCACTGTCAAAAAACTAATCACTTCAAGTTAATAATGGTGACAAGAAAATAGTAAATAAAACAATAATAGTTATATGTAAAGAAACATAATATAGTTCGTACCATTAGTGAATACTTAGGTATATATTTAAATTAATAAGAATTAAATTGCGGGAGGTATTGTGTTGGCCACATCCGATTTTCTTTATAGGCTATAAAGCTACACTGGCCTAATTTACACCGTATGACCTGAAGTAGGCCAAACCTACATATATGTGACATATTAGGACAAAGAAAATAGAAGGCAGTTAAATGACTTATGTTTTATATATAAATTATTTAATAATGTCATATTATCCCCATGTTTAATTAGTTCGTTTAATTTTCACGTACCTAAGTATCCCAGCAGACATATACGTCTTTTCTCAGAGAATTATTGTGGAACAAATTCAACTATTAATTCGCCGATTGTCCGCCTTTCTTATCTATGCAATAATTTGTATTGTAGTGGAAGAATGCCGGATTTATTTTGTACAACATTACGTAGCTTTAAAAGAATGATTAAATTTTAATTTAAGTAGATCAAATACAAAATTTTCGTATTGGGTTAGTGTTAATAATTGGTATAGGTTTATATTTTGTATATTTCATTTACTTGTTGTTATTATTATTGCTTTGTACACAGTTTTTTGTTAATTGGTCTAGTGCCTCTCTGTTATTGAGAAATATTTCCTGTTGAGAAGCCAATATTGTAAAATAAATAAATAAATAAAAGTTGAAATAAATATCGGATTGTTTACACCGCATACTTGAAAGCCTAGGATAGGTGGGATATAGGTACTGGTTTCTACCATCTAGCGGTTTAATTTGAAGTTAAAAAAGCAACTTTGTTTTCAAGCAATTATAATAAATCCACATTCTTTCATATCTATTTCTACAAAGAAAATAATGTTTTGAATTTTTTCTAATTATAATTAGGTATTATTTTATTAGGCAATATGTATATATATATTTAGCATAATTTACAAATCTTAATTTAGCATTTTAACTAACCCGAAATAGATAATAAATATTTTGTAAAAAATCGTTAATTTAAATATGTAAATAGTTATTTTAATTACTTATTTTATTTAATTTTACTATATTTTGGCTTCATTATTTTTATCCTTCAATTTTCGGTGATTTATCTAATGAATTAGGTAAGTAAATAGAAAATTTAAATATATATTTAGTTAATTTCTTAATTTATAATTAGTTCAATACTAAATGTAGTCATTTAATCTAATTTTGTATTTAATTTTACTATAATTTATTAGAATTAGAAATTAGAATTTAGAAAATTTAACTAAATCAACTTAGACAATTTAATGAAAACATATTAGTAGGCTGAAAATTACAGATTTATTTAGTTAATTTAACTAATATTTAGATGATTTGTTTTTTCTGTGCAATTTTGTATATAATATAATTTAATAAATATGTCAATTTCACATTCTCTCCAATTACTTCTTTTTATCTTCTTATCATTCATGTTTATATTTTTGTAATAGAATTTCACTAGTTACTGTGGAACAAAACTCTCATGTGTAAATCAATATGACTGTCAGTGTACTCATATTGCCGAAATCTACTCTATTCTCTATCGTAGAAATTCTAAATATTTTAGGTCTTAGCTATTTAAACCGCAATAAATAGTATACGTCAGGTCACATGAAAAATTGGCCTGACCTAAGCCAAGCCGTTCCATATTTTAGGTGTTTACATCAGGCGACCCAACTACATTTGGGTCGAATTTGGGGTATAGGTCGAATCTGCGGTGTAAATTAGGCCAATATGCAAAAATAGAAAGATCAAAATTACCGATATCTGTGTACATGTACAAAGCAGATTGACACACCCAGCAATGGCTAATATGCCGTGATGATATATTTATATTTAAAACTAACCAGGTTCTATTTCTATTCCGACAGCCAACAAACTTAAAACAAAAATTATTTCCAATGTGAATAAATTTCAGCAGGTGTAGATTATCGGTGATATGACAAATATTTATTAATTCATTATTTCCAAATAGCATAAAATTGCCTTCTCCGGTGCTCTCTCCATGATAGCACTGAGACTCCGTGAAGTGACTTATGGTAAGCATCCCAGAAATGTGTAATAAACTGTGATATGCATTATTATTATTATAAATAAATAAATAAATAAATAAATATATCATCACGGCATATTACCCATTTCTGGGTGTGCCAGTATCTACAACACATGTAGACATCGGTTATTATTACTGTTGTTATTGTTATTATTAATATTATTGTCACAACAAGAAGCGTTTTGTTATTTCCGATTCCGGAGTATGTAATACCAAATTTCAAATATAACATAGCATATTTTTTATATTTTTGAAATGTCTGTAAAATTTTCTTTTCAATTGTAGTAAATAAAAAGTACGTCATATTATTAAAAATAAAATGGCAGACGTTTGAAATATCAGTTTATGATATATGTATACATAAATAAATTTATCTCATTATCATCTATTAAGAAAAAGAACAATTAAATCCCACACACTTGATTTTTTCATACAATATATTCATATTTCAAACAGCCGCCATTTTATTTTTCATAATACAACATAGGTACTACTTGTTTTCTACCACTGTAAAGCAAATTTTGTGTACTTTTCAAAAATGTAACAAAATATAGTTTATTTCATTTGACATTTGGTATTACATACTCCAGAACCGGAAATAAAAAAAAACTATTCTTGAAACGACATTTTATTGCCCATATGGTGTATAGTAAATTTGGTTATTTGAAGATAATCGCTATCTTACATAATAACGGAAATAATTTCTGGTTCATTATTGCTTGAACAGGTTTCTTATAAGACTATAATTTTAATAATAATTTATAACTTTGCTGAACACAGATTTTTATTTACTGTATATGCAACAAATTGAAATATTTATTGGTGTCGAATAAATTTGAGAAGTTTTTACTCTATAAGAATGTTAAAAATTCTAGATTGCAACTTGCATAAATACAAATGCACATAAATTACTTTGTCGCAATTTTATCTCATTTTGTGGTTTACCCATAAACAAACATTGATGAATTTTATGCGATTGTATTACAGTTTATAAACATTATTAGATTTAATATCCTCTATTTATTTTCATTTTACTGAGAAGTAAATATTTATTGCATATTACGTAAAAAATTGGATCAGGAAGTAAAAGAGGATATGTATGATAAATTCATAGATGTAAATGCAGTTTATTAATTTTGCGGTTAGTTGTGTGTGATCTAGAATGATTCATTGTATACGTAGGAGGATGTGGAAAATTTAGATAAAAAATTGAAATGAGATAATGGTAAAAAACTTTTCTCAAAATTAGCAGGTAAAGTCCCGAAGTTGTATAATGATTAACTTGATCTGAGTATAGTCTTAACCCATGAAAATATTGTCAGAAAAAACAATTTGAATTTAACCATTTAAGTAAGTAGGCATACTCCTCTTCATTTCTTGGAGTCAGAATAGATTCCCATAAAGTAAAACGCTATTATTCAATAAAAACAAAATGTTTTTATCCATTAATCGATTTTGTAACAGGTGCTGGTCTCTATAAGTACATCGCGACTGCAGATATAAAAGTAGAAGCGGCATTTTGTGTGTTAGGTTAATTAGACAAATAGCCAATTCCAAACTCATCATTTTACAATTTATTGTAATCCAAATAATAGTGGTGCATGCAATGGTATAAAGAGAGAAATTAATGGTATTTAATTTTTTCTTTGTCTGTTAAAAAAAATACACTTTTTTCATTAAAATGGGTTTATAAAATATGTCTTCTTAAAACAATAAAAGTTTGAAAAAGTGCATTTTTTTAAAGAAAACGAGTGAAATTTTGAAACGTTATGACCCTTTTTTCACACTTTTATTGCAGATGTAAAAAAGAATTGTATGCAACTCGAGTAAAAAATGTCTTATTTCAATCACACGATTTGACGAACTCGCCTACGGCTCGTTCGGTAAAACTTCCCTAATACTAAAATAAGACTATAGTTTTTGTGGGAGATTTTATTTAGTTGGTGTCGGCTGCAGGTATGGGTACTGGTGCGAGCTGCAGATATGGGAACCGGCGCCAGCAGCCCAAGTAATACCTACATATTTTATTTCTTGCTGTTACTATATTAGTTCATTTAAAATCATATATTAATTGTAGTGTAGTATAGTTTCATGAATTACCTCACATTAAATATATTTTGTATATTATTCAAACGAAAGAAATTTCAGATTCTGTTTCAAGCTTTTTTACCTTGCTTTTTTCATGAGCTATGTGCCGTCACTATCTGAATTATCATACATTTCATTTTATCTGTCGGAACTTCTAGCAAAAAAACAGAGGAACCTATCTTACTTCTTGTCTAAGGAATAAAAATATGGCTGAAGGGGAGAAGCAACTCCAATACGAAGATTTATTCTTCCAGTAGACTTAAAATATTGATGACAAGCTCAAGCTCAAGAAATTTATAATATGCCCAATTCGAAATTATGGCGCTAAAAGACTCGTGGGGATCTGAACGACTTAGATGAAAAACGCATTTGATTTTAAACATATAACCAAAGAAAAAAAAAATGTTAGGAAGGTAGGTATTGAAAGATGCATTGTATCAACGTTTCACTTTACACTGCAATTAGTTACTAGAGGTTGCAATAAAATTATTTCTAAAAATGAATATTAACAGTTTACCGTGCCACAAATAATTACAAGACATTACATTATCAATGCATTTTTATCATTGGACATATTATCAAATAATAACCTAACATAACCTAAACTAAATGAAGTGAAATAATTGTAAGGGATAACATATCAATTTATGTGTATAATCGTTAATCGTGGAAACGGGGCACCGATAAAATCGCCTTATAACAATACAAGTCCCTATCTTTTTGCCGGCCTAGATCTGTAAAAAGTGTTTGTAGATAATTTAGAGATATATAAAAAAAACTTATACCGGACGGAGGCTCAAAAAATGTGTTAGTGTCACTAAAACAAAAGTAGTTTCCTATACAAAAATAATATACGTAGATAGAGTTTACAGTCAGTAAACTATAAGTCATACCATACAGTGGCAATAAAATGTAATTATTTTGTGGAAATTTTTTTGACTGTACCATAGATTAGGAGTTAACAATTACTCGAATTCTGCCATATTGCATATATTTTCTCTTACACCGACGTTTCGGTTCACTCTTGTACCTTTTCATCAATAGAATTGTCGAATTTGAGAACAAACTGAGGTGTGCGTACTTTTTATGAATTTTTATATGATGAAAAAATGAATGTAGAAACGAATGTACCTACTTTGTGTTCATTAGAATACGTAGATATTTAGTAGAAATTACCCAGATGAAGGTACAAGAGTGTATTGAAACGTCGGTTGTCGGTTGTATAACAAAAAGTAAATACTGTATGACTGAGAAATTGAGTAGGTAATTGTTAACGTGTAATTATTTTGTTTCGAAGCAAATTTATTTGAATTAATAACAAATATTTTATTTTGCCTATATACTAATAATATATTACGTATCATCTTGGTTTCTATGCAAACGTTAGACACATTTTTATCTGTTATTTGTGGTTTTTGGAATTATAATTATTGTTGTTGGATACAGCATATGGACTTTGCATACTATTAACTCATAGGAAGTTAATACCTACAATGGACTTGAACTTTGTTGTTTTTAGACCAGTTGAAAATCGGCTGTATATCGGAATATTCATTATTCTGTCTTCTACCATTTACAGATTTTGTTAAAAATAAAAATAAATAAATATATCATCAAAGCATATAACCATTTCTGAGTGTGCCATAATCTGCTTTATCGCAGAGATCGGTTATGATGATGACATATTTGTACCGTGTGGGCGCTTACCAGGCTTCACCTCACGGGCACTCATTGCTGGCGTGGAGAGTGCACCACAGGGGCCACTTTTGTGCCATTTATAATTCGAAATATATGGCGTCGGTCGCGATCGAACCCGGTTCCCCAGGTTCACGACCAGACACTCTGGCACGCGGCTACGGGACCCCATGTTAAAAATGTTTTGCGTAATGAAATTCAAGATGTAACTTGTATCATGTTAGAAATTTTTATGTGTGATTTAGTGTCAATAATTTTAAAGTTCATAATAATATTACATTTTAATTGTTTGCCTATATATTTAATCCTGTTATAAAGCACAAATTTCTAAACATCACATAAACGGAATTCCAGCATATTCATTTAAGTATTTGATACAGACATTAAAAAGATATAAAATAGAAAAATCCATGTTAATTTTGTTTAAAAGTTTAACGCAGCGCTAATGGTCTTTCCAAAAATCACAGGTTCATAATTCATATTTTTTATTATCGTACTCATTATCATAATCCAAAGCAGCTGGGTTGATTATAAAAGACAACAATTAATAACTGCAATAAAACGCAGAAGATGTAAATTTTTAACTTTTCGCTGCTTTCACTTAATTAAACGAAAACTGGCACAACGATATTTGAAAATTAATTTTAAAACAGAATTAAGATGTCATAGTTTATGTCGTATCTTCGGATATAAATTATATTTGGCGACATTTGATTTTTCCAACAGTATTCTGTTTGGTAGTTAACGAATTATTGAGAAGAATGTGATTTAAAAAAAACAAGCATAAATTGTAGATACTTTATCATTTATCAAATGTAGAATGTAGGTAATACAATAAATTATATTCTACGTTGAGTTTATCATAAAATGTCGTGAGTAACAAATTCTGTGAATAATGGTTTATATTACTTTTGGTAGACAAGCTCCAAAGAAATTAAAATTTTTAATTAGTATTATTTCAATAATTATATTATTAGCATAATAGGTACATTTTATTTTATGGAGCGAGAGATATAGGGTATCACTATAGATCTAATTAAATTTAATAGATAATTAAATGAAACAATAATTGGCAGATATAAAACTTTGAAAGGCAATTTCTTCATTGTAACTAATTATATCCTTTAATGAAATTAACATTAAAAGACGATCGCAATTTGAATGAGTAAATAAACAAAGTAAGTCATGTCTTTTTAGCGAGCAAGTAAAATAACTTTTTATATCAAAAAAATAAATAATATTGCTAATACTTCAATTTTAATTTTATGAGTTTTGTAATGAAATTGCAGAAAATCTTTATAAATTACAACCTTTTATTTATGTTCAATTTTTTAAAGTTCTAATTAGTAAATCGTTATTTACATACATTGTTAAAAAATGTCCATTTAGAAAAAAACGTATTTTTATTACATATATTTGAGGGGCATAGAAATAATACGAATATTCCATTTTGTCTGAATCCAGAAATTAATAAAATATATTTTTGTTTTTTATTTCAGAAATTCAATGAAAATTATGTCAGTTTTTATTACTTATTTGTTCATATATTTTTTTAATAAATTTATTATTATGGGCAAAATAACCAATTAAAAGAAAGTTACACACTCTTTAAGTTTTATCTTTTATTTCATAATACACCATACTAGTTATGCATCCCCATATCCTTGAACGGGAATTATCAAGTGAGGTTTGGGGAATGTTATGATGCTTAACGATGGAAATATAAATAAACATTCATTACTATTTACATTCCCAATGTGTATAGATCAAATGTGAATTTGAGTTTAATAAATTGTTATTGTCCATTTACATTTTTACTTATTTACAAGTTAACGAATTTAATATTTTTACAATTGTAACGGACCCTTAGTTGTTACAACTCCTGACTCCTTGTTTTGGTTTCAATACGATTCTTCAATATGGATGAAGAAGAGCAACATACCTTATGTGATTCTCCTACTCAAGAACTTTAAAATATTTCTGCTATAACTTGAAATTAATTTCCCGAATTTTATCCTGAAAATCCTGAACTTTGGTTTTAAAGAAATTAAAATATTTTTCAATTCTCATCATGAAATTTCTGAAAAAGCAAATATAACGTATTGGTTACAGCTTTACGCTGGCTCAGAACATGCCGTTGACATACTAGATCTTATTCTTGAACGATCGCTTAATAAACCATATAGTACTACCAAAACAGCGCTACTTCAGAGAATAATACCTACGGACGTACAAAAATTTAATACATACCTTGTTAAATATAAATGCTTTAAATTTTGACAAATATTTTTCTAAAATGTAAAAATATAATGCTTCTATTTAAAATTTTAATGTTATTATTGTATACTCCGGAATTGGGAGTGATAACAAATTTTTGGATGAAGCATCTTTTAGCACATGTTTTTTGTAGTAAATTTAGTTATTTATAAAAAAATAAACTGTAGTATCTTACTAACGCAGATATTTGTTAGTTCATTGTTGATTAATTACTCTATTTATTTACACACCTATATTAAGTTAGTGATGGTAAAATAGCTAGCACACTTAGTTTCATAGTTTTATTTCCTGCATCTACATTGGATTTTGAAGATGTATTTAGATTTTCATATTTTATGTAAATTTTAGTGAATTTGAATTAAATTTCTCACAAACTTTATTTCACTGTAAGACATTTTAGCCGTGCAAAACTGATTTGGCAAGTAGGGAAATATATTTGTGTAGAAATCAATACTAAATCTTGTAAAATTTTACGAATTGTAAATAATAAAATTGATATAAATTACACAGTATTAAATAATGCAATTTATAGAAATATTGCACTATTAAAATATAAAAAAATATTAAAAAAAAATATGTTGTACATTATGATAAGTGTTATTGTGAACCTAATGAAACAAGTTAAAAATCGCAGGTAGTAGTTTATTGTGTTATTTAACATAATATATATATCGTCGGTTCCTTGGTAAAAGTGATCAATTCCAAAATTTATACTTTTGAGTTACAGGCGTTTTAAAGTTTCAAAAGGACTTGATCAGATTTATTTGTCTAAAAATTAAAAGAAGATGAACTTAATAAAAAACCATAAAAATTAATTTATCAACAAAAACTTTTAATGGTATTAATAATTATAAATAAAATATAATTGTTATGAGCTGAAAACGAAAAAATAATTAGTTTTTAATTTTTTAAATACAATTTTAATTTATAATAAAAGTGACCAAGTCACTTGTGTATAGGACATGATAATATTTGCTAGTATAAAATGATCATCCACGGACTTGGTCATAAGGCACATTTTCGTAGTGACGTCAGAAGATCAATATTTGGACATGGGCAGTTTTCTTGGCTAAATATGAGTCTTCTCTTGCAGATAGTCATAATAACTCATATTACAAAAAAAATGGACTTGGTCACTTTTACCAAGAAACCGACGATATATAGTTGTGTATTAAATAACAATGGATAAATCCACCATTAAGATGCATGAAATACGAGAATTTGTGTAAATGTGTTTTCTTAAACGACGGCATCAGGTACCTATGAAGACTTGCAATAAAAAGTCTGATAGAAATTGTTGAAATTCTTATCCCATGCTTCACATCGAAGAAAAAGAATATATATGAAAAATAATGTATTTCATTACTTCCTTATGTCATAAATAATACTTAAATTTTTTATCGGCTTGCAAAATATATAAAATATTGTATACTCGTGTATCTTTGAGGTAGCTTTAATATAATATCATTCATACCTGTACTAGTATTTCACAATTATTAGTGTTTTCAGTTAACGTTTTTGTTACCTATAAACAATTTCACATAATGTTGAACGTGGTCAGACGAAATGGAGGAAATGTCGAAGTATTACAGCATTTTCATCGTTGAATAAATAAATATACCTAAATAACACATTGATTTTTCCTTAGTTACCAAAACCAAGATAACAAATGGCATTTCAATTCCTACAATCGTTTTAAGAAATTATTATTTGATAAATATTAGTATCTGTTAAATATTATTTGACATTTATATTAATCCCGGCCATGACAAGTACTTTTCATTCTCTATTATCAGATATGGTTTTTTTTTTTGGTAGATACTGGAACCACAATATTCGAGAATTAATTTTAAATATCATAATGCAAATGACCTTACCACAAGTGGTATTTAATGTAAGTTTTATGTTAAGTATTTAACAGTAAACACTTATTAGCATAACACATACTAGTTTTTGGAGGTGTAGCAAGTGTTCTAATAGAACTTTATATCTATTTAATGTGAGTCAATGATTGTGATATATATTTTTAATAGTATATTTCATCATAATATCTATGTTTTTTCCAAATTCTTACTTGTATGTGTTGTAAGATGATAGGCTCATTATTAATTAAAGTGAAACCGACAATTTGCTCTATATTTTATAAATATTTTCATCGATAAAATTATCATTTAGTGAGAGTTAATAGCTCATATTTTAAGTTTCATAGTGTAATTTGACATTTTACGAAAAATTAAATCAAAATATTAATTTATACACTATAAATCTAGCAAATCAGATCAAATACAATAATTATGAGTAATTGTTTCTCTCTTTCTCAATCGACATTAATACACTTATTTATTTATATCTACATATTGGTACACTAGATGCACTAGTTATTACGATATTGAAATTAATACAAAGAATCTGTTGTGGCAGGACTATACCTCCCGCCAGTACCTACTTCTGATTTCTGATGCCGCAATTGGCGAAATTGTACAATAAAGTAAAAATTTTTTTTTTTTTTTTTGTGAAGCTAAACCGAGTGTTATTAATATTTTTAATTTTAAATAATTTATTGAAGCTGGACACTATGTTATGTTCCTTTGCATTGGTATAATACTGGGTGTCCCATATAACATTACGTTCTTGAATATCTCAAAACCAATGCTTCGTAACAAAAAGTGTTCCAAATCAAAACACATAGTTTTTGGGGGGACATCAGATTCTGACAAAATGGCCCCCAGGGTGGCGGTAAAGGGGGTCAACTTAAAAATCTTAAATGGGACCCCCTATTTTTTATTGCAGGTGGCGTTGCAATCGTAAAAATGTGAATTTGCTAGAAAAAATTAACCGATTAATATTTTATTAATAACTTGATAAAAAATGACGTTTGTTGTTTCAATAAATGCACAAAATTGTAGAATTAATTTCTGATGAAATCTAGTTGTCCATAGTCAGTTTTTAAAAAGTTTCTTTCTTTTAATTCCCCCTGAGTGTTTACATTTTTACGATTACAGCTCCACCTGTTGGGAGTACAAAAAAGGTTTCCGAATAAAACCAACATATTTTATTAGGCTCTTTCTGAATCTGCAATAAAAAATATGGGGTCCCATTTAAGATTTTTAGTTGACTCTTTACCGCCCCCCCCCCCCTGAGGGGGTTGGGGGGCCATATTGTCAGAATCTGATGCCCCCGAAAACTATGAAGGTTTTGATTCGGCACACTTTTTGTTACGATGTATTGTTTTCGAGATATTCAAGAACGTAATGTTATATGGGACACCCAGTATAACTATTATTTTATTTACTATTACAATTTTCTTTTTAAAACGTTACCATTAATAATTTGAAATAATAGGTCCTTGACAGTGACGTTTGTGTTTACCTTTAAAACATAGTTTCCGGGACTTATAAAATAGATTATTTTAAATATTTATCTATAAAATATATAGAAAAAGTATGAATGCATACATGTAGAAAATTTAAAAATCTTTAATTAATAACAAATTTCTCAAAAATTACATTTAGCTATTTTGAGCTTCAAGGAAATCGATATTTCCGGTTACCTGATTTACACCAAAATCTACTGGCTTCTTTCCATATTAGAATAAGTTAGAAATACAAGGTTTTAGAATTTTCTGAATGATAGTATTTGAGTTAATCTTAAGGAAAATATATGGACCAGTTCAGGAACCAAGCGGCTATTGGAGAATACGAATGAATTATGCGCTTTAATAAATGAAGCAGATATAGTGCGATTTATAAAATCACAAAGATTGAGGTGGCTAGGTCATATACACCGAATGGAGCCTAAAAGAGCAACAAAGATGATAACAGAATGGAAACCAGTCGAAACAAGGTCCAGAGGAAGACCGAGAAAGAGATGGATTACAGATGTGGAAGCAGATCTGAAAGTCATGAGGATATGAGGATGGAAGACCGTTGCTACAGATAGGGAAAGATGGAGCAAAATAGTTGAGGAGGCCAAAACCCACGAAGGGTTGTAGCGCCAATGTAAGAAGAAGAAGGATTGAGAAAATCCATACACACATACAGACATAATCGGATTCTGGGGACCTTAAAACGTGGTTATTACCAAAATCTCGACATGCGATTTTTAGCACGATCCCTATGTCTCCCTTCTTATCAAGGATAGCGACAGGTAAAAAGTAAAATTTTTTGTGCTGCAAACCTTGTGTAACATATTCGAAATAATTTTCTATCAAATTAGTATAAGAGGGTATACATATATATGATCAAAAAGAAATAAAAGAGTCATAATATACATGGGTCCGAATATCAATAATAGGTACAGCCCTTAGAAAGTGCACCTCATTGACACTTGACACTTGGTATAAGAGGATACTACTAAATTAGGTCTATGCTTATACTTTCTTTTCTTTCTGTATCTCAACCAGAGGCGTCGCATATGGAGGTCATGACTGATTTTCATTGTTATTTTTTTACTTATTTTTTCATTTTTACTTATAAAATATATCATACAATGCAAAAATACAAAAAAATGGAATTCTTCATAAAACGTGATAAACGCAAGAGTTTTTAAAAGATTTTAATTTTTAGAAGAAAAACCAATTATCCAAAATATTTAGTTAACAGTTAAAAAATAAAACTATATTGCGCCATTCTTTTCATAATACTACTTATGATTTATGGTTTCTTGTTTCATTCAAGAAATTTGGTGATTAGTGAATGTTGGTGTTGATTAAATCTATTTATGATATTATACAATACAAAACAATAGCCAGCTTTTTACATGAATTATTTTACAAATCGTTGTCATGCATGAAATTAAAATTGTCTACTAAACCCAATTTGAACTTCATACTTCATTTGATTTTTAACTCACAAAGCGTAGTTAAATTAAAATTGCCAAAAAAGTCGCGGAACACTTCCGAAATGCTTACGGAAAACCGATATTCCGTGGAACAGTGGTTGAGAACCACTTGATTAATGGGCTGATGATATATTTACTTGTATTCAATTGTTAAAAAAGGTACAGCGGCCGGCAAAATCCTTTACCGGCCGCTACTATATTATTGGTTTTTGTAAAATATCAGAATCAAATTATGTCAAACATCAAATGACATATCTTCGGCAATCATTTACATGTGTTCATTATTTGTTACCTTATTTTAAATTTTAAATATATTTTGTTTTATATTCTTGTGCTGTTTGGTTGTATTTTCATATGTAATTTATGATCCGTCAAGATCGCTGAGTTCTTTATTTGTATGCCAAACACAAATACAAATAACTCTTATTTATTTATTGGATATATAAATAGTAAAACTACGATAATTTCTTTTTCTGTAAATGAGAAATAATGAAGTTATAAAAATATCTATAAATTTCTCTATACTTGTAAATTCAGCTCACGTTCTTAGGACTTAAAACAAAAATTTCAACATTTCCTAATCTCATTCCATTGATTCCGATTAGGAATTTGTATCCAATAATCTGATCGCATTGGTAGACACGCACGCAGGAATGTAATCTTAATCATTAAGAGAAAGAATGTGTTATTTTTATTGCGTAAACTGCCTCTTCTTGCTACGCACGGCCATAAATAATATCCCCGCTGATTAAGCATTCTATTACACCTTTCAGCTGGCTACTGTATGCCATACGTAAAGTTAATAGAGTTTAAGGCGTTACAGATATCAAATTTAATTGAAAATTCTAAAATATGATAGAATAAATAATTTCTAGAACGATTTACGAGTGTGTTGATACGCATGTGCGTGATAAAAGTGGCAGATGGAAATTTTTAATTCGACGAAATCAAGTTTTGATTAAATTCTTTTTACGTAGGTATTATTTTATGTAACACCTACGGTTAGTTTGCGTATTGCCCAGGGGTAAGAACAAGCAGCATAAATCTTATACGTACACACACATACACACACACACACACACACAAACACACACACACATATACTGATAGAAGAGAAACTGGGTTTAAGTTTGTCAACTAATAAAAGTTTGCTCTATTTTTACCAAAAAGACAATTTTATTAATACATTCGAGGTGTGGCAATCAAATAACAAGACTGATCTTAGAACATTGACAATATATAGAATTACATAAAACAAATACTGCCACCTTCAATGTACTCTCCTCCCCGAACCCTACACCCCTCGATGCGAATATTCCATTGTTCGAAGCAATGCCTGCAGGCCATTTTTGTTAGGTTGTTCATAAGCTCTACCGCTTTTCTATAAGTACATCTCGGCCCCAAATTTGGTGCCTTTTAATGCAGAATTACAATTTAGGAATAAAAGCAAGTCAAATGGTACTAGGTCAAGTAGGTACGGTTGATGTACCAACATAGCGCTAATCGTCTCCGATATCTTTTCTTTCTTCTTTAAATCTTCTAAACTGCTCGAAAACTTGAGTACTAGATAGACCCTCATCACCATAAATATTGTTCAACAATTTCAAGAATTTCATATTGACACTAACATAATTCCGGCGGAGAACGAGAGTTAACTTCAATTAAAGACTACTGCCGAACGGTTTGCCTAATTATCTTTAAATTTTAACAGTGGATGAACAGAAAATGACAAATTAAAATGACATAGCCTGCAAAGTTGCCAAATTTACAGGGAAGCCGGAAAAAATAAACCTTGTTATTTAATTGCCACACCTCGTATTACTGTACTCTAGTAACACCGCTGCCACCAAAAGTTGTGACAGGTACACCGGGACCGACAGAAATAGGTACTTGTACATATGAAAATTTTACTTGATCCAAAAGTGTTACATTTATTTTATTAATGCAAAATGATGATCAAGTGTAACGAAATCTCTGCCATCATCATCCGCCTTTTCAAAGTCTTTGTCTTCGGATAAAAAGACAGGTGCGAAAAGGTTAGCATATAAGCTCCGTCAGTCAGTCAAAATATGCTAGTGTCAATAAGACCCAAATGTAGAGACGTTACACTCAATGAGCACTCAAGAGCACTCAACCAGACTCAATTGTCACCAGTTAATTGTAACACACACGCTAAGCTTGCATTCACGTCTTAGACAATATTATTTTTTAAAGCAAAGCCACTCAATATAATAGGATATAAAAGATGTCGTTAATTTATTTTTTAATTCAAATACATTTATGTTGGTTTGAGTTACGTGTAAGGTACCTACAGATCATACTTTGAAATTACTTAACTAATACTTCATTGTAACGCACTTGTCACTTATTTTTCAGGGAAATGCGAGTAGTTTATTCTCTCTGAATTAGCCAATTGAGAATATAGGTGAGTGTGAGATAAAAGTTGCGTTTCTGAATTTGACTTTTAATTTTAATTGCTATAGATATTCTGGCAAACAATATTTTTCGCCAACAAATTTTCCAAAGATCACTTTTCTTATCTTTGTTGTAAATTTTGTTTTTTTTTTATTAATTTATTGACGATAAATTTTCTATGCGACAAATTTTCCTGCGATCTATTTACCTGCAATAAATTTTCGTTGCGAATCACTAAATTCTGCTCTTCCTTAGCTAAAACTGCTTAACAAAAATAAAGGAAAGCATATAATTATGTATTTAAGATATAGTGTTAATATAATCCGTCTGAAAATATTTTTAGTATGTCTTTTATTATTTATTTCTATCGTTTTGAACTTGAAATTTACTTGTGAAGTTATGTTTATGATTAATTTCATTGCCATTATCTCTTCTACATGACGTACTTATTATATGACGTTGTCATTCGTGATCGTCATTTCCTGAATTTTTGCGTACAATATAAATACGTATGTACACAGTATGACTAAGAATAAGTTTACGTATAGAGGTTCGATAATGTAAGTAGTTGTTTATAATAATTAATGGAGATTTAGTTTCCAAACATAGAAACTAAACCCATAATCGATTGTGTGATTAATATTTTGTATGTTGACGAAATAAAAGTACTACCTAATTTAATAATTTAGTAGTATTTAAGGATTTTATTTACTACCTATCAAAATAACTAGAGAAAAGAAACGTTAAAATCTTGTTAAAATAAAGATATATTACACATTATTACAAAGCAAAAAAATTCTTAATTTCATGTTTGAAAGTTATTTGGAAATAAAAATTGCAAAATAGTCATCACCATAATTATTTGTGAATTATTTTTTTGGGCAGGTCTTAGCGAAAATGCAGCCTCCATACCAATCTGTCCTGCGCCTTTTTTATCCTATCTTTCTCAACATCTCCTCATTCCAGACTCTCTCTTTCCACACAAACTTTTTCAACTGTTACAACAATCAAATATCAAAACTTTTCAAGTACATTTTTACTTTTTCCTTTAGGTCCATAGTATTCTGTAAATATTCGCTCTTATAAATCCTTTAGAACCAGTATAATTTATATTTCATTGCCTACTCATACTAGCATTTATGTAAATTTAAAAAAATATATATTGAACAAAATTAATTATATTTTTTGAAATTTTTGCTTCGAGTAAATATTATAAAAGAAGGGATAATTCTTTTCTATCAATATCTCAAGAAGTCGTGGGTTAGCATTATTTATTTTCTAATTTAATAATCCATAAATTTCATTGGACTATATACTCCTGAAATATTACTCATAATGATAAATAACATCCGTGGGATTTATCGAAAATCTGATAACTTGTAGTTGATCAGTGTTATAAATTTACCAGAAGAGAATTCATTAATGTACTTGGTATTACAACGCCTACATAGCTTATTATTCGAACATAAATTTCTATGTTTAAAGTTAAGTCTTACACTTTATTATTACATTCGCCTACATTCAGAATTTTTTAGATACCAAAGTTGGATGTAATAACTGTGTTCCTAGAAGATATCAGCAATAACATTTTTATTACGAATAGTATGTTATGTGACAAGTTACAAGCAAACATTCCATAGTTTGCAAGTTTACTAGTAGAGATTTTATCAAATGGGAAATTTATATGAGTTTGATGTTAAAATTTAACAAGCAGTTGCAATGAAATTTATGTATACTGGTAATAATTGCGATTGATCTCAACTTAAAAATGATTATAACACTTTGTATTGATTGTAATCGCTTCTGTCTTAAAAATTTAACTTACGTCTCTTAAGAATAATATACTTGTATGATTTAATATATGCATATTTTTTAATCTCGGGTCACATTAACTTTATGGGATGTGAAAATCATATGAATCCAACATATTTGTGGACTGGAGTAATTATAGCGGTGCCAGAGTACCGATCAATCCAATGAGTAGAGTCCAAAAAAATATTGGATTCTTATGATTTTCACATCTCAATCATCTCATAAAGTAAATATTTACCGTACTCTTTATATCAGAGTTAAAAATTATTAGTAGCATCAGAAAACATATTTTAAAAATTATTTCTGTATTTAAATAAGTTAAGCAACTAGGTGCGCCTGAGAGTCTAGTCGCGAATCTGGGGACCCGGTTTCGATTCCAACCGACGCCAAAATGATTTCGAATTTTAATTGGTACAGAAGTGACCCCTGTGCTACACTCTCCACGCCAACAATGAGTGCCCGTGAAGTGATGCCTGGTAAACGCCTATACAGTACAAATATGTCATCATCTACCGATATCTTCGCACAATGCAGATCGGCTCACCCAGCAATGGCTTATATGCCGTGATGATATATATATATATATATATATATATATATATATATATATATATATATATATTTATAATAATAATAATAATAATAATAATAATAATAATAATAATAATAATATAATAGCCATGGAACACCCTTACGGGTTGTGGCCTCTTTTTGCAACATTACATTATACTTTTTTCCTAAACTTATTAGTTACAAATAGCTTTTTAAATTATAAACTATTTTACAATTGACTCGTTTCTAATTTAACATGTATTACATTATTAATTTTCTTATATCATGTACCTATGGTGAAAAGTATTATTTTTATTTGTATATACATGCTGGTTAACCCTTATTTATTTATTTATTTTAGTATTACGAAACTTATTTGATCATTAACACTAGCACTATTTATTATTGCTCTGCTGTCTTTACACTGCACTGCACTGAACACTGCACCATTGTATTACAAGTATATTGGGTTTTGCGTTTCCATTGATGACCTGCGAATTTGGTTATTTCGTCGCTCCATCTCGCTGGTTGTCTGCCTCTTCTTCGGTTATTTTGTAGTGGTAGCCAGGTAGTTGTTTTTGTCGTCCATCTCTGGCCTTTTAAGCGGGAAATGTGGCCTGCCCATTTCCACTTTAGTTTCTTGGAAAACTTTACGGCGTCCAGCAACTTAGTTTTTGATCTGATGGCTTCACTGTATACTTTGTCAATTAGTTTTAATTTTAACATATACCGTTCCATTTTCCTTTGGCATGAACGAATTTGGAGGTAGTTGTTTTTTGTTAGAGCCCAGGTTTGCGCCCCATAGGTGATTATAGGTAATATACATTTGTCCATGATAGTTTTTTTGAGATGGATGGGGTAGGCTGAATTTAGGAGTATATGTTTCAATGACCAAACTCTGTTCCAAGCTTTGCTAATGCGTGCTTTTATTTCAATATTTTGTTTGTTTTTGAAACAGATTTTTTGTCCCAGATATGTGAATTCATGTACCCTTTCCAGTGGTTTCCCGTCTAGGATGATGTTTGAGTTTAAGTTGTTTGTCATATATTTAGTTTTTTCTACGTTTATTTTCAACCCTACTTTTTCACTTTCATCCGATATTTTAGTTACAAGGCTTTGCATTTCTTCGCTAGTGTTGGAGAGAAGAACAATATCGTCTGCGAAACTTAAGTTGGAAATTTAATTTTGTTTTAATGCCACTCTTAAATTATAATTTTGAATTTTTTTTTTTTAATTTCCGTATTTACAAAACATACGAATTAAATTATATTTCCTGATTTAAAATCTCTACAATTTACATTTGAAGAATATTATTCTAAAATAATTTGGAAAGCAACGCGTAAAGGATAAACTGTATTTACATGCTAAATAACTACGTAACTGATTTCGAGCGCTATACGGTAATGCATATTGATGAATTTTATTAATTTATTTCTATTTATAGAATGGGCGTGAGATTAATATGAGTTCTTGTACATGATTTATCAAATATACAGATTGTCGTAAATTCTAGACGTTTTCATATTAGAGTGTCATAACTAGGTTATAACTCAATTGTTTGATGACTTACAATAATATAAAAGACTGTATGGACGATGGGAAGTTCGAGAGTGCCCAGGAGAGTTCAGCAACCATCATCCATCAAGTGTAAATATCATTCAATTATACTAGTCAATAAATCTATTTATAATAATAATAATAATTTATTATTATTATTATTATTATTATTCCAACTCCTTAAATCAACGGTTAGAACATTTATTATTGTTTATTAGTCATTATTTTGGCATTTACTAAATTGTACATCCAGTCTGGCAAGAACCCACTTATAAATATTATTTGCAATTCGCCCATTAAAAGGCGGGTTACAAATTTTTAATTTTTTATATAAATCTAAAAATACATGTTCGTATTCAAGTAGTGAGCAATTAATAAAAAAAAACCTTCCAAAAATAGCAAATACACAACCAATACCGTTATATGTTATGACGTAACTACACATTTTTTGCAATAAATTTACATAAAACTCAACACGAATATAATTTTAAAAGTGCATGTCGCTTCCGTTAAAAAATAGCACAGCATTTTTATGAATAAAATTTTTAATTATTATTTCTGCTGGCTCAATATTTAAAGCGTCAATATTAGACACATTGTCGTATGAGGACATGAATCCACTCTATTCGAATTATGTGCAATGTTGAGCATTATACGGAGTAATTGAAAACAAAATAACAATTCTCTCCCTGCTTTAATATTAGTTTTAGAACTTCATATGTATAGGTAGATTAAAATACAAAATGCAACTTTTTATTATGAAAAGATTCTGTTTTTACCCCTCGTTAAGAGAGGTATTGGAATCATGCTAAAAATCACATATCCAGATTTTAATGAATAAGCACGTTTCAAGGTCACAAGAATCCGATTTAAACATTTTTACAATGATGTCTGTGTGTGTGTGTGTTTGTGTGTGTGTGTGGATGTGTGTATGTGTGTTTGTGTGAGTGTGTATGGCTGGATGTTGGACGGACGATTCCTCAAAAACTATAAGATATAAGACCTGTTTAACTATGAATTCCTCAATCTGACATTCCTGGGAAGAGCTGAAAAGGTTTTGGTAACAATTGAACAACCGGAAGCAGTAGTTTTTAAAAAAAATTCTTCCAAATATTATTTTTTGAAAATTTTTGATATTACTAAATTTGAAGAACAAAATTCTACACCTGATACATTTAAATTTTTTATTATATCTTCTATAAATTTAGAGATAAAGACGCTATAATATATAGAATATCGGGATATAACAAGTCGAGTAGGCGAAACTACACTAAGGAAACCAGTTGACAAATTCAAATGTTTATAACATAATTTGTAAATGACAGATTTCAGTGTCAAAAATCAACAGTTTTAGTGACATTTTGTTAGCTTTTCTGGGAAGTACATTTAATCTTTCTTATTGTTTTATTAATTAAATATTTAAAATTATAGGTAATATGCATACATACAGGGTGTCTCAATAAGCTTGCTCACTATTGGTAACTTTTTTATTTGAAGAGATACGAGGTTGGTTAAATGAACAAAATTGTGCCATTTTATATTAGAAAATTGGTCATGTAGACAAAATAAAAATTGTGTCAGCGGTTCTCAAAATTTGGGACAGAATGTATATTTTTTAAATGGAACTATATATTTTTTATTATCTTATTAGAAAGACTATTTTTTTCTCTTTCCAATAAGGTAATGTTGTTTATGTACAATTTTTTCAAATAAACGAGTTATTTACGTTTAAAGATAAAAATTATTTTTTATTAGTTTAGGTCAAGTAAAATATGGAAACAATCTTTTATAAAATTATTATTTTATTAATTTATTTTACAGTAATAACAAAACAAAGAAAATATTCAAATTGAAAGCCATTATTTCTTTCGCACATTTAAACTCTTCTGGAAAGAGAGCCAACCGTTCTACGTAACTGGTGTATAGATATAACTTTCCATATAGCAAGATCATTTCTAACTTTTCTTTACTTTTAAAGTTATTAAACATTATTAAACACAGAGAACTTTACGGCAGATATTATTAAACGTCAAACAAACAAAGAATCAATTGTTTCCATGGCTTACTTGACTAAAAAACTAATAAAATAGTTTACAAAATTTAAATTTTTAACCGTAAATAACTCGTTTATTTGAAAAAATTGTAGATAAACAACATTACCTTATTGGAAAGAGAAAAAAATACTCTTTCCAATAAGATAATAAAAAATATATAGTTCCATTTAAAAAATATATATTTTGTCCCAAATATTGAGAACCGCTGACATAATTTTTATTTTGTCTACATGACCAATTTTCTAATATAAAATGACACAATTTTGCTCAATTAACCAACCTCGTACCTCTTCAAATAAAAAAGTTACTAATAGTGAGCAAGCTTATTGAGACACCTGTATATCCATCAGAAATACCACCAATCTGGTTAATGAATTGGAAGAATCTGTGACATTTAGGAACTTCGTCATACAATGAAAAATAGATATAATTAGAATTATATGTGTGCAGAAGACATGTTAAATACAATAAAAAACAATATTTGGGTAAAGTTCTGTAATTTTGTTATAAACCGACGGTTCGATAGCAAATTGCAATACAATACTTATATAGCCTAATATGGAAATGGCCGAAAACGATATCTTCGTTGATTTTTTGTATTTTTATATTTTCTTAAAGAAATTTAATAACTTTATAAGGAGGCCAAATTGATGAAACTTTGAAATATTATCAGTTTGTCATGACATTTGTACGCTATTTATTTGAGGAAATATTTTGATCATTGCCTGATGTATATTATTGTTCTTGAACAATTACAACTGTTAGTATTAAATTTAAACAAATATTTTTTCTTTATTCTTGGACAGTCCAAATAATGAAAATCAAATGATACTTAACATTTGATAAACATCAAACAAAGAAGGTACAAATCAAGATTTTCGATTCAAATTAACTAAACGATTGGTATCATAACTATTAAACTTCACCTTTTGTTTCATAAAATGTATTATTTTACTACAGAGTGATAAAAAAAAAACTAATTCAGTTGGCAATAGCAAAAAAAAAATACTTGAAATTGGTAACACTGATACAAAAAAATTATATCCTGTTGTTGACAACGGCATTTGAAAATTTAAATTTGAGTTCATTTACAATTTTTTTAAAAAATGATTGTTTTTTCCATATCCACAAAGCACTAACACAACATGAGAGTTGAAGCTATCCTGTATCTACCACTAACACACCATATCCATGTAATTTTATGTTTTACATTACCCATAGAGAAATAATCTAAAGTATTTCACTCACTCAAAATGATACATCATCCATAGCCAACCTTTGGAAAATTATACGGCGAGTGCCGGGCCTTTGCCACTAGTACTTAATTCCAGTCAATAGATGTCGCGAAAGTCGCTTTAAGAACTTGCAATTTTTATTACTAAGCAACTATTGGTCCACGTATTTTTTCTGAGGTGGGAAATAAGGATGCGTCGAAAACATTTGAATTTGACGTAAATTTATGAATTTGACATATTTTGAATTGTGTTTTCGATTCTATCACGGTTCTACATAATTCACTTTGAATATTCATTTTAATATCTGTGTATCTATTAGGCAAGTTTTTAATGTAATATTGTTTAATTTTATATGTTAATAAGTTCATATAAGTAATTCAATTCGTGTTTTGTTAAATCGTTACAATTATTTCAATGAAGATGACATAAATCTATTTTGAAAATAAAATTTTATTATAAATGAAAAATTTATATAAATAAACATTAAATTTGTGCACATGTATTTTAATATCAAAATACATTTATATCAATAAACAAAACTACAATATTTTGTATAAAATTCAAAAACGGGTTACCTAATTTACATTTTAGTTCTATTCCAACCACCAGGTGTAATGTTCAGTGTAAGTACACGTAAGTTTCCGGTCTAAAGAGTATTATTTGTCTATGTCCATAGCTAAATATCAACCCTACATGTAGGTTGGCAATAACTTACAGAATAAATTGTCAAACATACTAAATGTCTATGCGGCTGACATTTAAACTAAACAGAGAGAGATGTAAGAAAAATGATTATAATTTCTGAACAGAATTTTGACTTAACAAAGATAACAAAGTTGAAATATTGATATTGAAACTATAATTTAGAAGAGTTTATAACAAAGTTGTTTACTTGTTATTGTTCTGCCCTCACCTTTTCACATTACTTTCACCTGGTGTTGTATAAACTGTGGAATAAAAAGATTCCCAAAATTATATTGCCAATTGCATCATTTCTTTTTGATCACTCTGTAGTATATCTTGTTCATATCATTTCTGTAAATACTATAACATAAAATAAATATCAAAATTCCTCTATCTTATGGTTATTGTTTCAAAATATCTGAAAATAAAGTTGGATTCAATTTTGAGACTTTCAGGTTCAGGATTAATAGAATACTCCATATGCAATTATAATAAAAATAGTAAATTTTGTCAATAAGAATTAAAATGTTCCTAAAGAAAATATCATTTTATCATTAATTACATTGTGTAATATTCAAATTACTTTCATTTTAATACTAAACGATGTTTTAATTCATGGATACGCATGTTTATTTAGATGGAAAATAAATTAGTATAAAAAACTAATATTTCGGCCACCTTCAGGAATAATTACGCTCCAAACTTAGTATTACTCGTCCTTATACTTCACTCTCAATCTCAATCAAATTACCTCATTTAATTTCTTTCCTTGCAACATGACCGCTGGCATGAATAGAAAAGTTCCTAATAACAATAATTAAACGACCCTCAATCTGACATGTCAAGGTGCAGAGGATATATTTTGACCATTCGTCATTTTTGCGAACGTATCAATATTTAATAATATGAAAATGAATTAATAGCTGGTAATAATTTCGTCTTGTCAATCATTGCACAAGATGTATTTGAAGCCAGTCTGTGTTTAATGTTTATTTAATATCTTGTAGTATATTCATATATGTTTACAACATATTTAACCCAATTCGGAAATAATGTAATCAAACTTGAATGTAACAAGTTTAAAGTTGTATTAACTTTGTTAGCATTACATCAACGCCACCTTACCTTTGTTATAAGATAAGTAATTATTGTAATTAGAAATCGTCGAGGATTCTTTGCTGATTAGATAAGATACAACTACACCACATTTAACTAGAATAATAAGTAAGTAGTCTTCTAGCCTAAAACCGCACGGTGGTAAGTAAGACATGTCAGATATGTTTACCTTTTGAATGAGTGCTTTCTCACTCAAAATATTTAAGTTTGTTCAGTCGAATTTTGCATCAATCAATATAGATGAGTCGCAACAATTCATAAACTCGGGAATTATTACTACTTGTGACGTAACTCGAGTTACGACAATGGGGTCCTCCACCATAACGAAAAATAATAAAGTATTACTCAATAAATAACGATTACGATAAAAAAAACATTTTTTAAATAATTATTTTAGGAGATATTTGAAATTTGTTGTCAGTGTCACTGATGTGGTGTCATACTATTGCTATCTTTTTGTCGCAGCCTACTGTAGAGTCTGGTGCGGAGTGTGAGAAAGATAGTGACGTCATGTTGACTTTAAAAATAAAATACGGTTAAACTAAAGATAATTAAGAATTTTAAAACTACGAATTGCTTCAAAATAAAATGAACTTCAATTTAAAATAATAATATAATAATATTTATTTAATCGTGTCCAGCAAGTACATGTATATAAGCAATAATGAAAGTGGAATTGCAAAATTCAGCTATCCACCGATGTATCTTCATAGGCACGTCTATATCGTGTCTTGAAGACTTCCACTTAGCTGGTGGTTGCAGAATTTATACTAGTTGAAAAACCAGTACCTAGGACCGCGACGAGGCGCTTCTGCTTGGCCCATTTCCCATCACATCCCAATATTGACAGCTGTCATTTTTATTTCCAAATTTTCTTCAAAAATTCCATATTCAAATATTATGTATAATACCATATACTCAAAAAAGCAAAATTTAATATATAAATGAATTCCAGTACACACAATATACAAAATTGATACATAATAATAATAATAATAAAAATAGAGTGGAGGATCCCATTCTTACTTGGAAGTGCAATATGTAGGAATAAGTATTGGTAAAATCAAAGAAACTGTAGGTTTATTTATAAAACTGCCAACAATTGTATTAAAATTACGTACCTATAATATTATATTACATACTTATAATCATCTTTAATTAAATGCAAAGGGCAGACATATTTATTTATCAGTTTTACAACATATGTATTTCATTTCTTTTCCAATTACGTTTAGTCGACCAAATTTTTCTTCTCTGCCAAAAATTGTGGAATATGTGTTAAATTACAACTTTGAACACAACACTTGCTCATTTTTAAATGAAATAATAAATTAAATCACGAAAACTGATTTTTCTGTTATATGAAACGATGATATGTCCCACTTGCTGCAATTAATTTAGTTTCCTAAACTTTCGCTGATGCCGCATGCTATTCTGCAGGTTCCAATAGGGGTGTTCTATTGTTTTTATTTTGTTAAAAACTGGAGTGTTGAAGCTGCCCCATAGGATGACATTATTACTTCACTTATAGTGTATTCCGAAATTGAACCACGCTAACCGCGGTTACTTTTTCAGTAACTGGTTATATTTTCGGAACGCGGTTACTGAAAGCTGGTAACTATTCTGTAACCACGCTAACCGCGCTATATCGGCGGTTGTGGTGTGGTTACATTATGGCACAGGACAGATGAGCAGTAGCAGTTTCAACAACTATTTTAACCCGCCGGAGGGCGCGCATGCGGCAAAATACATTTTACTGGTATAACTAAAATTTGGACAGGCCTGTAATATTGTGCGTCTAGGTGTTCCTCCTTTATGTTATTGGCTCCATCTACCGATAGGCTTGGTGTCGTATGCCATCCCCGATCAGTGTTACTCGTACATGAGTTAGATTCAAAACAGGTTAAATTTGCGGTGTGTTTGCCGCATAGCGCGCCCAGTCAAGTAAGTTTTATTTATTGTTAATTTTTTTATAATATTGTAAGTTTATGCAATTTACATGCATGTGCTCTAGTATTATTGTTTATAGTAATACGTATACTTCAACCTTGTAATAAAAATAACAAGATTTTATTGAATTTTAGGTCTCGTAAAGGATTAATACCAGCCGAGTTAGAAAAGCTTATACATATATGATTTAATAAAATGTTTAAGCATGGTATATTTGTGTTATTTTATTATGTAAAATATATTTTCTTCGTCATTTTTAAGCTTGAAACGTGAAAAACCGAATGCGGTGTAAATGCCGCGGCGCGCCCGCTCCTGTAATTCTAAAAAGCGCGCCCTCCGGAGGGTTAAATTTGTCAAGTTGAGGTTAGCTGTTAGCTGGTCCGTTTCTCCAATGCGGTGGCAGTAACATTGTAACCACGGTGAAACCCTAACGATTTTCAATGGTTACCGTGGTTTAATTTCGGAATACACTATTTATAGACAAACATTTTTCAACGTACCATTTAGCAGTCACTCCTTCCGCACGAATATATCATTATCATTACCGATATCAATCAAAGCAGATTAGTACACCTAACAGTGGCTAATACGAATGAGCCAGATGATATACATATTTATTTATTTAAATTGGTTGTATTGGCAATTATGAAATATTAAAATTTATATAGCTGTATAGGAGAGAAGAAGGCCAACATTATGGCCATTCTAGGTAAAGCAAGTTATCTGCAGCGTGAGGTAGGTAAGTATTTGCAATTCAAATGACGCGCATGTAAGTGGGATTCTTTTTCAACTGGAAGAAAAAATTTGCTTACTTTTTCATGGCTCTTAGCTTTTTCATTATTATCCGTGTTTCTCCATCTTTATGAATCCACACAGAACTATTTTGGCAAAGAAAGGAATATAAGTTTCGTCACCTGTCACAGTTTTTAAAAAAATTGCATATTTAATACTTTCTGCTTGTGTTAAGCAAAATTCTAATACTTTCTGCTTTTTGAAATCAGAAAGCTGATGTGGAACAACACGACTGACATTTTTTTAAAAGCAGGTGATCGTGTATGAATCTATTAATGGCTGAGAATCCAATCCTTGATGCTCTATTACCGCATAAGTATAAGTGATACGAATGTCTTCCTCGATTATTTTTTTGGCGATTGACAACTGGGCGATGGATAACTGGGCGCCGCAACATCTGGGCGATGGTGAACTGAGCAACATAAATTTTTCACGCTTAGCAGACAAAATTTGTTGATTTTTTTGCAACAAGAAAAATATAAACATTAACATAACCTAACCTCACGCACAATTGTGTAATTCTACATATGTATTATTTTATCGCCAAGATATCGCCGCGTTCAGTTGTTCACCGTCCAGTTTACAATCGCCCAGTTGACCGTGTTCGTCAAAAAAGCGTTTTTTTAAAACTGAATCTATACTTTCATGCATACATAAATCCTTTTTGAAATAATATTACATCATTATTCAAAATGCTCTCTCACAACGCTACTTTGAAATATTTTATAACCTAGTTCTAACTAAACATTTGCAACTTAATTTCGAATGATAGATGCATAACTGTTTTCTTATTGTCAATCATTCTTGCGTGATCCTTCTATCTGCTTAAATATTGCAATTTTAAAAATTCAACCATCATGGAAATATTTTGCAAATTTATCACGATGACACATAAGGTCTGTTCGTTTGTCTTACTCTTTCTACTCCATGCGTAAATCAGCGTTTGTTTGTCATAGAGTATTGCTTGAATTTTGTTCGGTTTCAATCGAGAAATTGCTCGTATCAGCTTAGATCATGATTTTTTTACTTCACGTAGAGAGGAGAGTAAGAAAGAGCAAGCAAGTATTGTGGGTAATTTTTCATTTTACCGAAAAGTTTTGAATGAAATATTTTTACATATTCATAATTTCTTATACAATTTATTAGGTTATTGATCTACTAATGAATTAATTATTTTTTTTGTGAACAGTTTCATACTATTG
Organism: Ophonus ardosiacus; assembly: GCA_943142095.1. NCBI lineage: Eukaryota > Metazoa > Arthropoda > Insecta > Coleoptera > Carabidae > Ophonus > Ophonus ardosiacus. The sequence continues at coordinate 32,111,058 of OW964830.1, forward strand.
TTCGACAACATATTATGTGTCTCATATACATAGTAACATATCATTATCATAATGTATTATCTATCTCGTTTTTTATTAAAAGTCCACATTTACCAAACATTTCTTTATTATAGCTATAAAGTTTTGAAAAGTTACTAAAAGTTACTTGCACTACATAAAAATTCGTTTGTAAACGCTCCGAGCAAATGCTTAAATCTGATCTAAGCGAATAAGTGAAAAATATCAGAGTACTCTAGCATGTTTAGAGTACGACAAACGAACAGACCTATAGTTAAACAAGTCGGGTAAACAAATTGATTCCCTCTGGGCTAAAATGTTATTTTTATCCCTTTAGACTTTTAGAGTAATAGCAGCTAACACATTAGTTTACGAAAAGATAAACTGACTACCACTTTTGCTCCTGAGAACGGAAAAAGAATATTATAGAAGCATGTATAACATTTGCATTTATTATTACAAGATCATTCTGAAAAACTATTACATTTATAAGATTCTTTCCTACATATTCCATGGAGATCTACAATTTACATTTTTTTCTGGTTAACTCTACCGTTATAAAATGTGTGACAAAAAACTACTAAGATATTCTAATTGTATATCATAATATACAATTGTAGAAATAACTTATAATTGTATCATGCATTTCAAATTGTAAATAACTATAGCTACATATGTAAATTGCTGTGTACGTTTATTGCTATTATTATGACAATTCTTTACGGTTTGTTACCATATATATTTAATCGATTCGTAGTATTAACAACAAGATACATATTAAACAATTAGATTATTTTTAACCGGAGGTAAATATTTATTGTCACTTCTTATTAACTTGTCTATTATTATTACTATACTTATGTATATCATTTAATAATTGCATTATTATTTTCTTATTTATTAAATTGCCCTATTTAATTATCTACTATTTGAAATGTAGGTATTTAATATGATTATATGACTCATTTTCATTTTAAGTAAGTGGGACACTATAAAAGCAATAAAAATAAATGTGAAACTAAATAAACAGACTTGCTTATTTCTTGAACAAATTTGTAATTAATAAGTACTCAGTACTAATCATCAATAACAGACTTAGGCAATAACACGTAATAGTCTAACAAAACTTTCAAAAGTCCTAATTTCAAAATGCTATTAGGACATCTATTTGATAGGGTACCCGGTAGAATAGTATATTGTATAACTAGTGCTAAAAGTTGGATATTTCACACGAGTGTGAAGTTTGAGCAACGAGCCGAAGGCGAGTGGTTTAATTACACGAGTGTAAAATATCCTTTCAGCATGTGTTGTACACAATACTTTTCCGACGACCACAAAAAAGATAATATAAAATTTACATAAAAATATTAAAACAGATTATGAACATCATTGGTATCAGAATTCACCAAAAATTATGTTAAAATCTGATAAATCAGGGTCCAACCATCTTAATCCGTGTAAATTCAGCAAATTATGTGCAACTGTCAAATTTTTAAATACAAATTTTCAGGTTAGTTCGCTCAGTTATCGCAGCGTGTGATAAAATCATATCACCCAGTTGCGGACGCATCAGATTGATTAACGAGTTTTCATGTCACACAGCATTGCTAGTGATGTGCAATGACCAACTTTCAGTAATAATTTAGCGTGTGAATTTATGTACTTTTCGTAGTGGGGGAAATAATATTTGCAATTACAGTGAATAAGTATAATATTTGTTCTTTACAATTGTCGAAAATGGGGATGATTGTGCATTGATGTTAGTATGCGAAATGTGTCTTTATACCGTTAATTATATACCCATAACAACGCGTATTTCACACACTACGCACATTATTTCATACACTGAGCTGTGCATAGAAACAGAAGATAGCTTAAAATTTCAAGCTATTTTATCAGGCTGAGCTTGATTTTTTTCGAACTTTTAAAAGCAAGCCAAAAGCCAACCCAAGCTTTAAGTGGACCTGCGTGCATTTATGGTGTACTTGGGTTTACAGAAAAAACAGTTTTGTAAGAATAATGTCACACGGGGGTGTACCCTAAGCTGCTGTTTTACTTCTTCTTACCCAACGATGACATTTTAACTAACTGGTGGGTGCTTCACTTGTTCACTCAACGACTACTGCTTCATTGAGGAGGAACACCCTTACACTCACTCACGTAACACCTGAACTGATGATTGATGATGAACATATCTTTTATGGATGTGTAACAGGGGGGTGGGGGGTCTTTGAGGCTACTGTTTACTCTTTGTTCTCTTTTCTTACCCCAACGATGACTTTATCTAACTGGTGGACACTTCACCGAACGACTACTGCTTTATTGAGGAGGAACACGCTCTTACACTCACACTATCACTAAACACTTGATGATAGATAATGAACACATCTTAAATGGGTGACACACACAATATTTTATACTAATTTTAACTTTAACTAACTTTATTTACATAATTACATTAATACTAAACTAAACTGTTATAAACCCTAATTACGAGTCATGGAGTAAACCCCCCAAAAACTAAACACAGACTACATGTCTGACCTGTCTAAGCCCTTAATCTCGACTGCTTTAAAACAAAGGGTTATCTCTTCAACAGGCATATCTGATGAAGGGTGCGAGGGTGTAGCATCCATAGCCAAATAACAAGACTTCACGTAGTCTAGGCAATAACTTATGTAGATAATTGTCAAAACAATAAATGTCTACGCGGTTGACATCTAGACTAAACAGAGATATATGAGAGAATAATGATTATTAGACTCTATGTCTTTCCCGAATCTTTACCGAACACTGACTTAAAACAAACCGTTATCTTCTTCAGTAGAGCATATCTGTTGAGGGGTGCAGGGTTTATCATACAGCATCTATAGCTAAATAATAACCCTGCACGTACGATGGCAATAATTTATCTACTTAATTGTTAACGCAATAAATGTCTGAGCAGTTGACATCTAGACTAAACAGAGAGATGTAGGAAAAATGATTATTATTTCTAAACAGAATTTTAACTTACAAAGATAACAAAGTTGAAATATTGATATTGAAACTATAATTTAGAAGAGTTTATAAAAAAATGATTAGCTTGTTATTGCTCCATATTCGCCTCGCTACAATAAATGTTGTATGATTGAGATTTCGACTAATTGTTAACACCTAATTTAAATATTATTGTACGACTGCTAAAGTTGTAAAACACGATTTGTGTATAGTACACAAATTGTTATTCAATAGTCTAATGTAAATATTTTGGTATCGCTAATATTAAAATTTAAGTTATTAGTAATCAGTAGCATTGCTGGTATGTCTGTGAAACACAAATAAAGTTACACTCAATTTCTTGCTTCGCATAATGTAGCTCCCATTTCTATTATAGTATATTTATATAAAGAATATTTTTCCTTGACAATACAATAGAGCACCACCTACTTACTTTCCAATTTCTTCTGACAGAAAAACAAACGTTTTCTAATAAAAATGTGATTAGTCATGAAGGACGTTTGTAAACACTTCTCGTTGTCTATAACAATAAGTTAAGATTGCGAAACGGAAGACCTGAATCTAACGGATTTTTTGCCGGTGAACGTAGGCGTTTTTCACTTAGTAAGTTGTAATGATTTTTTAATTATCGGCTTTCTATTCGCTGTTTTGACCGCACAATAGCATGGCGGCTTAGTATGAAAGATGTCTGATTCGTCAATCATCAATCAATATGTGTTATGTATCCTCATTAGTAGAAGAGAAAGATGATCTTCGCATTTACAGCTGTGAGAAGAAACGTGCCTAATTTTTTTTACGTTACGTTTATAAGTCATCTTATTTCTCTTTTATACTTACCTTGGTTTATGTAAATTTAATATTTATTGAGTGGGTTACTGGGTATGATATTCTAATTTCTAATTTTACTATACCTTTTCTACTTCAAATGCAGACCAAACAATTTCAAAATGAGAGTAAATAACTTCAAATTGAGACTAAATAATTTCAAATTAAACAACCTCAAATTGAAACTAAATAACTTCACTTTGAGACTAACAATATCAAATGGAGACTAAACAATTTCAATTTAATTTTGATTCTTTGCTCACCGATAAGCTGTGGATTTTTCTGCTCCTAATATATTCGCAAAAGTTTTCCATTCTTCATTATTATTATTATAAAGTGCACATATTTGTTTTTAACGTTTTCAGACTCAACTTTTTCAAAAAGCCATTTTAAATTATTAATCAATTTAAATATGACCATTTATTAAATTTTGTGTTTTTTTTTTCAGCTGGTTCTTAATTTGAAATTATTTATTCTCAATTTGAAGTTGTTTAGTTTCAATTTGAAAATGTTTATTCTCAATTTGTAATTGTTTAGTCCCAATTTGAAGTTGTTTAGTCTCAATTTGAAATTGGTTATTCCCAATTTGAAATTGTTTAGTTTCAATTTGAAAATGTTTACTCTCAATTTGTAATTGTTTAGTCCCAATTTGAAGTTGTTTAGTCTCAATTTGAAATTGGTTATTCCCAATTTGAAAATGTTTATTTTCAATTTGTAATTGTTTAGTCCCACTTTGAAGTTGTTTAGTCTCAATTTGAAGTTTAGGCGTCGTTGTATTGGTATTCAGAATTGTAAAAAGTTATTTTGCTACAAGTGATTAATCGAATTTGAATCAGTCCATTATTCATATCTTTAATTTTGTCTCTCTGCCATCTTCTAAAATCTATACAATTTCTATAGTAGAAAAAAACAAAACGGAAATCCAAGTAAATTAAATAGATATTGCCGAATTAGTCCCCAGAACGAATTAAGATCGTTGCATGGTCTTGTCATAACAAAAATTGTTGTTTCGTACATATTCAATTCAAATTCGTCCCCGGTACGTTAAGTAAACGTACGGAAATATTAAGTATAAAAACTGTATTAAATATTATACTCGTTATATCTAATGAATACAGTGAGGGTCATAAAATCTCTTGGGGACACTAAAGTAAGGTCTGAAGGTGTTTAATAAAATTTAGGGATAAAATAACCTATATTGGATTTGGTACATTATGGTCCCACCATATGTAATGGAAGACTTGAAAAATTTTGTTCGAAGTAAAGAAGTTAACATAATTTAACCTAACGCACCTGCAAATTATTGCGGGTTGTAGTAGAACATGTATTTTACAAAAAAAAAAAAAAACTAAGTAAAACTGTGCCTGAGTTTTATAGATTTGTGTTTTTTTTTTACGTTAGGTTATGTTAAAACGAGTATATGTAGAGAAGTTAAATGTATCCAAATATTGGGGAAAAAAATGTAAATGAAATCTAATAGCGTTGTGCATTTATATAAAATCCTATTATGGTTACGTTCAACCAAAAAACCTTTCTTGATCAATCATTTGATCACAATCGATCTATTAACTAATTTATAATAACTAATAGGTAACAGTGCTCCGTAATATATTATAAATACAAAAAAAAAATGCTTTGGGATTCCCTGTTCTCTGTCAATAATAGGATGTTTGTTATCAAAGAATTACACACAAATTATTTATAAAAAAATGATCCACTGATTATTACGCACGTGATCATGTACTCATAGATAAAATGTATTTCTAATATAAATAATAAATATCTATGTGGTTTTTGTTTGAACCTTTCGAGTATTTTCTACAAAAATGGTTATAATAAATTTATTGTATCAAATAAATCTGATGTGGCCAGCACATTACCTACAGTTAGTTCTATGTATTTTGTACAAATTCCATACAAAAAGTTTTTTGCAAAAGATTCTTTATTTCCAGTAAAATTATAAGACTAACATACTATGTATATTTCACTTGACATTGACAACTGTCCAATCAGAATTATCTTAATACACTTTTTGTTTCCAGGGTTCTGGCTGGTTTATGAAATTTAATTTCTTTATAATTCTTTAACTCTATATCCATTGAATATGAAGTATAAAATACAATCAAATCGTACTGATAATAAAATATTCTTTAATATTTACAACATAATATTTCAAAGAAATGATTTTTAACTGCTTCATTTCATGAAAAACTATCAAAAACTTCTAATTAGGGTACTTCCGGCTGATTATTTGTAACCAAATTCTAATCACCTGTTCATTTGAATGTAAAGAGGAGGAATACGAAACAATGGGTCCGCCACTCCAATTTTTTTTTTTATTCTTTTAAATGAAGATTCGTTTAATTTTGAATCAATACGTAGTGCTAATTGTAAAAAGTCTTAATTGTCTTTAGTTTAACAGCTTTTAATTTTTAATATCAATATGAGGTCACGACAACGAAAAGTTAGCAATAGTGTATCGTCATAGTGTCATTGACAACAAATTTCAAATATCTCGTAAAGTACCTATTAATTAATTTTTTTTTTATCTTAATCTTTATTTATTGATTAGTAATACAAAACCCAACAGGCAAAGCCTAATAATAGGGTTGAAAGTAAAAACAACATAAAATTATTACATAGAAAAGAGAATAAAGATAAAACAGTATAAATTAAGCAATTAATTTTTTAAAACAATCAGATTTGTGAAGGAATTATCCACATGGGAGTACCTACGTGCATATAAGAGATGCATACGGTAAATACGAGAGGTCATCAGAAATCAAAGGAAGGTATACGGTTAAGGTTGATCTAGTTCGAATAGAGGAAAACTGGAAATTAAGAAGGGACGGCATTGAGGGTCATTCATCAGCGGTACCATCTATCAAGTTAAGACAGGTAACTCACTACATTAAGTTCACGAAAGACACTATTATAATTTTTGGAATTGTAATATTGGAGTTATCGGAGACGAAATTATCGACACACGCACACTCACACATCACATAAAAATGGAAAATCATATATTATTACTTAAAACATGTCATAGGAGATATCACCTGTATGCATTTATCTGCAACCTGTTAGTTGTCACACATTACCTGCAACATCTTGCATATCATGTGATATGATTTTTGACGTATGGCAGTGCGACAGTTTTTGTGCAATTGCTTTCATATCTTTTTCTATTAGTTGTAGTTTAATAAACATGAAAAGTTGTACAAAATGCAAAAAGTTGCAGATAATGTGTGACAGGGTTTAGATAAGTGCATACATTTGATACCATCATTCGAAGCCAGATACATAATTGCAAGCCATTTAAATAATACACAAAGATTCTTCAAGGCTTAAAGGAACATGTTCATGACAATAACTGTAACCCGGTCAAAAACTGGTCACACTGAACGCTGTGTGACAGAGCGCGTTGTCGTGGTGGAGAATCCAAGTTCGTGCGATGTCAGGACGTACTCTGTTGACTCTTTTTCGAAGTCTATCGAGTACTTCGCGGTAGTAGATCTGGTTAAGGGTCTGTCCAGGTAGAACGAACTCCCTACGGACCACCCCGCGACTGTCAAAGAAGCAGATGAGCATGGTTTTCATCTTGAACTCAATCATGTAATCTTTGAATTTTTTGTGCCAACGAAACACTTGTGCACGACTGAGAGAATCACCATCATACACTTTAAGTATTTTACCGTAAGTTTCCGTAGCCGAATTGCCCAGTTTTGCCCAAAATTTGCTCTAAATTACGCTTTTCCATTTTCGTGACGAGCACCACTAACACACTTCAAAACACGACGCAGCTGATGAACTAATGGTCGTACCGGGGTGGTAAACACATCTACCGTTAGGGCAGGGACGCCAAAATTATAAGTTAAAAAGTTCAAAGCTGCAGTATCACCACAACAGTGAAAAAAAAAAATCAGTCTCATTACTTAAGTGTCAGACCTCGTATACATATACATATATGACTATGTGTGGATTCTATGAACACGATTACTCAAATTCTATCAGTCAGAAAATTTTGAAATTATATGTGCACAGTCCGTTCTAATGTGGGAAGAGCTCATTAGTTTTTAGTGTATATCGGATAACCGGAAGTATCACTTATACAAGTTTTAACAGTTTTCTTACAATAATTGAATATAATTTTTCAGCTACTTTTACTAATAAAACTTAAAAATAATGGTACCGTCTTTAATTCTACATTTGGCATTTAGAAAATAACTTTAAATATAAATTTATAAAATAATTTGTTTTCATACATCATCTTGTCTATGAGTCAAACAAAAACATAATACTTTAATAACAATTTTGACATATTTAAACAAATGTCACTGTCAGGAAGTAATTACAATGTTACTGAAATTAAGATTTATAAAAATAATATATTTTCCATCATACATAAATGCTAGATGTACATGGTGATCAGATTTAAGTTTGATATGCCTGCTTCACTACAAATCAAACACGTGTATTCAATGGCTAGTTTACAACTACACATTTACGAAATGGATCATGTGCAGCGAAGAATTAATACAGATTGCGTTCTAGAATACCAGGATGCTGATTTTTACAACCATGTGTCTGAGTAGGGACAGACGCCAAATATTTCCAATTTTAAATGGCACAAAAGTGACCCCTGTGGTGCACTCTCCACGCCAGCTATGAGTGCCCGTGAGGTGACGCCTGGTAAGCGCCCACACGGTAAAATATATCGTCATCATTACCGATGTCTACATGTGTTGTAGATACTGACACACCCAGAAATGGGTAATATGCCGTGATGATATATTTATTTTATTTTATGTGTCTGAGTAGCTGTGTGTGACGATTTTTTTTCCACAATAACTCTTATATCAAATTTTAAAAAAAAATTTCCGTATTTAAGCTTTCAGTATTAATATAAAAAGTTGATTAGGTTTTGGATAAAATTGGATAACCGGAAGTGGTACTACAAAGGCCATAACAGTTTTTAATGAAAAACTGTTTTAAACTACGTATAATCCAAAACTTTTCAATTTTAGTACTTAAGCATTTTATGTCAATGGGAATAATATATTAGATTTTGGCTAAAATTTATAAACCGGAGGTGATACTTTACTGGAAGCTCTAAGCAGATTTTCGTGAAAATTATGTTGTAATATAATCCTAAACTTTTCAAATTTTGTATTTAAGACTTTTGTATTAATGAAAACGATATAGGTATTAGATTTTTTCTAAAATTGAGAAACTGGAAGTGGTACTTTACTGGAAGCTCTAAACAGATTTTCTTAAAAAAATATATTAAAATATGATCCAAAACTTCTCAAATTTAGTATTTAAAGCTCGTACATAATTTGAAACAACATATTAGATTTTGACTATATGTGATAAACCGGAAGTGGTACTTAATTTGGAGCTCTTAACAGATTTTCAAAGAAAAACATAATAAAATATAAGGTGGAGTTGGGTAAGTTCGCAAACGGGGCAAGTGCATATACCGGTTATTTTTATTACAATATGAGCGAAATTTCTCTAGCTAGTATTTAGTAATGTACTACAAGTTAATATGAGCTATTCGACATAGATGTCGCGCAAGACTGAAGGTATTGTCCTCGCTTAAATCAACCAGTGCTAAGATGTACACTTGGCAATAATTCTGCTTTTGTCCCGGTGCACATGATCACATGAAAGTATTTTTAACTGAAAGTTACGCTCTTGCGCCATTTTCCGGGAAAGTGCAGAGTAGTTGACATTTTAAACAATATCGTTTCAAAATGAAAATTTACAAGGAAAATTAGAATCCTAGTCATGACATTATTCAGTAATAACTGTGCAAAGCGTTTGATACCGACAGCGTTGAGTATTTAGATACATACCAGACTGAAAAATCTGTTGTGGCCAGCACAAGACCTCTCGCCATTTCCATATTAGGCTATATATGTATTGTACTGCACTTCGCTTTCGAACCGTCGTTTTATAACAAAATATTACAGAACTTTACCTAAATATTGTTTTTTATTGTATTTAACATGTCTTTTGCACACGTATAATTCTAATTATATCTATTTTATATCATTTTCATGTCAGAGATTGTTCCAATTCATTAACCAGATTGGCGGTATTTCTGATGAATATATGCATTTTACCACAATTTTACCTATAATTTCAAATATTTAATTAATAAAACAATATGAAAAATTAAATATACTTCCCAGAAAAAGCTATCAGAATGTCACTAAAAATGTTGATATTTGACAATGACATGTGTCATGTTATAAACATTGGAATTTGCCAACTGGTTTCCTTAGTGCCTTGGCCTCTGCGATTAGTTTACTCTGTGAATTATAGTGTCTTTCTCTCTAAATCTATACAAGATATAATAAAATTTTTAAGTGTATTAGATGGAGAATTTCATGTTCTTCAATGTTTAATAAAAAAAAAACTCCCAAAAAATTAAATTTAGAAGAATTTTTCTAAGAAACTACTACTTCCGGTTGTTCAATTGTTACCAAAACCTTTTCAGCTCTTTCCAGGAATGTCAGATTGAGGAAACTGCAGTTAAATATTTTTTAAGTTTTATAGTTTTTGAGGAATCGTGTCTACAACATACACACACACACATACACACACACACACATACACACATCCACACACACACACACGCACACAGACATCATTTTAAAAATGTTATAATCAGATTCTAGGGACCTTAAATCGTGTTTATTCAATAAAATCTGGATATGCGAATTTTAGCATGAATCCAATACCTCTCTTAGCGAGAGGTAAAAAACAAAGGTTTAAATCCCAACTTTACAGAAAACAGTCTGCACTTAGTCACCTTCACCTTAATCCAAAGTTTCGTATTTCAAACTTTTTTATTTATTGAAACAACAAATTAGATTTTGTTTACAAACGATCAACCGGAAGTGATACTTTACTTAAAGCTCTTTATTATTTTAAACATGGAATTGGCGGGAGGTCATGTGTTGGCCACATCAGATTTTTATTACTGGGTAATAACGTAGATCATGCTTATGTAAATGTTTCTGGAAGCTGCAGATAATGAATTAGCTAATGATTCGGCGACTTCAATCAATACTCTCTAGTCGTCTAGTCAATTACTTCAGATAGTTATAGTTTATTTGTCTGTTTGGAAATAAATACCTACAAACCGGTTTGAATCTTTCATATAATAAAAACTCCTCAATATACAAACGTGAATAGTGATTCAGAATAGCGAAGACTTGAATAGAGTATTTTCCCACACTGCATTTTCTTTATGCTCGTTCTGATTGTCTTCAATTTAGTACAAAATATCGCAATGATGTTGAAATTGATTTTTAATCAATTTTATAATAGAAATCTTCACATGCAAGGCTATTACCTACTCTGTTTCGTATGTGTGACGAATGAGAATAATTCTTGGGTATTAATTTAAGTTACTATCGCTAATAAATCTTTTGAGTAATGTGTTTCTTTATTAGAAATTTTTGAAGAGTGATAGATCTATTATACAAAGTTTTGAATGTTTATTTTAACTAGCTTTATACGCACGTCATTTTTGAAACAATGTAATTTATTAAACTCGATGTTTAGAAGAGGGTCACGCTAGAATTATAGAGAATATGAAAATCAGGTTGACCGTGGAATTTAAGTTGCGAAAGTTAAGTTAGTTTTGTCAAGTAGCGCAACTGCCACTTAAAATTAAGTTAGACTTCGTCATAAAACTAATCGAAATTTTGATATTAATATTCAATTTCACATATTTTGTTTCTATATGATATTCGGCCTTATTCTGGTGACCATTGTATCCGAAGCAATATTGTAATCTATACAATAATGATTTCAATGTTCTATAAGACATCGTATAGATTTGGTATTCTGGAGTCCACATTGTAATCGTATGAACGTGGTATTGTAATGAATACAATATTGTATTCACCTGTTTGCAGTGATGTCACTCTATGGAAAATTGTAATAAAATCTTAATATTATTTAATTTAAATAAATAAATTTTACAATGTTAGTACATTTACATTCGCAGGATTGATATTTGAAGTAAAATAACGCAAATATTAATTTGTATATTGATAAATTTTATTAAATAAATATAATGAATTTCATGCGACAATTGGCAACAGTGACTGACACCTAACCTAGCATTTGCTTACATTTTGACGTTAGCGAATGACAAAAGTGTTTATCAAGTGAAACATCCACAAAGAGAAATTTGTGTGTAATAATCTAATCATGAGTTCATCTAAAAAGAAGGTTTCTAAAAGACAACTTCAAATTTATTTATCGTATCCAACAATTACAAGTAGTATAAACGAGTATAAAAGTAATATCAAAAGCGAAAGAAAGAAATACAAGAAATATATACAAATATGTGAAGATAAAATTTTGGAAAACAATTTGAAGATGAAATTGACAGCTGTCAAGATTAAAATGTACTTTGAAATGGGCCGTGCAGAAGCGTAATCGTCGCGGTCCTGAATACGGGTATTTAATCAGTATCTACAAATTCTGCATCTACCAGCCAAGTAGAAATTTATTTATATTATTACGAAAATAACAGTTAACCCCAGGGATGCCTCAAAACGTACTACAAAACTCAGATGTTCGACAATAATTTTTTTGTGTCACTTCTTTTATGCTGCGACTGACGGACGCCTGACTCATAGAAATTTAAAAATCTTGGCCAACTGATGGTAGATTTCTTGACCATAAAATGGGGGATTACACCATTTTTTTTTTTTTTATATAATTTCATCTGAAAATATTAGGAAAACTAAGACTATTGATGAAAATCCGGTGAAAAAATTCCTATTAATAAGCGAGTTATGGTCTCCCGAATTTTGAAAAGATTGACGTGACGTCACATTTATGTGTTTTTATATCAAACTGTTTTCATCATGGACCTAATTGTTCTTGAAATATATGCTATTTTAAGTTATATTTACATAAAAATTAATGAATATTATAACACTGTATAAGTCTACATACTTTATAATTACAGGTGTATTTAAATTATTAAGTTTAATGCAAGAAATTTATGTTAAAATAAAAACTGTTTGAAAACTGCTGTACAGGAATATTAGCCCCTCCTTTCGAATTTGAATTTTTTAACTTCCATTGGTAGTAATCCGCACCTCCTAACACGCTATGTGTAATGCATGTATAGGCGGTTTCTCGGTCGCCAATCAAAATATTTTCATATTAGTGTCGAAGCGCTATAACAAAAAACCCTTTATTTCCGAAATATCTCAATTATACCATTTCATTTTTTTTTATTAATATTCGTTATTCAGCATATACATTCGTATTTTTTAACTATTTTCCTTTAATTCGATTGAGCCGTAATCCCCCATTGTAAAGCTTTTAGTATCTTTATATTTGTAGGACTCGCAATTTCTTCACGCTCCGAAGTAGGAAAGAATGGATCCAATTCTATAATAAAATCAGAAACTGACGCGATAGCCTGAAGATGCTATTGAACACATTCTCTGAAAGAGTTAAGGGATCACTAGCATCACGCAAAACTCTTCTATTTATATGTAAATCATGTCTAAATAAAAATATTTTTTATAACAAATTACATTTTTATTAATTAATAACTTACCGATTTCTTTCATTTTCGAGCATGTCAAAAATTAAAATAAAACCATTATTATCCATTTTTATTATTATCATTTCTTTATTAGTTATTATTTTTTCACTAAACTTTCAAAAAAAATACTGTTACCGAGTAAATTTCAGGAAATAGTAGAACTTTTCTACTATACAATGTTCATAACGCGAACTGAAATTTGACTTTACCAAAACCATGAATCTATATGATAATTGCTTCGTATACAATGACGTTTTAATAATAAATGGTCACCTGAATACTAATTTCATACCATATCGTATAGAATATAATTATTGTATTGGAAACAACATTGTATTGAAACCAATGGTTACCGGAATACCATTTCGGAAAATTATTGTATTGAAAACAATAATGGTATTTTATACAATATTGTATTCAATACCATGGTCACCAGAATAAGGCTGATTGTCAGTTTAAAGAATACTTAACCGAGCATTAAAACTTAGATAATCAATATTTTTAAATATCGTTAGAGAAATACCAGCCTGATAATTTGACATTTTTTAAAATTTTCTCAGTCATTAGTTTGACTGCATTGGCAGTGTTTCACTAACCACAAATTATTTTGATAGCTTTAACAGTTCTCCCAAAAATTATTTTGAAAGCATTCTAAGCGAAGATGGGTTAGGAGATTTTAAGAAGTGGAAAGAACAAATAGTGAAGTGTATTATTGCTGAGGGGAACTAATTTTGCCATAAAATAAACTTTTAAAAAATATGAACCATATGCCTTACTTGTCAATAATTGTAGTGTGGCCCTCGTTTTTGAAAACTGTTATGTTTCAGATTTGTTTTGCGTTAGAGTGTTTTAAATTTATAGCTATTTATTTGTTTATTTATTTACTTATTAATCATTCCAGCAGGATACTAGATCCCAATTACAGGACGATTATTTATTAAAGATATTAAATAATCGCATGACTATAAGTAAACGTTACAAGAATAAGAAAAACAAAAAAAAAAATTGAAATTACATTCACCACAAGAAATGAACTAAATTAAGAAGTTTTACATTAGAATAAGTAATATCTAATTTTACAAAATTTATGGTAAAACCACAAAGTAATTAAATAATATTTGTTTGAACTTTGTAGGGGAGTCGCCAAATATGTCTATATTGCATGATATATTATTGAAGGTAGTGCACAGCCGTGTTATTGGAGATTTCATTTCATAATTTGTTCTTGCCATAACACAGTTGAAAGTAATTTTGTTTTTAGGTGTTATACGTAGTACATTCAGCATTATAAGACCTAGACAACATGGATCATCTATATAACCATTAAGTAATTCAAATAATAATTTAAATAAATACAACCGAGTTCGATCCCGACAGGCGCCAAATATTTCCAATTTTAAATGGCACAAAAGTGACCCCTGTGGTGCACTCTCCACGCCAGATATGAGTGCCCGTGAGGTGACGCCTGGTAAGTGCCCACACGGTAAAATATATCGTCATCATTACCGATGTCTACATGTGTTGTAGATACTGGCACACTCGGAAATGGGTAATATGCCGTGATGATATATTTATTTATTTATTTAATAAATACAAACAATAGAAAATAAGAATTTAGGGCGTTAAATGTAGTTTATCGCTAGAGGATACCGTAAAAAATGCGCTTAACGCCCTTGATGCTTAGGTATTATATTTTTTTGTACGATCATAAAATTTTAAAAAATTGTCAAAATTAACGCATAACGATGTTTTGTATTTATTATAATGATGTTGCCAAGGAGATATACAAATTATTTTTCTCTTACCGCCCGTGGTATTTTCGATTTATTGCCTTTGTTATGTTAGCTACCAAATCTTGACCGGCAAATAAATCCGTGGAAACCCTTTTGATAAGCATTAAAGAAACCGATCGTGCCAAAAATTATACCGTTAGTATTTTTTAACGTGAAACATTGGGTTTGTCATATCCATGGTTACGGCTCGACGTTTGATTGACAGCAATGTATGTGCCTGTCCCATTGAAAATGAAATATAGGTAACGAATTTGACATAAGCATTATATTTAAATATTGTAAGAAATTTAACCGATTAAGAAAACTCGAGAGCACTAAACATATTTCAGGCATTCAGGCACAATATTTTTTCTACAACTAAATTCAATTTTTAGAAAACAAGTATAATTATTATTTAAACAAAATGAAACTCTAATGACTTCTTGTCAATATGACAGATTCCAATAAGTTACCACTTAACATTTGATTGGCAGCAATGTATTTGTCTGTCTCATTTAAAATTAAACATAGGGAATGAATTTGACGGAAGTATTGTATTTAAATATTGTCAGAAATTTAGCCAAGTCAGAAAATTTAATTAATTTAATTTAGAAAGCAGGTATACTAATTTAAACAAAATTAACCTCTACTGACGGCTTGTCAAATGTCAAATTCGTTTCATTTTAATGGGACATGCAAATACATTGCTGTCAATCAAATGTCAAGTCGTAATTATGGATATGACAAATCCAATGTTTCACGTTAAAAAATACCCACGGCCCACGGTATTAAAACTTGCAAAATACAGATACTTGTTGTAATTGTAATTCAGTGGCTCTTTTCGACTGAATTCTAATACCAATCCTTAATATCACTGCACTGTGGGAAAATTTATTTGCACGAAACAATACAAAATAATAATTGACAATCATATCATTCGAAGGAAATGTTCCAACAATATTAACTTCCTTGAAGTGCTTATAAAAATAAAATAGCAAGATTTCTTCATGTACAGATAGAAGAAAACAAACGTCTTTACAATTTGAAAGATAATTAAATAACACAGAACACCTACCTTAGGCTATACGTGATGGTTCATTGCTATTTCATTCCCTATTGGCTTTCGTCCGCGTCCGATCAGTTACTTTTTTGTTCTGTTGTTTTCACCTACGCACGCACACTGCCACAGATAAAATAAAAGAAATTAGCACGATGCTTGCGCAAACACAGTAATTAACCTAACGAAGTTATACTAATTAAGCACGCACCAGTTTCTAAACTCTGTTCAAACAAAATTCAAATGGCACATCTTCAAGATAAATGGCTATTGAAAATTGATTTTTTGCGATGTTTTAAAAGACCTATTAGTTAATTTGTAATTGATGGTTATATTTTTTGTTGTCTTGATTACCATGTCATGGTATTTTGACTAATAAGGAAAGTGATTTTAAAACGTGTGAAATTGTTAATTTTTAATGCCAAAATAATTAAAATGTGCACATCTTCACTAATCAATTAACTATAAATGTAATATGTAATGGGAATGTAATCTGCTAAATTTCGATATAAACCATACTCTTAATCTAATAATAATTGCCATAAATTTAGTTCATGTGAGTGAATATGGTTTCAATATTACGACCAATCATACTTCGTAAGTCATGCAAAATACAATATTACGCATAATAATCAACTCTTCGTGGTGTGATACATACAAGATCAAAATTCATAAAGAATCAACAATATCTGTCATAAACGAATTTATAAAAAATACGCAGTCACACAGATATATCCAATTAATTATTTCAATCTAGGTCAACGTAGTAAAATCATTTGAATGAAGAAAAGACTACCGTAGAGCCTCCTTGACTTAAACGAAGAAGATGAATAGAAACGATCGACCACAATATATTAATAATTTGATGTTATAATTTATTATATTGCTTTGTGCACGGATGTACAAATCGTATCCAAAAGTATATTAAAGTGAAGAATATGGATTGATGATGGATAAAATGAAGGATAATAAATTAATATACTCCTTGTTTGCGCACGTTTTGGTTTTTATTAAACCATTCTCAGTGCTAGTGAAAGAAAAACAAACGATGCAATATATATTATTTACATTTATTTTGGCATATGTAAGTATTTTATATTGCATCGTTTATTTTTCTTTTACCAGCACTGAGGATGAATTAATAAAAACTGAAACGTTTGCAAACAAGGATTATATTAATTTATTATCCTTTATTTTACCCATTATCCGTCGATATTCTTCACGTTTTGTGTATGATAAACATTATTTGAACACTGCCATTATAATATTGTGTTATTGTGTATTAAGGCTGGTAAAAATAAGTGAAAAAAATTAAAACAATTATAATAATATATCATTATCACATTTGAATCTAATGTAAGCTGTAGGTCTATTCCAAGGATATCTCTTTCTGGTAACGTTAACTACACAATGTTAAATGTTCACCGATAGCGTTTCAAAGGTATTATGCTTTATTTACAAATTACTGATCGGTAAGTGCTGTGAAACAGTTACCGATCAGGAGGCGGATGCAGTAAGTAAATAAAAACAACGATCAAAGCTGAATTTAAAAATGACAAGCAAAAATTTTTAATATATAAAGATAATTTTCAAATCAGTTTATTGGAGATCTCGACTTCGTCTTGGTCTTCAAAATCATCCTCAACAGGTAGGAAGCACTTACAGCCCTTAATACTTAAATATCTATAAATATTTTGCTAAAAACTAATTAGAGAGACAATATTTGAATATTTTGAAATGGACATTGAAATCGTTACGATGCTTCTTCTGATGCACCACCCTGTGTAGAAGTACAACTATGCCGGGATTAATTATAAAAGGCATGTCAATGTGTACTTTGACTACCGAAGGACTACGATCTACGATATCAGGGGAGAATGAATATTTATCTACAACTATTCAATTATAAATATATACTTTAAGTAGCCAACTCTAAATATATTATGATACTCATTTTATAATAGTGGAATATAAAATATTCATATTCCACGACAAAATATTTTCTAAATAAGAAGGCTCAGTTGTATTATTCATAGTAAAGATTTATTTAATTATTATTACGAATTCGTTCTAAAGAACTGACATTAAATCTCATGGTAGGTTTAGAATAAAGAAATTGATTTGTAATAAATCCGGCCCTTTCCAAAAAATAGCAAAATATCATGCTGCGAAGGGAATATATATTAGCGCTTTAGGCCATACAGGCCCATGGCTTCAATAGAATTTACAATTTCCTTCCATTTCTTCCTATTTCTTGCATGTTCTTCCCATGATTCCACTCCGATATTAATTAAGTCCGTTTTCACTGCTTCCAGCCATTTTCTTCTTGGTCTTCCTCTTCTTTTCTTGCATCCTTCACCAGCTCGTAACAGTTTCTTGGGGATTCTGTGTTGGTCCATGCGTACAACATGTCCGAGCCATCTTGCTCTGTAGGCTTTTACCACTTGCGTTATGGATGATCTGGCATATTCTTCCATAATCTCTTTGTTCGTACGTCTTCTCCACTCTCCTTCATCAGTTTTAATTCCCCCGTATATTTTCCTCAGTATCTTTCTTTCCCATATTTCAATTTTCTTTTCCTCTTTTTGATTAAGAATTCAGAGCTCGGCCCCGTATAATACTGTTGGGCGTATTATTGTTACGTAAATTCTTATTTTTGCTGATCTGGATACTTATTTCGATTTCAGTAATTCCATCATGGCTCCGGCGGCCTTACTGCCTTTCCCCAACCTCCTGTCTATCTCTGGCTCTTCATTGCTTTTGTTATTAACCGTTACACCCAGGTATTCGAACTGCTCAACTTCCTCAAAAACGTATTCCTTGTTGTTATTTTCACAGTTAGTTAATGTTCCCCTCCTTCTTTTCTTAACATCGTCATACATTTTGTTTTGCTCTCATTTATATTCAGACCGTATTCTTTAGCATGCTTTTCTAATCGCTTGAAGATATTTATCAGCTCCTTTTTTGATCTTGTTATAGTAGTGCAATATCGTCTGCATAAGCGATGCATTGGTGTTTCTGGTGCAAAATTAATCCTTTTGTATGTATGTTAGCTTCTCGCATTATCATTTCTAGTACATTATTAAAAAGTGTTGTGGAGAGAGGGTCCCCTTTACTTAAGCCTCTTTTTATTTTGAAGTATCTGGTTATTTTTCCTTCTACCACCACACTACTAGCTCTATCTTTTAATGTCATCCTCACTAGTCTGATTAGTTTTTCCCATAGCTTCATACACTTTTGTTCTTATGACGGTATCGTATGCTTGCTTAAAGTCAATGAACAAAGTGTGAAGCTCTTTTGTTCTGTATTTGTTTCAGAGAAAAAATCTGGTTTGTCGTTGATCTTCCCTCTCTGAAACCTCCCTGGTACTCTCCAATAATTTCTTTGGAGTGCAGCTCTAATCTGTTTCTAATTATTGTAGCTGCGAAGGGAATAACCCATCGATTAGTATGTCAAGCCAATAGCACTAAAATTGACACGACCCATATTTGGCTCATATTCTAAACTTCATCCTCGGGTAATATGGCCTACATTGCTACATTATATGCTTCTTAAATACATTATATACATATTTTTCAAAATATAAATATTAATAAAATTGTAAACACGTACCGATAATAAAAATAGAACCGTGATTTTGCTTAAAATCTGACAAATTGAATTTTACATCAGCACTTAAAGTTTGTAACAATAATAATTATTTAAATGAGCAACCATATCTTTTCTACTATTGAATATTATTTAATTTCTAATCTGCACCAGAGTTTCACCCGCTGCAATCTAGTTATAAATGTGTCGCTATTCGCGATGCTCTTATGTCTCGCAGGTGGGTACAGAACACGATCACAGGCGGCTAATCAGCTTGAAAGGGAAAGCAGAGACAAAGAACGACATACGCCACCTGCTGAGCGCGTGACGGAGACGGGAACAGCTAATAAATGACTCTCATTAGATCCGCGCGGCACTCCAACTGACTAGCCTCTACTCTCTTTCTTCTCTTCCACAACAGATATTAGTCTCTTTCCAGAAAGATCAGATTGTCTCTTTGTTTCTACTTGTGTTTCACTGTGGTATAGTTGACAGGATAAAAATAAAGTAGAAACATAATCTCGAAACAAATATACAGAGTATTTTGCAATGTACCAAACACTGATTTGAGGTAGCGTAGTGGGAATGTTGCAGCTTCTCCCAGATTCGAATCCCGCTGAGGTTTGGACGTTAGCGTGTCTTTATTCTTTATCATTTCGTCTCCAACAAGAAGAATAGAGCTGTTTCAAGATTTTTTTATGACTCCTAAGAATTATATTTTAAAAGATATTGTTCTTTAAAGAGCCTCAAATTTGAAAATATTGCAAAATATCGATTAGATATTTAACAATTAAATATTGAAATTTGGGTAATATTGTGCACAAGTCACGTGATCTGATGTGATATCAGAGTACATATAGTTTAACATGTGATAAACTATCGCCTACCTTTATTTAAATAACGTAAAACGTTTTCTATTGGCTATGAATGTACTCCGGCGTCACAGGAGTGGGGGTTGTTTTTCATGACTATTTCTGGTGCTAATCTTTTTATTTAATTATTTACGAAAATATCAATAAATTATTATTATTTTTTGTATTACTATGAAAAATATTGCATAAACTTTCATTTAAAATACTTTTTAAAAAATGTGAAACCGGCTCATTCGGATACCTACAATGTTTTCAAGAAAAAATGCCTTGTCTTTATTTGTCACAACTTCCAAACCAGATTGGGACATCGTGGAAATGTAGGCCTAATCCATTCTCATGCGAACCTAGGAGCCAAGAATGTCTATGCCAACTTGAGGTATATAGTAATGTCCAAAAGTTTTCTGCATAAAAAATATATATCAATATTAACATGTCGTATGTGATAGATTGCGCCATTTATGGAGAGGTTAGTGTTGGGTTAGTGTACCTGTTTCAACTGACCTAACCTAACTTCATCATTCGGTTGGAAACACTTTTTCTTATTAAGGTGTTGCATCTTAATCTACAATGAGTAGGTACTGCGCTTTTATAAAGTTTTTTGACAAAGAAGGGATTTCTCCAATATAGGCCAAGCAATAGGCAGTCAAAACCGTACTTACTTGGAAAAAAATACAGGAGTTTTGCAAATTGGCAGTTTCCTGAATAAAATACTAAATTTGTGACCTAGGGACACTGGCGCCATATTGAAAAAATGACGGCCAAAATCAGTGTATAAGAGTACAAAATTGGAGCTCGTCATTTTATATACAAAAAAGATACTTACATTTTTTACATAAGATGAACTACCAAAAGGTTACGTTAAAAAATACCAAAATAACAATTTATAAAAGACATTTAAATTACTTAATAAAATTGCAATATTATGTATTTGGTATTTAGTCTAATAGCCTTTACTAATTATAACAGTTTGCATTCGTCGTGGCATCGAATTAAGCAATATTTCAATGTTCTTAAAATTATATTTATCAATGATTTCATACTAATTTTTATTTTTTCATTCACTACTCTGAGATGTTTAGAGATAGTAAAATGCGGTTTAAAAATTTGAATTCGACATGAATTTACTTCCGAAAAAAAAAATGCAACAAATATCTGGTACTTGAATACTTGGGAAAGAAATAAAGAAAATTTGCAACTAATAGTATTTATTTTAATTTGATGTATAGTACACAGGCCAAAATGATTTAAAACATGAGATTCGCGTGATACGCTACAGCCCGACAATTGAACTATTCATTACAAACTATACACAGGTATTATCAAAGAAAAACGTATGATCTAAAATTAACCGTACACTTTCCGTAATTTTTTTTCCGGGGCCAAATTATGACTTCTTGATAAACAGCTATTTTTGATAGCTGATATCATCAGTCCTTTGCAAAATATCAAAGTCCTGTTTGGAACATATTGTTCATTAGTTTTATGATAATAACACTAAAAATGTATACTCAAATTCCTAGAAATAGAGGCTGAGGAGATTCGCGAGATAAACCCTATTTTCTAGAATTCTTATTAATTTGGGCTCATAGTTCACTTGTACAGTCTAGCTGCGAGCTACCTTCACTTCGTAACGCTTCTCTACCTCAGATATACAGCAGGGGACGTGTAAATACTGTGTTTTATGGACTTTGGTTGAATCATTTGCATATTTCAGAGCGCAGCAATTGCCTCGTCGTTATAGGATCCTCTTAAGAGAAACGTAAATTGTTTATTATTATAATTAATTGTGCCGAGTTTATCTTCAATAAAATTTAAAATAATGAGCAAAATTTCACTTACATTTTTCATACGATTATTGTATGCTAGTTTTTCCTCATATATAATCGTAATTATGGCATAGTCCGTCTTGTTATGTGTTATGTCTGCACTATACAGTTATGGTCAATAAATATTGACGCGGGATCACGAATTGTTTATTTGCAACGTGTGCTATTCTCCAGAGCCGTACTCCGGGCAATTTCACACGATATGCATTAACGTTTTTCAGGAGAAATTTCAAAGTTCTTCACAAAAATCTGCACGTATTTAAATTAGTTACATAATTCTGAAAATACGTATTCTTCGGAATTATTCTTCAGGGCTTGTTACCTTAATTGGAGTATCTGGCAGGTTTTGACATTAATTATATAGCATTACTTTACAATACGAAAGTAGGTACTCTGTTCTTTTCTTGTACATCAACATCAAGTTTCAATTAGAACCGTGGTTTTAAATTTGTATTTCATTCTTTAACTCTCAATAAAAAAAATCTGTTGTGGCCAGCACAAGACCTCTCGCCATTTCCATATTAGGCTATATAAGTATTGTATTGCACTTCGCTTTCGAAGCGTGGTTTTATAACAAAAAATTACAGAACATTACTCAAATATTGTTTTTTATTGTATTTAACATGTCTTCTGCACACATATAATTCTAATTATATCTATTTTTCATTGTATGAGGAAATTTCTAAATGTCAGAGATTCTTCCAATTCATTAACCAGATTGGCGGTATTTCTGATGGATATATCCATTTTACCACAATTTTACCTATAATTTCAAATATTTAATTAATAAACCAATAATAAAGATTAAATATACTTCCCAGAAAAAGCTATCAGAATGTCACTAAAACTGCTGATATTTGACAATGACATGTGTCATTTACAAAATATGTTATAAACATTGGAATTTGTCAACTGGTTTCCTTAGTGCCTTAGCCTCTGCGATTAGTTTACTCTATAAATTATAGTGTCTTTATCTCTATATCTATACAAGATATAATAAAAAATTTAAGTGTATTAGGTGGAGAATTTTATGTTCTTCAATATTTATTAAAAAAAACTCCCAAAAAATTATATTTAGAAGAATTTTTCTAAGAAACTACTACTTCCGGTTGTTCAATTGTTACCAAAACCTTTTCAGCTCTTCCCAGGAATGTCAGATTGAAGAAACTGCAGTTGAATATTTTTTATGTCATATAGTTTTTGAGGAATCGTCCCTACAACATCCAGGCATACATACACACATACACACATCCACACACACACACACACACACACACACACACACGCACACACACACACACACACACACACACACACACACACACACACACACACACACACACACACAGACAGACAGACACACACACAGACATCATTTTAAAAATGTTATAATCGGTTTCTGGGAACCTTAAATCGTACTTATTCAATAAAATCTGAATATGCGAATTTTAGATTCCAATAATACCTCTCTTAGCGAGAGGTAAAAAGGATTAAATATTGGTTAACATAATTAATGTTATTCGGCAACTAAATATAAATGTGTAAATAAAGATGTGTGGTGCAATTTCTGTTTGATTTAGCGAATAGAAATTTCATGTAATTCTAAGTAATAAGCTTTACTCAAATATGACACATGCGAACACGTTAGTTACTATACGAATCAAATGATATTTTTGGGTTAATAGTTATCGGATACTGATTTGCAATTAAAGATCATTAAGAGAACATAAGCAATTTAGTCATTATGGTGCATGTAAGTTAATGCACGTAAATTATGTTAAGTATCTACCGTAAATTAAACAATAATTAGCTTATACTTTATCATAGTATATCTAATTAGTAATCATATATAGATCCGTTCATCTGTCTTATTTGACAAGAAAATGCTAGAATGATTGAGAATAAGAAAATCATGAAGGCCGTGGAAAACAAAATGTTAAACAGTTATTTGTCACGCAATTAAATTGCGAAAATAAAGTTAGTTAATTACATATTTCAAGTATCGTTGAGAATAAAATATGGATTTAAACAGAGATCATATGGTAACTTCAATATTACTGTTATATATAACTATACTCGCCGTCAATTTTTTCCCTTGCCCCCACCTTGTTCCTTGCCCTGCGGTGTTGACGCTTCTTCATAACTTAGCATTTTCAACATGACCAATGGAATTGGTAACAGTGTAGAAATCTCCAGTCTGTATTTATTTGACGGTAAGTATAGTAATCTATTTCTTAGTGAAATGATTAATTTGATATTATGGCATAAAGAAACGGTGCATCTTGTTTTCTAAGCGATAAATTCCTATGTCCGGTACTGGTATTGTGTAGTTCCGCAGCCGGGCCCATCTTCTGTTCTACATGATTGAACACACTTGGAAATGTCAACATCGATCAAGATTAGAAAAGAGCTCGGCGCGTGTTTTTTTTTTTTCACGCGTAATGTTATATAAAAAAATTATCGTGTAATACTCTAAAATGAATCTGCATAATGACTGCAAAACATGTTACCTTCGCAGATTTCATAAAAACTATTAATGTTGTATAATGTTCATGATTTATTATTATTATTTTTTTGTAGATAGAGATAAACAAATTATATTATCATGGTAGATATAAATTGAAATTATTTTTATATTTTATTACTAAATTTTAAACATGCAAACTACTTACAAAATTTATAAGATTATCCATTATTTTAAAATATTTGTTGTAAATTAATGACATACTAAAAAGATACAAATTACTGTTCTTTTTAACGAGCACAGTGAAGATATGTTCTCAAAATTCTTTTAAATGTATCGTTCTAATGGTTGAAGAAATGGTGATATTGGTACGGGCCTCTACTACGAGGCTCACGCTTAAATGATATCTAGAAAATTGATCGCAACAAAAATTTGTCTCCGGTAAAGTAATCGCCGAAAAATTGACTTGTACAAAATTTATTGTCAGTAAATTAATTTTGAAGAAAACTGATCGCAACGAAAATCGTATTAAAATTGTTGACGAAAATTAATCCCGAAAAACATTGGTCGCTCGGAAGTCAGTAGCAATTAAAACTAATTACTGAGTAATTTTTGCTTGGAAATTAATAGTAAAATAAAATATAGAAAACTTGTAATGTTGCCCACAAGTTTAAATTCGTCTTTTTATAAAATGTTATTTCCAAAATAACTAGCGGCCGAATTCACCAGTTCTAGTAATCAAAATCATTGATCAATTGATCACATCTTTTTATCCTTATTTTTATATTTATTATAGTTATGTCCGTATTCTGACTGTTGTGGGTACTCGTTTGTAATCTTCTTTATCTTTATTTAAAACCGCATTGGTTTTATTATTTTCTAATTTACTTTCATATCTTTCAATTTCCAAGCGCCATGACATCTGGCGACGTAATTTGTAATTATGTGATTTATCACTCTAGTTGATTTGACATTAGAACTCGTATAGTAAAAATTAATGTAAAGGTAAAAGCAAAACTTATTGTTTGTTACGGGTGTACGTCATAAAGAGGACTATCGGCTTACACAATTATCCTAACTTTGATGACAATATTGCAGTTATCACTAATAAAATCAGTACAAAATTAATCCATGACGGGCACTATAATGGGTTTGTATTTCGAATTAAAACATCAATAAAATATAAAATAAAGTTTTTAATGCATTATCTTCGTGGATGACAATCTCAATTTTATCAAAAGCCGATTTTAGTGCACCAGTTTGTAAAGAGCGCAAATATATGAAAAAATATATTTTGCTTCTCCGACAAATTAAAAAATATACATATAATAGACACATATTTAGTAATGTTAAATTTATTAACGTACCTTCTGTAGGATTATAAACTTGGCAGTAGTTATCCTCATTTTCGCTTAAATATAACGCTTTATTTTTATGTTAGTGCTGAATTTATTAAAACATCTTCTATAAAAGATTAACCAGTTGTTTCTTTGTATGATAATTTTACAAAAAATGTGTTATGTTTGCCAAATTTCAGAACGCATGCAGAAGTAAAACCAGTGACAGTTAAGAGTACTAAATCAATCGCGGCGACGGTGCTGCCATCACGGTCGTGTAAGTTGTCAGTTGTAATCAGTGTAATTTCTACCTATATATAAATTAAAATATATAAAATATATTTTATAAATGAATTAAATACGTCATATTGTTTATTTCCGGATATCTGGATGGGCTACCAAAATAATCAATCAGTTTTCGCCCCCTAATACTAACTTTCCTTAGTTTCTCTTTTACCTCCCGCTACCCTTGGTAAGGGAGGTATAGGGATTGTGCTAAAAAACACATCGAGTTTTTAGTAAATGACCACGTTTTAACCTAGAATCCAATTTTAACATTTTCACAATGATGTCTGTATGTATGTGTGTGTGTGTGTGTGTGTGTGTGTGTGTGTGTGTGTGTGTGTGTGTATGTGTATGAATTTTGTCATCGCTCTAACTCAAATACTATCATTCAGAAAATTCTGAAACCTTGCATTTCTACCCTATTCTAATTCGAAAAAAGCCATTAGATTTTGGTGTAAATCGGATAAACGGAAATGGCACTTTACTTGAAGCTCATAATGGTATATATATATATATTATGACAACGTCAACCATACGACGTGCACGAATAAAATTACATAATAGTTGCATTAACTGTCAAAAACCAAAACAAAACTGAATATGTTGATAACAATTCCTTGATTCAGAAATCAAGTTGGTGAATTAGAACAAACTATGATCTACGGATCAGCTTGATTCCTCAATGAGCTAGTTATTAATCAATGGACTAATGATGAATTCGGCTTATAAGATAATTGTAAAAAGAATATAATAAAGATTTTTTGCTTTTTTAAACATAAAATAACCTAACTTAAGGCACAAAACGCGTGTAAAACTACGGTATTTAAATTTGAATTTGTGTTGAGTAATTCAATAAAGTTTAGTTTAATTTGTTGTACAGTCTAATACGTAGCGATCAATAATACACCTAATATTAAATTTTCATAAAAGAATTTTTCTTCGAGATCAATAATTTAACGCAATCAATTTTCATGCGACAAATTTTTTGGGCACATCACACCTACAAGAATTTTGCGTTTAAGTCAAAGTAGAAGCTTTAACCTAAAATGTGTAATTAACAATTTCGTACAACCCTAGAACATCATTAATAAGTTTTAGAAAATTATTTACATATATGAGCTACATAAATAATGCAATTTATATTCACAACTAGCACATAACCGTTTCGTTATTTATTGTCAACACATTTCCATGATTAAGATTTTACAATCATAATCTAACAGAAATAATGATATAAAGAATGATTTATTAGAGAAAACAATAATTACTAGCACATATGTTGAGGAGAAAATTTTAAAAATAGTTACATAACTGGGAACATAAATTGTTAAGGTAATTGCAAATCATTCCCTTCAACAAACAAATAATAATTCATAATTGAAAACCAGAAAAAATGGCCATTAAAGTACGGCAATTTCAAGCACATGCGAGTGGATTGGATGTGTGAGTCTGTGTCAATAGCCCATATTTCACTGTCACTAATGGACTTAATTTGAAATTAGTTAGATGGTATCTAACCGAAAGCAATTTGCAGATATAACAAACATGAGGAAAGCAATTTCTACATCTCTCATTTTTAGCTCTTACGTAACGATGTGTTCGTTTTTATTTTGACTTGAATACACAGTAAAATAAGAAATATGTACTGAGATTAAGCTCAATGAAATGATTTCTGTGTTTATCTCTTGATTGGATTTTAATTATACAATCTGCCGTTGTATTGAAAGATATATTTCATTAGACAATTATACTTTAGAAATTGATTTAGCCATAAATTACAAAATGTAAACTATAATTATTATCTCTATCTTTTTGATAAATTACTCATTAACTTCTACATATTGTGTGAAACAGTAAAAGATTAATTTGTTGAAAAATCATTTAAAAAACTGTAAAAAGCGACTCAATATAGATTGTAGGTAAAGTCACATTGTAATAAATAAGGTATCGACTGCACCAATTATATGTTAGGTATACATATATAGGCTGATTACACACGGTAAAAAATTACATTGATATTCCGGACAAAATTTAGTTAGCTGTATTTTTTTTGTTATTTCAACAATATGTTTTTGCTGTGTATACGAAGAACTTTGTATTTTAAGTTTCCAAAACTAAACCATTTTTGTTGTGTATAAAAAATATTATTTGCTGTAAAATATTAGTCATAGTAGCAATTATTATTAGTAGTACTAAATAGTCATTTTGTTACTTTGTTCAGATTACAAAATCATTTTGCAACAATTAAAAATATTTAATCTGTTACTGGGACAAATTTTATTTTTTGTATCCTGTGATACTATGTGTATAATTTGTAAAGATTACAAATTCTTTTTCCCGCCATATACTTTGTACAGGTAACTAAAACTTTTGTGTAGACAGGGTGTTGCCCGGTATACAGTATAATTCACTGTTCGTGTTGTACTATACTACGTCGTGTCGCATTTGCTTACGCTGTTAAGTTTTAGCCTGTCGAAAATTGTGTTTTAAAAGTGCTTGTTTCTTGTGCCCGTCAATAAAAATGGATGATTTTGTAAAAAATATTTTAAAGCAATGGCAATTAGTGTCTTATTGAGAAATTTGAAGGTATGTATCGATTACTGATAAATCTGTATAATTTAAGTGACTATTGTTTCATATGTTATTTTTTTATATAATATTTGTTACATGTATATAGATTATAATTATAAATAAATAAAATTATTATAATACTACCTCATTAATGCATTTGTATATATATGTATATATATCAAAATTTATTAGTTTTTAAAACAAATTCATAGTTATTAATGGTAACTTATTTTATTTGTTCGTATAACAAATTTATATTTCTTAATAGTAACTTAATTTATTTGTTCGTATAACAAATTTATACTTCTTAAGCCTCATTTCCACCGAATGTCTTAATGCTTAATACATAAGGCTTAATGAATTATAACAATTTACTAGGATACCAGTTCCAGCTATTTTGTTTAGTGACAATTCAACAGAAATGTCATATCTTTTTTCCGAATGACTTGTTGTTTAGTAGACTGCCATTGCAGCAGCAATTCTTCTTTTTTTAATATGTTATACCTATACACAATTTTCTGTATTTATATCGATACCGAAAAATTAATTAAAAGTTAATAATTATAAAATAGACTGAGAGTGGACAGTTCAGGTTAGAATTTTTCAATCATTTGTTTTTACGCATTGCTCTTAGTTCTTAAGCATTAAGCCTTATGCAAAGCTGGAAATGGTTGTAAACGTTGTCATATGATAAACATTTTTACGCATTACGCTTAGTTATTAATTATTGCTCTTACGCATTAGGACAATCGGTGGAAATGAGGCTTTAATGGTAACTTATTTTATTTGTTCGCATAACAAATATCTTTTGTTATATATAACAAAACTGTATTTGTTGCCACAACAATTTTTTACAAGCAAATTTACCTAGGTAACTGTAACAAATATATTTGCTGGTCCTATATTGACAAAAAAATTTGCTGCTGGAACTCATTTTTAGTAATCACAACAAAGTTTTTATTTACCGTGCAGGAATCCGATACACCTACTTTTTGGCATGTTAAATCCATGGTTACTACGTCTTTAAATTAAGTTTACTATACTCCATTTAGTGACGCAGTGTAGCGTGGCTTACGGACAACATTTCAAGGCTTGTGATTAGTGTAATCGCGAGACAGTTTTAAATTGTCCCAAAATTATGAAAGTATTGCAATCATTTTGCTGCTACTGGATAATAAATGAGACTAGCTAAATTTAAAGTAACTAAAACAAATAATTTGAATACTTATAAATATAATAATTGTAAATATCTAATAATATAATGTTTTCGGAATCAATTTATTTTACCACCTCTTTCCCTTGCGATCAATTTCAAATTCAACCAATGGGAACAGTATTATACTGATAAAACCCCGTTAGCCCCATAATTTTCCACTACCAAGTAAATAAACAGTTCTTATTGTTTATAACTGTCAGTGTGACAATTAATGTGTCAAGTTTCATTTTGCGTTGTCTTTGGAATTTATCTCACCAAATACCTCACGACCTCTCAGATTTTCTCAGATAAACTTTTATATTTAAGCACTCATTTTTTTTTTGCTTTTAAGCAAAATCACTCAACTGACATTAGATAAAACTCCTCCTCCTTCGGAGTCGGGATTTACCATGCAGTTTGCTTTCGTGTTTGTTGCTAAGCAAAAAAAAAAAATCGTGCAAAATAAAAATTTATCAACAAAATCAGGAGGTCTTGTGATTTTACTTCTGATAATTTTGTGTGTGATATTTTAAAAGCAACTCGAAATACTCGTACGTATATAGTTTTCATTTTCACTTAATTTTAATGGTACGGTTAATTTTAATTGTTATTATCAATAATCTAGAAATAAAGTAAAATCAAAACTTTTATACGTATACAAAAGTTGATTTTAATTTAATTTCACTTTAAGTCTCGATTAAATACTGGTGAAACCGGCTATTAGACTCCATAATATTCAATTATTAAAAAGTTTTCACTTGTATTTTAGTTTTTTATTTATTATGTGAAATAAGATCGAAACAAAGGATAAGTCCAGTTGGTCAGATTTTATGTAACAGTTTTAGTATCGTTTTGAGTCATCGTTTCGTTGAAGTATGAAGTAACAGCTAATGTTTATAATCTTCGAAATTGAATGAAGCGCAAATGAAACGTGACCCGAATTCGTGCAAATCTCAAATCTGTATGCTGTGTGGTATTCTTTTCTACTCGGGCATCAAAATCCTTGGCGTCAAAGCCAGCTAGATTTCGTCAAAACTATTTAATTATACCGTTTCTCTGTACAGATAGAGCTCGGTTGTGTGTTAGTAATTGAACCGTTTATTGTAATAGCGCAAATAGCAATAACTAAAGGATATGCACGGCCATGTAATCACCGCCTGCTAGATCGTTCGTGTGTGCGAACATTGTAATTTATAAATAAAGATGAAGGGCGTTATTTTGCCGAGAGAAAGGTTTGTAATGCTAAACTCTGTATTGCAGTAACAAGTGGTGTCTTTATCTCTTTGGAATGCATTAGCTAAGAAGATTATGAATTTTTATAACCAGAGGAAAGCACCTGTCTCTAAATGTTATTATATTTTAATTAGGAAGATAAACATATTTATTATCATTTATTAAATATACAAACAGCAAATATTTATCATTTATTTATTTAAATATATACATGTAAATATGTGTGGGGAATATTATGTAGATTATAATATATTAGTTTATAAATCATTGACGAACATTGATTAGGAGAAATATAAATTATAGATCCTGTAATTCTAATTTGAAATTCCGCTGATGTAAGTAGATTCATACTTATTTTATAATGTGCAATCTTCACTATCTATAGGCGAAGCAATTCATATGTACTGAATAAAATTAAAGTAAAATTAATTTAATTTGTACCTTGCACATACAGAGTGGAGGCGGTTAGGGGATGAGCATAGGTATTTAACATAGGATTTTAGTTTTACGCAATTTCCTGCTCTCCTGTTTATTTTGCGGTAAATACAATTTGGTAAATGAGTTAAAAAAAATGTTCAATTAAAACAGAAAATAAATTTTAATTTAAACAATCTTTTATATAATTTGCATTTTAATAGGCCGTTATGTAATAAGTACTTATAAATTTACTTATAGGATTTAAATAAATATAAACACATTCATAATTTTCCCAGTATAAATAAATGTATTTATAGAGTGAAGAAACAATAATTATCATATCATAACAGTAAATATTCTCTTAAGGAATCAAAAGTAAATTGTACAGTTTCAGATTCACGATTCATCCAAGGTTGCTTCCATAAAAACAAAGACAGCTCTTATAAATTAGAGCCATATTTTACTCATACTGAAAAAAAGAAACAGAAATCATCACGATCTAATGGTAAAATAACAATCTGTAAGTTATATGCAAGCGAAGGATGCAATTATATTTGTTTTAAATTATAAAAGCTATGTATGATTGTTTAATATAAGTATTATGTTTAGAGAATTGACGTTAATTAATAATAAGTATAATGTCAGTGAAATATTTTATTGCGAAACTGTTATTGAAACTCATCGGTTTCGCTTAACTTTCAGTTTTATTTTTAGATCTTCTATTTCACATACAGATGTTCTAGGTAATTTACTTCGAAATACTATGTAATTAAAACTTATTTTATATGTTTATAAAACATACGCAAGACAACTACTGCGACAGTCGTTCTCTATATTTGTCATCAATTAATTTAAATAACAAGAAAAAAATGTCATCAATTAACATACTCGTCATTAACTACACTTAGATCATATCAGGAAAGAACACGAATTCTACATGCGAATTTACCTCAACAAATGAAAGTATATGTAAAAACAAAATATCTTACTTGCACAGCTTGTTAGATGTCAACAATAATTTTGTTTCGTCATCTTCGTATTTCATTTGTTAGTTGTCAGTTGTCATGTTTTTTATTATCCAATAGATTTTGATTGATTAGTGATAGATTTCAGCGGCAAGAGTAAAAGAAGCCTCTCATATTTATTCGCTAATTTCATAACGAATTTCCGGTAACTGGTATTCTAACTATTCGTATACCGCTCATAAAATTTTAATTAATTTTAATGTTCTTAAAAGGAAGTGCTAAAGAATTTAATTCTATTTTTTTATTTAAATGAATTCTCATAGAGCAAATGCCTGAAATTATACAGAATAGTCCAAAAGGAAGTACCATATTTCAAACCTTAATTCTACAGTAAATAAATAAATATATCATTACGGCATATTACCCATATCTGGGTGTGCCAATATCTACAACACATGTAGACATCAGTAATGATGACTATATACTTCACGGGCACTCATAGCTGGTGGGGAGAGTGCACCACAGGGGTCACTTTTGTGCCATTTAAAATTAGAAATATTTGGCGTCTGTCGGGATTGAACCTGGTTTCCCCGGGTTCGCGACCAGGCACTCAGGCACGCGGCCCCGGGACCACAGTAAAATATCAAAATTGCATTGAACCATAAAAAGCTACCTAAAATAGTTTTTATCTACAACTGTTATAATATACGTACATTTTGCGCGAATCCATAGCTAATGGACCATTCATATTACGCGGTAAGACTATTTTTGAAAAAATATGAACATTGTTTTATTGATAATTTTATACACCTCTGATGGCAAATATTGATTGATAAATTTAAAATATGTTTGTTAATTAAATTTATTATTAAAGAAATCAGTTACTCTTGTCGACATAGGACATTAACATTTGATATTTGATATATTATTGCAGTTTCCATTGTAACGTCAAATGTTTGTATTGTTAAACAAAAAGTATTTATCATATATTTTTATAACTGTATAAATGATAGTTATAGATAAAAGTATTTAACTCGCGTAAAATGGGTATCGTAAATAATATGCTATTCGTTGCGTTTTGAACTTTCGTCGCCTTTTGTACTGTAACGCCACACCCACAACTGGCTGGCGTGGTGACGTCATCATTGCTCCTTAAATCCTGGGTATGAACGGTATGCTCGGGCGCCATTTTTACAGCGGTACAAAGGAGCGTGCCTTCGGATAGCCTAGTGGAGGTGAGGGCGCAGGGTTGGTTGATATCAACAGAAAAAGACGTGTAGTTTAAATAAATATATTGTAACATACGAATACTTGTACAACAAAGACACACAATTTACGAATAAATAAATACATCACCCTTCTTTGCAGAACTGTGACCAGAGTTACCACGGTAAGTATGCGTATTGCACTTTACTACTTTAGAAAAACTAACAATTTCTCTAGCGGGCAATCAGCGGCGCGATGTACGCGGCGGACTCAGCCTTTACACGCGGCGGATTCTTCTAACGGACGGCGGCTGACACACAGCACTCAACTTCTCGGCGGTTATCAGGACTCTCACTAAGAGACGTTCAGGAGGACCTAATCAGAATCCTAGCTTGGACGGCTCTTGGAACGGGCGAACCCGCTCTGGCTTCACGGACCTGTGCAGCGGCTTATAAACCCAATCTAACGGTACTTCTCATTAAAATTGCGGCGGGGATGATTTTACTTAGTACAGGGGTCGCTACTGTCTCAAGTGATAAATAATATTTTCATAAAATTTACACAAATTCTCTGGTCGCATTTCTTTACCCTAAATCCATTTTACAACATCAAATAATTTACAAATATTATTTCAAATAAAACACAATTTCATTCACATGTGCGGTGCGCCATGCACGGGCATGTTGTGAATCACGACTCTTCAAACTTACAAGGTTACTACTGTCAGAATATTCTAGAAGTAAACAATAATGCAATCAAATGTGTAAACGAGAGTTACATTGTTTCACAACACTACGGTAAGTTAAATTACAAATATCCACAATGCTACTTTTACATAAAATACATTTACTTGTAGCTAAAACGACAACAATTGTGGTTATGGTGACTTGTGCACGGTTATATTGTCTTTTACAGGTACGTATTTCATTAAATATTTTACCAATATTACAAATACATCTTACTTTTCAGATTAAACAATACATAAACAATAAATAAACAACGTATATTTTTGAATAAACATTCCTAAACAATCTAACTGTGACGGTGCTACTACAGGTTTACAAAAGGACGGAAAACCTTTAATGGACGAAAGGGCCTATCGTCGCAGTACAAGTGATCTATAAATAGTGATTCTAATAAACATTTTAAAAAATATATATAATTTGTTACCTTCCGTGTCCTTTTAGGTAGGGAAGAAATTGTCTGGTCAAAATATTCGGTGGTAAGTATTTTAATGAATAGGCACGTTTTAGAGGCCCTAGAATACGATTTTACTGGTTTTACGATGAAGTCTGTATGCATCGACCTTTAAACTAATGGACCAAGTGTCTCCTATTCTTTTATTGTTAGAATAATGCTCCAACATAAAAGGATAGAAATATATATTCTGTCCTTCAACAGTACGGAAGCTCTCAGTTAAAATATACTGCGCATACGTTCGCACTCATTGTACATTTTTTTCAGCCATATGTAAACCTCTATACATCGCTCTCTTACTAATAGTTGTCAAAACTACATTTGACGTTTCGTGTGTATGCGACAAAATAATGGGGAAACGGTGTATTTCGTGCAGTCAGCAGTACGAACGCGGTTCAGCTGTGTCATTTCATTTGTAAGTTCTTATTAATTATTACTTGTTCCAATATTCATAAATGGTCAGTTGCCTCACATTTACTTTTTAACATTAATAAATGCAAAGTAATGACATATTTTACGAAACTAAATCCTATTTGTTATGTTTATAATATGGAAAATGTACCTCTTGTAAGAGTCACGCAATGTAAGGATCTGGGTGTCATTTTTGATCCAAAGCTAACTTTCTCACTACATACTAATTTTTTGGTCACATCTTCATACAAAATGTTAGGTTTTGTTATCAGAAATTCTTTATATTTTACTAATTTAAAGACACTCAAATCCTTATATTACTCGTTTGTTCGCTCCAAGCTTGAGTATTGCCTTGTGGTTTGGAATCCTATGTATAATAAACAAAGTGATGAAATTGAACGAATACAGAGAAAGTTTGTTAAATTCTGTGCACGAAAATTTTGTATTTCGTTCAATTACCTTACGTACAGTTATACCAGCTGTATACATAATTTCAATATGCTTACTCTTGAGAGTCGACGCAATATAATATCTTGCGTATTTCTATTCAAACTTATCCATGGCCACATTGATGATACCTCAGGTTTGGAAAATATAAATTTTGCTGTGCCACGTACTCAAATTAGGTCTAAAAGTATAAAATACACATTCAAACCAGCATTAACAACAACTAATTTTGAACTTAAAGCGCCTGTTTGGAGAATATGTCATATTTATAATAATTATGTCTCCAACACAGACATAGATATATTTAATTGTAGTCTGAAACAATATAAAAAATATTTAACTGCTTGTTTTTCATAGGATTAGAATTATTCTGTTTTTTTATGTTTGTCTTTTTTCTACTGTACACTTACGTTTAAACTGTTTTCTTTTTTTTGTAGTTTGTATATATTTTCACAGCCCTCAGTAATTGGGATACTTCTGTATCCTGTTGAGCGGCTGCTAATAAATAAATAAATAAATAAATAATATAATATGTATATTATATATATTGCATTAAAAATATATAATAAAACTAATTATGCACAAAAAAATTAAATCTATACTCTTACAGCCCTATTCACAAAAAAGTTTAAGCTAATCTTCATTTTTGGATTAGTGAATTCTATTCTATTCCGGTATTTAAAATTTTAATTTTCATAATATTATCAATAAAGGTAGATACTAGGAGTAGATTAGACTATATTTTAAGATATAAACTGTCAAAATTAGTAGAATTCGCTAATCCAAAAATGAAGATTTAGCTTAAACTTTTTTGTGAATCGGGCTGTTAGCGATTATGCACCAAGTATAACAAGTTAAGGACAAATAAATTTTTTAATTTTGCCGCGTTTTCTTAACTTCCGTACTGTTGAACGATAGGGATACTGTGTCTGCACCGTTATGGCGGGACAAGCATTTTGCTCGTACGCTGCGTCTATTAGTTTAAAGGTCGATGTCTGTATGTGTGTCTGGGTGTGCGTTTCTGTGTGACCGTGTGTGTGTAACAAAAATTTCGCCGACGATAACTAACTACTCTAAAACTCTATATTTCGTTATAATTGGTCAACCAATAGTTTTCTTATTTAAAGTTCTTAACATTTTTTCTTGAAAAAACGCAGTTAAATATCATTTTTCGACATTTTACGTGATTATCAATAAGAAAGAATATATTATTCTCTAAAAGGTTTTATTATACATTTTCCTTCATATTCAATAGAGTTAAAGAAATATGAAGAGTATGCTATAATCATGGAAACAGCTGATGTATTCAAATAATTTTAATTGACAGATGTCAGTGTCAAGTGCAATTTACATAGTATGGAATTTGTAGAAAATATTATAATATATAATATGCAGAATCTTTCCCAAGGCACTTTTGGTATGGGATTTGTACAAAATACATAGAATTGATGGAAGGTAAGGCGCTTTGCGCATCAGATTAAAAAAAAAATCTTCAAGGTGGTTTTGGAACCTGGCGGTGATACCACCGGGCAGGGAAATCAGCTTTTCGGTAACATTTTCCTCAAAACTTGCAAGGATCTCCGCGCCGTATGAGTTTTTTCTCCATCACACTAAGAACTACAGAGGATAGTCTAACACAGCAATACACAACTAATTATGTTCATTGTCCGAGGTCCTGTTTCTTATGGAGCTATCTGAAATGAAATCTTAAAGCCCTCAAATGCACAATTTGCCATGAAATCTATTTCCCCAGAAATGATCGAATGAGTCATGGGAGCATTTAGAAATAGATTCAAAGAGTGTACAGTGTGTCCCATTTAGAGGTGCCACCATTGGGATCTCGAGAACTATAAGAGATACGATGTAGGTTAAATGGAACTTTTTATGCGCCTTTAGGAGGCCATCTCAGATGTGCTTTTATTTTTCCAAAAATTCTCATAGGGCACTAGATAATGACGAAAAACTGAATATTGTTGATTTTTTCTTTTTCAAATAACTTCTAAACTATTAATAATTGAGAAAAAAGTTTCAAATATAAAAGATAGATATTTTTATTAGCTAACCAGTGGCGTACGGAATAAATTTTTATATCCGTAAATTTTTGAGATATAACACAAACTTATATTTTTCTAAATGGAACCCATATCTGATTTTAGACTCAAAAAAATTAATATTTTTTTCTCTTTTCAACGATGTAAGGGTTATTATGTTTTATATTTGTTTTGCCTTCAAAATTATTATTTTTTCCTTATTTTGTATTCAATTTATTTTGAAAATGTTGGTAGATTTCTATTTGGAAATACTCCTTGTATTTCAATAATTTATTTTGTTATAAAATTTTGCTTAAAATTCGTATCAAATGGTGGCACTTCTAAATGGGACACACTGTATAGTTAATAACGGCCACACATCTTGAAATTATTTGTTTTTTAAATTACATTCCTTTTCTTGTTTCTAGATCACCATAAATAAAAGTTATTTACGACATTCTGTATAGATTTAAATATAAAATAGTTGTATTAAAAATAATCTTGCATTAAGTTCTCATCTTTTATTAAAATATTTGTTTCGCGTAAAGACTATATTTGTATTAAAAACCTCTGATATGTATTATCTAAATATCTTGATTTGTGGTGAGCATATATTTTATAGTTCTTGATACTTGATTATTTACATTTTTTTGTAGAGGGGTAAAACAGTGATATTTTGTATTGTGTGTCTGTGTGAATGCGTCTTTCAATGGAGGGTTATTTTCGTCCTGTTATCTATTGATATTTTCCTTGAACTACACTTGTGTCTAAGTTCATTCCATTGCTATATTACAAACAAATCGCTGTCATGGTGACAGTTGTAAGATGGTGCCAAATACGAAGTGAGTGTATGAGATCTTTGCAACAGTGACTTCCGCTATAACTAAAAAGAATACATAACAAATTCTTTAAGCTTCCACGGCCGTCAGAAGACACTGAATTATATGAAACTCATGTCAAAACACAAGTAACAGAAGACGGAATCGGATCTTCCATCTCAACTTCTCCATCGTCGCACTCTTTCTTGCCTGTGACGTTAAAATCATAACCCTCCTTTAGTTCGTTATAAATTAATAAAAGTAAATATAAATTTGTAAACTACAATAGTTCTTATAATACGAGTGGAGTAGTTATTAAGATTCAAGATTCTTTAAAATAAATTTTCTCTGTCATCGACGAATGACGTTTTTAAAGAACTATGAATCTTATTTTCTCTTTAATATTCCTTTGCATATTTGTAATACGGAAATTACGGTATATCCTCTACAGTTAAACTAAATGATGAAAAGAACAACAACTATTTTGAATTAATTTAACAATACCATATTTAGTCCGAAGATATTTGTTTTAAATAAATTAATATTTTCGAATTAGAACTATACTCTTATCCTCTTTAATCTAATGGTTTTGCTTGTCATTCTTTATTAGATTTATATAGTTCACATTCATAAATACATGAGATTTAAGATTTATTCTTATTACCTGTAAGTAGTTCACATTATTAAGTGTTATACATTAATAATATTTCATTAAGCATTATATTTACGAGTAACAACAAGAAAATATCATTGTATAATTTTTTTATCTCCATAGTTTGCAATGTACGAGTAATAACGGTAAATTTAATTTTAAAAGATACATGGTATACGAGTAATTTAATTGAGGGATCATATAACAGTTTATTTAAGATTTTAGAGATCTATAGGTGGATGGGTGGCCAGCTCTCCCGAACATAAGACTTTAACATGTAAAATCATTCTTTCAGCTCTTCCCAGGAATGTCAGATTGAGGAATCCATAGTTAAACAATTTTTAAGTCTTATGGTTTTTGAGGAATCGTGACTACAACATCCAGACATACACACATACACACATACACACATCCACACACACACACACACACACACACACACACACACACACACACACAGACATCATTTTAAAAATGTTATAATCGGATTCTAGGGACCTTAAATCGTGCTTATTCAATAAAATCGGGATATGCAAATTTTAGCATGAATCCAATACCTCCCTTAGCGAGAGGTAAAAATGCTATCCCGGTATCTCCCATTTGCGTTTCCCGGGCCTGCTTATCAGTTAGTAGACTGTGCATGACAATCGTCGATGATAGATGTCAAGTCATCTATTTAAAAAGCTTTATTGTCTGTCATTTGTGCCTTGAAAAATAATGAAAATGGTTGATAATGTCTGATAAATACTATGGTGTGTTAATTTCGTGCCTGATGTTATTTTAAATGCATTATTTGTTGCAAAGTGATTTAAAAAAAATGTGAGTGATTTAAAAAATTTTAATTCACTTGTGAAAAAAGTGTTATAATTGTTGCTATGGAGTTAATAATGACAGGAGTATTCCCTGAATGATAGTTTAAAACGTCAAAATTGAATAAAAATATTTAACAAGAATCCTTGTACAGTTACACGAGTAAAAAATTCTGTTAAATATTTTCATTTTATTTTATTTTGACAACAAAATTTTACATCAGTTCTTATTTATTTTTTTATCATTAATGACTTTTCATCGTTTCATGTTATTAGATCATTTCTTGCCCTGAAGAAGACTAATGTACCTATTAGTCGAAACGTCGGCTTGAAATAAATACTCTTGCTGCAGACTGCTTGTCCGATTATTTTTCCTTCGGGAACTTTCATAATTTTCTATGCTTTGTAATGGCAAAAATGTAGAAAATGTAGAAACTCACATAAAATAACGATAACTATGGAATCGAAACAAATAAATTAAATTAAATGTTTAGCGATGTATCTATCAAGTTAGGTTAGATTATTTTCAATAGGTAGGTATTATTAATAATTCTTGTTCAAGGGAATCTATGTTAAATAGTATAATATCACAGTTAGAAGTTACTTGAATTCTCAAAAATAAAAAAAACTGCAGTTTACATTTTCTCCTATATCTTAACACGTTAAGCACCAAGGCAGACACGGTGTCTGTTAATTGTTTTAATCATAGGGCCAGCGCAGACACCGGTGTCTGTTTCAGTATTTGTCCAATTGCGCTGAACAGACACATTTAATCTGGATTTCCAACGGTATAGTGTCTGTTCTGGCCCGTCCACAAATACTCCTATGTGATTGAAAAATTCACCTATTTTCATAGTCTGTAATGCAGCAAATAATATCTTTAATGATATTTTCATTTAATGTATATTAATAGTTTTAAATTTATTTATCTTATTGTAAATTTGTCCTGTAATTGGTATTCTGTTGGGCAATAAATGTTATTATTATTATTATTGTCTGCTTTTGTGTATGCTTTGGCCCTGTCGCAGAACTCTAAAAAAGCATATCATCAGAGGTGACGTTCCATTTATAATAATAATAATTATATATATATACCATAGAATAGTTACATAAAACTTAATTATTTGAAAACGGCTGCTCATCGTGACGATCTCTTTACAACTGCACCCGTTTCTAACAGTTTCACTAATAAAATGCATGCGAGCAAATGCAAATTCAGACGTGTCTGCTAACAATTATGTGTCTGCTAAAAGTGTCTGTTTCGGCCCTATGATAACTCACACTGTCTGCAAAATGTGTCTGCTTTGGCCTAGTGCAGCAAATTTTTATCACAAGGCTTGTGCAGATACCGGTGTCTGTTTCATGGTACAATACGGATCTGGCGTTGGCCCTGTGACGAAAATGTCAAAATTTTCCTTGGCGCTTAACGTGTTAACACATGCACTTTTTTTCTGAAATAATTATATACTTGCCATTAAAATGATCTCCTAACAGGGCAGCTTTTGTCTAATTTAACCGTATCTCTTATGTTGGACACAATATCCTGAACACTCTGTACAAGCTACTCGTATAATCATCTTAGATATATCTGTTATAAAATGTGCCATACTTACAAT
Organism: Ophonus ardosiacus; assembly: GCA_943142095.1. Taxonomy (NCBI): domain Eukaryota; kingdom Metazoa; phylum Arthropoda; class Insecta; order Coleoptera; family Carabidae; genus Ophonus; species Ophonus ardosiacus. The sequence continues at coordinate 32,153,243 of OW964830.1, forward strand.
TTTTTGCATAATGATTATTAATATTTAAAAAATCAAATTTCATCGCGGAAGCGTTAAAGCAGATATGTATACTTAAAGTTAACAATGAACAATAAGACGTGATAATATTAATTAATTTTTAATTTATTAAATTGCATTTATTGGTTCTAAAAGTTGATTTCATTTATTCTTGCACTGACCTATCCTCACGATGACAAACCTAATAGATTGTATAAATCTGTAGAACACGATTCCTGGTCGAGATCGCGGGATCAAATCTTTCACAGTTAGACCGCCCGTCGCTCGAAACGATCGGCGCGATTTACCGTCTTCTGCATCCTAGGCTCTGAGTCAGAGACATCTCGTTATTAATTGGATGACTTAACATTTCCTTTGCTCTGGTAAAAGCACTGCGCAAATGCTTTTCAATTATCTTGCGCAATTGTTTGGGTTTGATTGTTGTTTTGCCTCTCACGGTGATAGAGATTGTTCGGCGAATTTGTAGCTGATTTCTTCACCAGAGTTTTTGGAATTTGCTTTGTCTGCAAGGTGTGAAGTTGGACTTTTTAACTCTATAATTGATTCTAAATTTACAGGGAATTCACCACAACTATTCGGAGAATTTGTTTCAATTAGTTTCTCATCTAGATAAGATACAACAAAAGATTAGTACTGCAGAAGAACAAAAATTAAATGTTAAAGAAACAACAACTAATAAACTATGTTATTCATATTCAAAGTGTGCATTATGAATTTCTTAACTCATTTTCGGAGGATTATATACGAATTATTTAATTAAAAACAACATCTTAGTGACAACGTGACAAGCTGTGGTTTTGATCGCGTTGGACATGGCGAGAAGCTAGGAACTACTAAACTACTAACAGTTTAGTAATAAAGCACTGGTTAAGGTTAGTGGTTGTAGCTGACAGTCATTTTGTAAAAAGTAAGTAACCTAAAAAGTGTATTTCAGATGTTTCAATTTGTAATTGTAGAAAGATAAAGTATGTGTCTTTTTATAAACTATTTAGACTTTTTTTTATTCATTCGTTACTAAAGCGACGTTTACAATAGTTATTACATAATATAGGTACTATTAAAGATGTACATTCAGTGTTTCTAATGATATGTGGCTTGTATTTACGGTCACCATATTTTCTTGGAGAAAATAAACTGTAAAAGTAAACTTCATATTATGAAAAATTAAAAAATTAAATTAAAAATGCATTTACATACACAATACAGGGGGTAACAGCTAAAAGATCTACCTCAAATAATTTCTATATTTAAAAAGATACAATAAAATACTATGCGACAATCAAAAAAAGACCAAAGGGGTCATCAGAATAGAGATGAAATATTTTTTTCAACCAGTGGTTCTCAAGTTACAATACAACGTTATATTTTTTGAATGGGATGGTATGTATTTTTAGGCCCATTCGATACAGTAGTTTTTTTCTGAATTCTAAATATTGTCATAACAAATATACTCAGAAAATTTCAATTGAAATTTAAATAATTTTGATTTTTATGAGCTTAAATTAAATAGTGGAGTGCCGTAAGGTTTATACCGCGGAACCCGGATCCACTGAACGGATTTTTGTAAAACTTTTTGGAAAGTGTTTTTAACACTAAATACTAAAATGTTTACCCATTTATTTTTGCCGATCTCAATTTTTTAATTATTAAAATAAATAATTATTATTTTTTTGGAGTTTTCATTCATTTTCTGTTAAACCTTTAATTTTTTTTAGATTAAAGTTAGATTTTACATAGGATAACTAATACATACCTGTCCTTGAGGCTGTTATTGGCTTCCTAAAGCAAAATAAAAGTGGATGTTGATATCATTCCAATTGACCCACTACATTTATTTCAACATATTTGCGTTTTAAGAAAATCAGACAAAGAACTAAAAACCTATATGACTTTTGAATTAGCCCCTTATCCTGTGGCTCTTTTTGAAGATGGCGAAATGCGCAAAACAAAAAAATCTGCATTATATGACCTATTCCCAGAAATGACGGTGAATGTGAACGATGTACAAAAATTTTTCTACGTAATTGATGGAGGGATGTTACTACACCGTTGCAAATGGCATTTGGATGTAAATTTCGGCACTATTTGTGAACACTTCATAAGATATTTACGTAACAATTACGAACACAACATTTATGTAGTATTTGATGGTTACCAAAAAAACAGCACAAAATCGATCGAAAGAACTCGTCGCTCTAGAAGAAATGCATGTAATGACATTATATTTGACAAAAACGTGCCACTCAAAATAGGACAAGAGAAATTTTTAGCCAATGTGTGTTTCTTAGCACACTTGCAGAAAATCAAATATTTTCTTGTCAAGCGGAAGCTGATGCCGACAGATTAATAATTGAAACAGCAATTAATTTACAATCCGAAAATATTGTTGTAGTTTCCGAGGATGTGGATGTTCTAGTTTTACTGACTGCGTTCTCACCAACAAATCGAGAAATTTACTTTCAAAAACCAGCAAAAGGCAAAATTGTACAAAAAGTGTACTCATCTAAAAGTTTGGAAACAGTATTACCAAAGTGTAAACAGCATATCCTTTTTTACCTTCCGTCACCTTTAGGTAAGGAAGGTATTGTCTTTGGTCAAAAAATTCGGTAGTGAGTTTTTAATGAATAAGCACGTTTTAGGGTCCCTACAATACGAATTTACTATTTTTAAGATGATGTCTGTATGTATGTGTGTGTGTGTGTCCGTGTGTGTGTGTGTGTGCGTGTGTGTGTATGTGTGTCCGTGTGTGACAATTTTTTCTCCGACGATAACTCCAATACTACAATTCTAAAAATTATAATTCTTTCGTATTCCTCTTCTGTACATCCATATGAAGAGTTGATTAGATTTTGGTTATAATTGATCCACCGGAAGTACTCTTATTTGAAGTTTTTTACAGTTTTTCTTAAAAAAACGCAGTTAAATATTATTTTTTGACATTTTGTTATTATATTTATTAAAGAAAATACTCTTCTCTATATGGTTTGATTATTCATTTTCCTTCATATTCAATAGATGTAGAGTTAAAGCATTATAAAGAAATTAATTTTCAAAAATTAGTTAGCTTTGTTATTTATCATGGAAACAGCTGACATAATTATTCAAAAAAATTTAATTGACAGATGTCAGTTGCAAGTGCAAAACCAAATATGGAAAAAAAGTATATAGGATCTAAAATTGGTATGTCATAGTGTTGCTCGCAAGTGACACGCAGAGAAAGACCAAAGAGAAGATGGAAGGACATTACTTAGTGTAGTTTATGTTATAATTTTATTGGATTTATAGAACCTTTTTAAATGAACTTTTGGTATGGAATTTGTAAAAAATAGTTTGTGTTCGTGTTCGATTTTACATGATATTATATAGAATCTGTTCCAAGGACCTTTTGGTATGGAATTTGTACAAAATACATGGAATTGACGGAAGGTCTTGTGCTGGCCACAACAGATTTTTTTACATTCTTTTAATTAATGAAAAGACGCCAATGGCATTTTTAACGCTGGTGTTACATGTATACTTGCTTTATACGCTGCCCCCCAAAAAATAAAATATCTAAATACATTAGTGTACAACTCTTTGGTAAAAACAACCGATAAAAATAGATGCGTTAAATTACCATCTTTGGTACCTACTGCAGACGCCGCTTTTGGACACTTCAAAAGAGTATACCTTAAAATTCAAACATGGCTCGGAAGGGACATATTACCAGAAGAATGGGGTTGGAATTATGAAAGCGGAATACTGACACCGGAAAAAATGTGGAGCATCTTGTGGGTGCATGAAAAGAAAATTGAATTGCAGTGTACCTTGCTTAGAATGCAATGGCAACAGTTGCACTAATCCATCACCTATCATCTAAATTGATGAGGTTGATGACGACGATAATGTAGATAATTGACTGAAAATTTTTCAATTTTTATGTAATACAATGACATAAGAAATATTTTTTTTTTTCTAAAAATTTCGTCTTTTTTTATTAATGCAGTACATTTTACTTTTTTTTGTATCTTCGGTCCGATATATATACGATTTTAAATAACTCGCCTTAGTATAATTTTTTTATGTAATTTTTTTTTTGCTAAAATATTATAAATACATTTTAAAGTTACTATAAAAATATAATTTATTGTATGTAAAACAGAAATCTTTACTACAAAATTTTTTTTATTCATATTTTTCTCATTCTTCAATTAATTGTTGTTAAAAATTGTTGTAATTGAGATCGGCAAATTTTGGTAGGTAAACTTTTTTATTTAAACTTTTAAAAATGTAATAGAAAAGGTTTCACGAAAATCCATTAAGTTGAACCGGGTTCCGAGATATTTACATTTTTTGTCTTACGGCACTCCACTAAAAGCGAAACATAAATATTTGTTTTTAATTTTATAGATAATGTTCTATTTGATATCGATCCTAAATAATTCAAATTAACGAATAGGAATTTTTGTTTTTCGTATATAACCTACTAAAAAATAACCATAAAAATCATATTTAATTAAATTTCAATTAATTTTTTTTCAATATTTTTGCCATATAAGGATATAAAATGATTCCATGGTTGAATTCAGAAAAAAATACTCTATCGAATGGGCCCAAAAAATATATACAATCGCATTTAAAAAGTTATAACTTTATATATTTAATTGAGAACTACTGGTATAAAAAACAATTTTCTTCTCTATTCGAATGTGTTCCTTGGTCTTCTGTAAGATTGGCTTATAGAATTTTATTTTATCTTTAATAATATAGAAAACATTTGAGGTAGCTCGTTCAGCTGACTGTATATTAAATACAGATTTCTCGACTGTTCATGTAGATTATACATGTTAACAATTATCCAAAATATATGAAATAGTAATTAACAACGAGTAAACAGTCTATATATTTGAAATAAATTGCGAAAATATAAAAGTATTCTCAAATGAAAGTTACATTAGCAATTAAAAGGGAAGATCATTCCAGCCATTGTGATAGACCAACTACAGCTCAGGTCAATAGAAACTCCGGCAAATGCCAGTGACTGACATGATCTTTTCACAATTTATTTCAAATATATCGACTGTTAACTCTTTTTACCTTCCGTCACCTTTAGGTAGGGAAGGTATTGTCTTTGGTCAAAAAATTCGGTGGTGAGTTTTTAATGAATAAGCACGTTTTAAGATCCCTAGAATACGATTTTACTAATTTCACATCGATGTCTGTATGTGTGTGTCCGTGTGTGTCTGTGTGTGTCCGTGTGTGTGACAAATTTTTCTCCGACGATAACTCCAAAACTACAATTCTAAAAATTATGATTCTTTCGTATTCCTCTTCTTTACAACCATATAAAGAGCTGATTAGATTTTGGTTATAATTGGTCAACCGGAAGTACCCTTATTTGAAGTTCTTAACAGTTTTTCTGGAAAAAACGCAGTTAAATATCAATTTTCGACATTTTATGATCATTAATATGAAAGAAAATCTTATTCTCTATACGATTTGATTATACATTTTCGTTCATATTCAATAGATATAGAGTTATAGAGAGATTAAGAGAGGTTAACTTTCAAAAATCAGTCAACTTTGCAAAAATTATGGAAACAGCAGATATATTCAAAAAATTCTAATTGACAGATGTCAGTGTCAAGTGCAAAATCAAAGTGGAAAGTACAGGATCAGAAAGTAACTAAGTGACAGAGTGTCCCTCGCAAGTGACTTGCAGTTTCAATGCCGGGAGTACGAGGAAGGCCAAAGAGAAGATGGAAGGACTGTGTAGCAGAATATTTGAGAGAGGAAGAACTGTGTGAAGAAGATGCGTTGGATAGGAATGAGGAAGTGTGAAGTGCAATTTACAGAATGTACATTCGTGTTATAATTATATTGGATTTATAGAATCTTTTCAAAGGAACTTGCAATATGGAATTTGTAGAAAATATTGTGTTCGTGTTACAATTTTACAGGATATATATCGAATCTTTTCCAAGGAACTTTTGGTATCGGATTTATACAAAATACATTGAATTGACGGAAGGTTTTGTGCTGGCCACAACAGATTTTTAATTATAAAAATCTTGAATCAGTTTATTTTCATATCGTTCTCATCTAAATGTATATGTTCTCTTCTTTTCTCCATTTCAAGCTGCATGCAAGAAAGTTTCCTCAAATGTTCCAGGGTTTCTTCTCTCCTGAATAATCGGCATCATGCGCTCTTTTTCCTTTAACTAATATTTGTTACGTCTCTCTTCATTTCCGAAGTGTCATCTTACAGCAAGCTGATATTGTTAAATTTTAGAAAATAATATTGTATTCCAGCCGTTTTTATATTTTTATATCTGTTGTTGTATGTAGAGTCCAATATTTTGTTGTGTTATAATTGCATCCGAATTTTGCATTCCCTTATCTGCAATATATATACTTACATTTTCCACATTTCGTCGCCTATTTTCTATATCCACTGTTGAAAAATCATATCTTTCGTTATATTTTTTCTTGTTTCTCCATAAATTGTTAATCTGTGTGTTTTTAATTTCTTCTCCGCTTTTAACGATCTTCCAACAGTCTTATATATACTGGAATTTTAAAGCACTAGACAACAAGCGGTAAACGTATATATTAGTAATTTTAGAAATGTAGTTAAAGAAAGTTAGATTAATTGTAATAATTATATTTAATGTTTCACGTAAATTGTAGGCGGATAGCTTCGTTAACTATCTTCGCAGTAAAATACTGTTTATACTATTAATAAGTTATAAATAAGAAATTTTTCATAAATTACAAATCGTGAATCTGTGAATATATAATTTAAAAACTACATTATGCATTTTAAAGATGATTATATAATAATCTAAAAATATGATCGCCTGAAGACACGAAAGCTATCAAATATAATGCCGGGCGTTAAGATAATGTTTATTTCATTAAATTGTTCTTTAAATCATGTTTCATCGCAGTAGGGAACCAATATATTAATATAATAGTTTATAGCTACACGAACTTAAACTAATAAATTACCACTATTTGAATATTTATTTATTTTTTTTCATTTTGATATTTGGTTAGGTTTTTTTTTAATAAACTAACTTTGCAATCACTTTATATTTCGTAAAATTTAGTATTATTTATGGTAATTTATGTCATTATTTTAATTATGTGCCTATATGTTATCGTAGAAAAAAATACTATTATGTTTGCTTACATGTTAAGATTTACTGATAAATTGTGTAAGCAAAATACATTTTACAAAAAAATTCTATTATATTTATTTATTTATGTCGCCATTTTAATTTCAATATGTAAATTAGCAAAAAGTTATCACTTTTTAATTATGTTCTATCTTTAAATGTACGAAAAATTAAGATTATTAATTTTCAAGCAAAAGAAACCATTTAATTGGTATGTCAAATATTTATATGTCTTCATAAATCTCTGAAGATGTTATTCAAACATTCTTTCGTAACTGTTAACTATGATTAATCTTTCAACTAGGATATTAATATGTAAAATTTGTAGTACAGATGGTTTAGTCAATGTTCATACAAAATTTAAATATAGTTCTTGTCAAGTTTTATTAATTGTTTTAGCCGTTATACAACAATGAAGAGTTTGTTGTGTACGTTTATAATAAAACATCAAAAAATTTTAAACATTGTGAAATTAATGAATTTTATATTACCTTTTGACATTATAATTATTAAAAATTTACTTAAGTTGATAAAGTCACGCAGTTTTCATAATAATGACAAGATTACAGTAATTTTGTATAATTCTTAGATAAATGGTTTGCAACACTGTAACAAGTTTATAGAATATAAAAATTAGATTAACATCGCAGTATAGTAATAATTTAATAGGTTTTTAATTTAAAAATTAGAAAGTGAACAAAAAATTCTCATAGAATCTGTAAAGAAAATAACTATAAAATTACATAGTTAAACCAATAATCTTATTTTGTACAATATTTATAAAAAAAATATTTGCCTCGATTTAAGCCGGATAAATGAATAGCCATCAAAATGCAAATAAAAGAACCAATTACATAAAACATAGCTAATCATGTAAGAGTATTTATCTACACATTGTGACGATGGATACTTACCAGAAATACAAGGAAGAATAAGACTTGTCAAAGTTAACAACGCGATTAAAGTAAACAATGGTCGCGTTCAGCACCTCTCATCGCTGGCATCGCTGACCACCGAAGTTTACCGAACACAATAAATGGACGAATATGACTAGTCCAGCAATTACATTCGGCAATCATCGGCGCTCAGCGGTGCTCATCGCTGCCAGCGCTGCCGGGGAGCCGAACGCGGCCAATGTACTCGGATGCGACGATGTGAGCAGATGTTCTGTTTTAAATAACGGAGGTTTCATAGTTGCCGAAACATCCAAATGACTAGCATATTACCTTCTATCATTTCATTTTTATATTATTTTTACAGTCTCTTGCTGGCAAAAACAAAATTTTGTTGTATCACAATCTTCGTCAGTTTTTCTTCGATTCCAACACAAAATGGCTTCTTTCTCGGAAACAGATTAAGAACAAACACCATGAAAACACTTCAAATTTTGCATTCAATCTAAAGTTGTTAATAAAGAAATTCTGGATCACCAAGGCCTTTTCGCTTTATCCACGATATTCCAGTTGACTTCGATCTTCAATTCACAATGGAAGAACAAGGATCCTCCAAAGAAATCTTACTACAATTTGTGCTGAGGATGAACCACTATAGGTTCGAAAAGTCCGAAAGTGGTTAATAAAAAGATTCTGGATCACCAAAGCCTTTTCGCTTTATCTACGATATTATCTCTATGGATACTCGCAAAATGTATGTATATTAAATAAACGAAGTATAATTGTTATCTTTTAAATTAAACAACTATTGCAGTTTTACTGTTAATAACTATATTAATGTTGTAACTTTCCACTGTCGGGTACATTATAAAAATTATAACTCTGACATCATAACTCAAGTTATTTGATAGGGATAAAAAAATTAAACATCGCTATTCGATAAAGCACATACGTACCAAAATTCTGTATTATTTCATACTCTGAAGATATTTATAAAAAAATTTAAAAAAATACTTTTATCTCGTGACGTATGCATTCGGGAAAAACAAATTCATCTTTAATATGATCTACTAATCGAACAACTTTTTTTATAATTTCACCAACTTCCTATCTCTTAAGATAAACGAGATCACATTACGTCAAAGTTGTAACCAAGGAGTTATGTATCTGTAATTTAGGAAATAAGAATATTTAGTTTCCACATTATTCTGAATGGTAGTATTTTAATTACAACCTGCAAAGAATTCTAACACATAATTTGATGATGATACGAATTAGTTTTAAATAAAACTCGAATTAGTGTTAATACTTATCGTTTCTTTTTCTTATTAATATTATTAGAACGATTACGTTTCTTTTGTAGTTTTGCCATTGATTTGGCAAGGATCGCATCTAGTTTATCTGAAATATTTCTAACAATACAGATTTAATGCTTATGTTGTGGTGAATCATTGTTAATTGTCGTATAATAAAATATAATTTAAAATATTTAATTACAATAAGTATTTCAGCTCGTAAAATGTGTTTTATAATGTTATTTGTAGACATTTGCATAAATAACTAATTTTATGAGTATATATTTACATGAAATGAACTTGTTTCAGGATTACAATGGATAATGAGCAAGCTATATAGAATCTAGGATCTAGACACACGTTCCGTAAATAAGTGGTAAGTTATTTTAAACATTGAATAAATTATGAGAGCTGTTACCGTTATTAAAATAAATATTAATTGATTCTGTTTTTCTACATGATATGATTTTATGAATATTGATTATTGATCTGCATATTATATAATGAATCTTTGAAGAATAGTATTGAAACTGTAACGCCTATCAATTAAAAATATATCGTGAAAGTACAGAGTAAATACAATCTCGCTAATAACAGCAAGGAATAAATGAATAATAAAGAAATAACTGTACTCTATCGACGCAAACAACGCGTAGAAATCATCTGATCTCTGATCCAACACTCATTTTATGAACTCTGCATAAAATTACTCATGTTAACAGTATCCTTACGCTTACGAAACACAAATTACTGCAGCCATTACTGCATTTTACTGCTAAGTAATTGAAGCTATTTTTATCTGTACAACGAATTTCTAATGTGAGTCATCTTTGTAAATTAATGTAAGAATTTTATTGTTTGTCGTAAAATCAAATTCACATGGTTATTTATTGGTTACATGTGCTTTATATTTTATTATAACAATACAGTCTATTTTACAACTAGGCTGAGTATATTCTAAATTGCCTTCGTGTGATCTTTGCTTCTTATTGGTTAGCACTCACTATTGTTTATGTAGTATATAAAAATCTGAACATCAACAAATTATCCATTTCAGCCGATTTTTAACAAATTATTCACAGATTCTATTATGCAGTTTCCTAAATAAAAACACTCTTCTAATAAAATGTAATTGCAAATCTTAAAATATCCAAAAGTCACTAGTAACAAACAACGAATGAGTTAACTAACGAGTGTTTGAATAGCCTTCTGCAAGGAGTGTTTTATATTATTTTCCCTGTTTCGGCTTTCATTTACATCATTTCTCTTTAAAAATAGAATTTCCCTTAAGGGAATTTTTTGACAGATTAGTTAGGTGATTGTGCTTTTATTCTGTCCGTTGCTAAGATATTTTGTGTAGTACAGCCAGACCAGTTCCATATTGTTTAGCACCACGATTTAAATTATACTGGTTGTCCCACTCTGCACAAAACGAGGGTCTAAAGCGATACGTGTTTCCTCGTTTTTTCCGCTAGAGGCGCAACGTGAGAACGACCCAACTGACACCTGTCATTTGCATGTCATTTTGAAAATATTACATGTTATATTTTGTAGAAAGGTAAATAAAACAGGTTTTGAAGTACATATTCGTATTATATGTAATGTAATATAAATATTTTGTTAGAAAATGTTTCATTCCTGGATGTGAAACCGGTTACAAGAAATCCACTGAAAAAGAATCTCTGTTTGCTGCTCCACTCGATATATCACTTTTTAAAAAATGGTAATGTGCAATTAGTAAAGATGATCGCGAATTAAGATTGAATGATGTTTGTCAAAAACGTTTTTGGTAGGGTCGTTCTCACGTAGAGCATCTAGCGGATTATTCAAGGAAACACGTATCAAGCGGCCCATCAGAAACAATGAAAAACATGACAAGTGGCATAAGCAGTATATTTTAAATCGTGTTTAGCACTGATACGAAACATTTTTTTATGCAACCGGACGCGAATTAAATATTTCGCAGACGCCGTTGTTATGGTAACGGCCGCTAAATTGAATGTAACCTGAAATCCCTTTGACACTTGAAAATTATCATGACGGAAAATATAGCTAACAATGACACTGACGTTTCTAAAATATGACAATAAGTTTCTTGGTTTGTTTTTTTAAAATAAATACAATAAATATTGTAAAATAGTTATGTATAATGTCGATCCCATCAAAGCCGCCTTTCTATTTAAATAAATTAAATTATTTAAATACAATGAAATGTGTAATTACATATTTTGCACAAAAAATAGTGTGTACACCTTGCCAGCCAAATTTTTTAGTGCCCTCGAGATTGTGCTGCTGGCCGCAAGCGCCTGGACGACAATTTTCTCTTGCTAATTAGTGATTTCGCGGCCTTGATATGTACATTGTCCTAGTAAAATTCTTAAAAAACTTTACAAACAGAAAAAGCTAGAAATGCTGAGAAATACCATCTATTGTTAGCAGTACCCACTATGGGGCATTATTAATAAAAAAAAAGCGAAATGGGAATTTGTATGAACAAACAAAATACAGTGCAACCTCGTTAATCCGGACTAATAAAAACACACCCAATCCGGAATAACGAAATATCCGGATTACCGCGATTTTTCTTGTATAGATACAAAATTCAGTTAAGTGAGAAGTTTGTAATGCTTTATTTAAATACATATATAAATCCTGGCCCAGAATCACAGTTGGAAATAAATCTGCATAGATAAAAAGTATATATATAACTATGTGGCACAATTAGAAAATTATCAATTACTCTTGAATATGTTTTTTTTTTTGTTTTTTTGTCCGAAATGGTAGAAGTACCCACTCCATATCGTGCCGCTAATTGTTTATTCGACACTCCAATTTTTAATTGTTCAAGAATCTCATTTTTTATTTGTAAAGACAACGTAATGTGTTTTCGCGGACCCATAGTGCAATAATCAGGAACACTTCGACTACTAATAGTACGTGAGTAGGGTGGTCTGCTGCAGCCAACTGCCTACCAGGTGATGTCTGGAAACGTTTCAAACGAATTTACAACGTAGGTACGCATCCGTATTACCGGAACTGTCCGGAATCCGGACTACAGAGTACATAGTACAAGTAAACAGGACTCCGAACTACCGAAGAATCCGAATTACAAAGATCCGGATTATTGAGGCTGTACTGTATACGTGTTTATTTTTATGAAGAATAACAAAAAAAAAAAAAATATGACATTCATTAATACTGAAAATTAAAAAAATATAAAAAAGTAAAATTACAGATTATGCCTAGGGCATACAAAATATAAAATCTGGTTGATGTTGCTAATACAACTATAAATTTGAAATATTCGAAAATAATTTGCATTCCACTCGAGAGTAGACAGTTTAACCACTTGCGGAAATTAACCATTAACACGTCGGTCCGTCTGCTAAATGTTCCGTTTATGTATAAAATATGACTTGATTCACTTGAATCATAAATGATAAACATTCACTAATTTAACCATAACTGCAATTTCAAACGTAAAAATAAAAAGTACTAAAACGAAAATAATTAATTTTAAATACAAGTATTTCATGTCAGTAAAATATTGAACATCAAACTACTTGTAACTTCGTGGAATATAAAATTTAATGTAATTCAAATTTTATTATGAATGCTGAATAATAATAATAAAAAAAAATATCAATTTGAAAGGAATGGGAAGTAATTTTATTTACAAAATCTTGTATCGAATTGTGTTGGGCATATAGGTAATAAAATTTCTACATTTACATAAAAATAAAGTAATAAAATTTTAGAGTCGTCAAATGTTTTATACATATTTTTACATTTTTATATCAATATAAAAATTGAAATTTAATACTTTGTAACTGAATGTTTAATATGGATTGTCAAAACTCTAATGCAGATATTAGTTTTCTTTTTTGCCTTGTCAACAGTTATAATTAACACATGCCATAGTAATTTTAATTAAGTTTATTAAAATTTAATTAGATCTAAAGTTCAAATGTTTTAAGAATTAAGTAATTTAATTTTTTTAAATACTTTCGAGAAGGAAATTAAAAGAAATTTTGATGCATATTTCATCGGCTTTTAAGTGTAATGTTTACGCAGCACTTAAAATACTTTTGTTGGATTTATTTTTGCTCATAATCATTAACCTGCTTCACAACTCAGTAAATTATTATTTTTATTATACTTGCATACATACGTAAGTAATTTCTGTCATAAAATTTTCATGTAGCCAAAAAAATACATGCTGAAATAAAAACTGAAAGGGACATGAAAAAAATTATAAAGTAGTAATGTTTGCACGATTTTGTATACTGATAAACTGTATGGCAGTTTGCACCGCGACTACTTGCATAACTTAACCATTCAATACAATTCAAATTTTAAAAATGTGTTGCACCCTATTCTAAATTGTTCTCAGATTTCTGTAGCTTAAAGATTTAAAATGAAATGAAATTAAATGAACATGGATTATGCAGTCTATGTATTCTAAATAATTAGGAAAGAGTGAAAAGATATCAGACACCGGGATATGAACACAGGACTACTGTTTTGCCGGGACAAAGCTCTACCAACTGAGCTATGGCGGACCCTTCTCGTTTGCTCACATTATCTTCCACAAATTGTTAGACTGAAAAGATTCTCTTTTTGAGAATACTAACGGCACGTATTGATGTGGGGATAGGTTGACCACTACATTTAAACATCAGTGACTTGTCATAATTTAAATTTTTCTTAAAGGTTTATTTAGCCGATAAGAATGACTTTGACAATAAATGTGATCAATTAAGACTATGATGAAATCGCTATAATTAAATCAATTGAATATGGTTCACAGATATATTTTTGAAAAAGGTGATCACATTCGTTCTCTTGACAATTTATTGTTCTTTATGAACTGCAGATCACATAAATATCAATGATTAGAGTATTACAATTTTGGAGATCCCTCATGATATGTAAGTATATACTTCTACTCTACAGTATTTAGAGTAATACCTGGCAACCTCGTCTATCCAAGCGACTGAATCTCTGTAATAGGAATCATACAGGATGTAACAGAAATAAGTACTTTAAATTTAACCATTTACACAATTGGTCGAGAACAATAACTAACTAACTTTTTTTGTAAACCTTCTAGATATTGTATTAAAAACCTTCATCTGCCTAAAAATACAAAAAAGGATTTAGTAAAAAATTACTAAGAAATATTTGTGGCTCCGATAAGTTTTGTTACTGGTTAAATTTAATATACCTATTTACTTCTGTGTCATCTTGTATTTGTCTCGAAACTGGAAACATGTATTTCTTTTCCAATAAATAAATTGAGTTTTGGAAAAAAGTTACCAACAAATATTGTTGCTCTCGATAAACTTTACTTAATTATTTTATGCAAAAATACTTCAAATTAAAGTTATAGTGGTTTAAATTATGCATCTAAATAATGTGAAAAGATTATTCTAGCTCTTCATATAAACTTGAAAATTAATTATAAAGTTACAATTTTTTTTAACTTTAAGCAGCCATGGATTTGTGATAAAAAAATAAACAAATGCGTTGTTTTTAACTGATAATTATAACAAAATATGGATTACAGTAGTAAATTAAGACATAACACAGAAAGGTAAAATATTTTAGTTCTAATTAACAGTGATAAACACCGCATTTGTTTATTTTTTTGTCATAAATCCATGGCTGCGTTGACTAAAAGTTCGTAAAAACTGTAAATTTATAATTAATTTTTAGGTTTATATGAAGAGTTAGAATTATCGTTTCACATTATTTAGATGATTTGTATTTGGAGTATTTTTACATAAAATAATTAGGTACTCGTACTCTTAGTCCTATGAAAAATGTAATAGATAGGTACCTAATTTGATCCATAATTTGACAGTATTCGCACCGTTGTTTTCAAATCGCATGTCGTAACTTAGTCGAAACTATATAAATTTTTGACAAGTATGCTATATCCATCCTTATAGTGTGATTTTGTTGTCAATACAAATATGAGAGAGATAAAAGTATGCAAACTTGTTAATGGGGTCATACCACATTTTCCAATTTACTTTTTCCTGAAAGTATACTTAAAACCACTTACAGAAATATATATTTTATGTCACATAAGTTTTTAGTTTTACAGAAATAATTTTTTAAAGTTTATATTAATTTTCAAATGACGTCATGGGTTTGCGACCTTGACCGTAGTTCCTCCTATCGAATAAAAATGGAACTACGTTTGACGTTTATGTTATTTGACTTGAAAGCAAACGTGACAGCAAGTTATTTTGTACTCGTGTTTTTGTTTTTATTGTATGTTGAATAATTTGATCATGGAAATTAATTTTGAAGAAGCGAATTCAAATAATTTGCAGAAAACAATATTATACAACCATGGTAATATCTAAATCACACATAATTTGTATTTATTTATATTTATTAGAACATTTCGTTTTTTGTACTTACATTTAAACAAAAACAACTTGTTGCAAAGACATTTACTTT
Organism: Ophonus ardosiacus; assembly: GCA_943142095.1. Classification (NCBI taxonomy): domain Eukaryota; kingdom Metazoa; phylum Arthropoda; class Insecta; order Coleoptera; family Carabidae; genus Ophonus; species Ophonus ardosiacus. The sequence goes on from OW964830.1 coordinate 32,169,083, forward strand.
GAAAATGTTGGTTATGTTCGAAAAATGTGACAGCTCTGCACTGCGCTGACATTCATGTACAGTACGTGCACGAGTACATGTGTTCGTGACTATCATTGTATGTGTGTACAACCCATGACGTCACAAAATAAGACTCAAAATGTTTAGAAAGAAAATCATGAACGAAAAGTATAAGACTTGATCAGACATCTTTGAAAAATTAAACCATACCTATTGTTGAGCTAAAAAAGTAAAATTATATCAATATGAGGTAATAGAACTTGCAGAGATAATATGAAGAATTTGATTAAATTTACTGACGAGAGACTCTCGTAAATTTAAATTGAATAGCGTTCTTTCAATTTAATTTCAATATGCTGCAACTGCAAATATATTGATTACAATTCAGTCGGATAAAACTCCCTTAAACAGTGTTCAACCAAATCGAACAATAGAGTTGAAACACAAGTAAAAGTAACGTTCCCACATTTATCACTAGTAAAAAAATATGTAGTCCGCCTCTGATCACGGTATGTGCCCGAGTGGGCCGCATTGGCTTCGGCTGCTCTAACACTAACACATCCGCAGCTCCGCTCCGACCATTGTCTCGCAAGATGTTATTAGTGCAAAATAAAATAGAACGATGTTGCGGACAGGTGTGGCAAACAATAGACACGTTATGTAACTAGCGCTAGCTGGTCGAACCCTCTTCGTAGATTACTGAAAGTGGATTGAGGATGTTGAGGTAGCGAGCAATGTACCAAACTACAGAATTGAAAGTAAAGGCGTTGAAGAGTCCGGGAATTATCTACAGGGATTGGGAGAAAGACGAGCTCTATATTTTGTTCAAGTTGAGTGATGGTTTGTTATTAGTTATTGTTTTAACATTTTCTATTGTTTTCGTGTTTTGTTTTGTTTTTAGGTGTTAAGAATGATCTAGTTTGCAGCTTTAAAAGTAATTTTAAACAATGTTCTGTAAATAGCGTGAACTAATTTCTGAGTGTACCAATCTGTTTTTATTTGCAGATCTTAATAATACGTACTTATATTAATTCGTTTTGCTTAGAGAGTATTTTAAAAAAGTAATTTTGCTAAAATATGGAAATTTCGAGTGAAAATTTTCATGCCATGATTTTTATGATTTCAAATGTAATTTGACGCCCAAACAGTGCATCGATCGACTTTTGGGTTTTGGGGATGAAACATTATCCAATAGGAGAGTTCATAATAGACACTTACAGAATTTAAGTTATAGTTCTCGTGACCAAAATCGAGGGAAAGTCATAAACAGCTTAACCGCACCTTTACTATAAAACTAAAATGTTCGGTACACCGCAAATTGCTTTGGTTTTGTGTACAAAACAGTGACAGTATTTAGTATTATTTATGATGGGTAGAAGTTTTAGGTTTCTTTGTGAACTTAAGTGAAGGGTGGTTATGCTGTTTATAACCGTTCCTCGATTTTTGGTGACGAGAACTATACACGCAAGAGAGAGATAAAACGTCTAGAACAAATCCCCTCCCATTGCCTTTGTACTGTTAATGGCTGATGACAGCTTTGTTTGTATTGTCCTTACACCAGGAATAATAATAATAATAATAATAATATTTATTTAACCAGTCGATCTTACAAGATATTTGGCACGTCAGAAATACAATATGAAATAATTTAAAAGAATATATACATAAAATAATATAAATATATGACTATACATACATATAAATTTTGCATTGTTATAAATTGTCATTGAGGTATTCAGTTACACTATAGTAGCATTTGTCTATTAAAAAGAGTTTTAGCCGATTTTTAAAAATATTATTCGACTGTATTTCTTCAAAAGTGCTTGGCAATTTATTTTTGGATTTTTTTGACTTAATGTTAATTTATGCTTAGGTATAACTAATTTATTTTCATTTCTTGTATTGTAAGTGTGCAAATCTTTATGATATGTCAAATTTTGTGGATTACTTCTTATGAACAGTAAAACTGAGTATATATACATACATGGTAAAGTAAGTAGTCTTTCTCGTATAAAGGTAGCTCTACAGGAAGTATTATAACCAAGATGAAACATATTTCTTATTGCAGTTTTCTGTAATTTAAATACTCTTACAGCTGCCGATGAATATCCCCAAAATAAAATACCATAATTTAATATAGAGAGAAACTTAGCAAAATAAAATATTTTAGCAGGTTTTTGATCAGCTATTTGTACTAGTCTTTTAATGGCATAGGTGCCAACTTTTTACATTTGTGGTCGATTTCATTATTCCAATTTAAATTTTCTTGTATAACTATTCCTAACGCTTTAACTGCATCTACTTGAGGTAGTGTTAGATTGTGACATTTTATTAACATACTTTCATTTCTTTTATTAGTGCTGAAATTTACAGTAACAGATTTTGTTATATTTAGCAATAAATCTAAAGAAGAAAACCACCGAGACATTTCAGAAGTCAGGTGTGATAGTAAAGGCGCCTGCTCCGGAATGTTGAAGCACGGAACCATCACTGACACATCATCAGCGTAAGCAATAAAGAATTTACTTTTTAACACAGATTTGATGTGGTTAATGTATAAAATAAATAAAACAGGTCCAAGAATGCTTCCTTGTGGTACTCCGTACTTTATTATTTTATAATCAGATTTGCAATTACTGTAGACAACAAGCTGTTTTCTATTCGTGAGATACGATCTTAGCCAATATTCAAAGTTGCCACGAAAACCATAATGTGTCAAAATTTTGATTAATTTGTCATGGTTAACACAATCAAATGCTTTTGATAAATCCAAAAACAAACCGGTAATTGCATTTCCATTGTCCAAATTTTCATACATGACATTTAATAATTTTTCTAAAGCAGTTGCAGTATTGTAGTTTTTACGAAAACCAAATTGTTCTGGAATTAAAACCTCATTCTTATCCAGAAATGATAAAATCCTATTTAAAATGACTTTTTCATAAATTTTATGAAATGCTGAGACGATACTTATCGGTCTATAATTAACAACATCATCCTTTTCACCCTTCTTATGCAGAGCTACTACTTTAACACATTTCAAGGCATTTGGGAAGATTCCATCTGTTAAAGAGCTATTTATACAATGTGTTAAAGGAGCAGTGAAGAATTCATAACATTGTTTTAATAATTTACTAGGAACTTCATCTAGTCCGGAAGAGGATGAGTTATTCAATGACATAATAACAGAGCATATTTCGGTTTCAGTAGCTGGAAATAAGAAGATCGTATTATAGTTACCATTTGGTATAGCCAAGTTACTATTGTCCGCATTTGCATCACCAATAGAGGGGAGACAAGGCATATTTCCAAATCATCTCTGCGATTTTGACCCTTATTAAATCAGCTGGAACCGCTAGTCGACCAGTTAAATCAGTTAAATATTGTTATGTTACAGTTGAGCAAATCTAAATCAACACTTGATTATCCATAACATAAATAAAACAATTTAAAACTAAGAAAACTATGAATCAAACCAAAGACGAATGTATTCAAGAAAGTCAGAAGTCAAAATAATGATTGATAACGTTGGGTGAAGCTTGTTGATTTTGAAAAATTATTCGTTCGACAGCACACGTATGTAACATATCTGGTCCACTTGGCGGTTGCAGCTGATTTTGACATTACAATAAGGTCGAAAGTCGCTAAGATGATTTGGAAAGTCTTCTTACGGCGAAATTCTAAGCAGTGCCGCTAAATACGCTATGTGCAAATTTCATTTGTGTGTCTATTAGTTTACCGGTTTCTAATGTGGTCGCACCATTTTCTATGACGAGTTTCGCCAAGGTCGTCCATCCACTTCTGTAGCCACTAAACTTGATGTTGTGCACGAAATGGTTGAGCGAGATGGGCATGTGACATACAATGAAATTCAGACATCCATGGATATTGACATGAAGGCTACACACGATTTTGTATAATCATTTGAACGTACAGAAGCTTTGCAGTCGTTGTATACCACACAATTTTGACTGAAACTCAGGTACCAGATTCCAGATCCAGAGTGGAAAAACTGCTTCCAAAATTGATTTTAGAGCATACAAAAGTATATAAATGTTAAAGGAGAATAATTTGAAAACTAATTAATCCATTTACTTATAAAATTATTTAGGTCTTCTTTTGCATCGCTTGCAGAAACTTTTCCTGCAGCCCTCGTACATGTAATATTGAGTGCTTACTCTTTAGGCTTCAACTCACTGGCTAAAAAAGCTATCAATACATCATTTTTGTGCTAGCTGAAAATTAGAAAACAAAAATTGATGCTGTTCGGATTTGAACCCAGGCTGTCAAACCTGTTCGCATTCTGAACAAAAATTCATCAATTATTTAAAAAATATTATAAATTAAAATTGCATGTACTGAAAATGTGCAGATTAAAATTTATATTTATACAATTTTAAAAGAAAATAGTTTGGAACATAATGTAATTTAAATATATTAATAAAGAAATGCTTCTGCCTTCTGCTTTCAGCTCTCCTCTGATATAAGATTTATTAACGTTGCAGAAGTTCTAGATAGTCGATGTCAAGTTGATGTTATATACACGGACTTTACAAAGGCATTTGACATTCTAGATCATAATATAATTCTTAATAAATTGAAAAAATTTGGTTTTGACAACTTATTTGTGAATTTTTTTGCAAGTTATCTAGAAAATCGTGTTCAGAGAGTCACATACAACGGCTTTACATCCTAACATTACCCTGCAAGTTCTGGAGTTCCACAGGGCTCGAATCTCGGGCCACTTCTTTTCTTGCTCTTTATTAATGATTTACCAGCTAATTTAGATTGTAATGTACTCATGTATGCGGATGACGTAAAACTGTATCTTAAAATTGATAACATCAACAACTGCTTTACATTACAAGAAAACATTGATAAGTTATGGACCTGGTGTGAAACGAACTTCCTTTTTCTTAATATTTCAAAATGTAAAATTATGAGTTTTTCACAAAAAAAGACTTGTTATTTTTAATTACAATATTAACAAAACTACACTGGAACGTTGTAATATATTTAAAGATTTAGGAATTTTGTTCGATGGTAAATTGTTATTTCATTCTCACATAACTGAATCTGATAAAATCTTTAAATAAAACTCTGGGTTTCATTATACGAAACACAAAACAATTCATTAATGTGTCTACCATAATAACCCTGTATTATGCCTTCGTTCGGAGCAAAATGGAATATGGAATATTAATTTGGTTCTCCATATTTAACCATTACCGTACCCTTTTAACAACAATTCAAAGAAAATTCTTAAAATACGTATGGTACAAATATTTTGGCTTTTATGCTGAAAGAGGAGTTGATAATTTCACATTGAACGTATTCAATAATCCAACTGTGCTGAACAGACATAAAATTATTTGTCTTCAGTTTCTTTATAAATTGTTATATAACGAGTACGATTCCCCGGATCTGCTATCTTCTCTTTCCTTTCGTATACCTAGAGTAAATAGTAGGCAACAACAACTATTCCATATTCCAAAGTGCCGCACAAATGTATTATGTAAGTCACCAATTGTTACTTTGTCTAGCTACTATAATGAAATATGTACTCAATGTGATATATTTGACTGCACATTCAATGACATTTATCGTATTATTAAATAATTACTTAGATTGTATTTTTTTTTTGTCATATTCATGTAACTTTTTACTTTGTAATTGGGATTTATCCTGTAAAGTAAATAAACTATTATTATTATTATTAAAGTTAGTGTAGTAGGTGTTTAAAATCAACTGACTATAGATTCTTAGTCCAAGGATGTGCATTTACGCGTAAAAAATTATTTTTTACGTTTACGTGTAAAAAATGCGTAAAAAATGTTAAATAAGTAAAAAACGTAGATAATGTATAATTTTAGTTCTTCCTAACGACACTAGATGAGTTGTTGTTTACAAATGTCACATTACAGTAACTTTCTTTAATCCTGTCATAAATATATTTTAAAACGACTGAAACTATGATTAGTTTATAAGGAAGAGACTGAAATTATTGTAAAATATTAAAAAAAAAACATTCTGAAGCTATAGAGAAATTAACATAAAATGCTTAAAATTTGTATAAATTTCATTTTCAATAAGTTTGCAGCTAATGATTTAAATCTATTTCAAATTATTTGAAACTATATATTATTAATAATTAATAAATAGAAAATGAAATTTTAGTTTTGCAAATTTTTTTATTCGCCGTCTATTTTTAAATGTCTTCAAATTTTATTTCTTTATAAAATTGCCTAAAATTTACATAAAACATATAAAACATTTTAAAAATATAATATGCTTCATATTTACGTATTTAGTTTAATTTTGATGTAAAATGTGTTTAAAGTTTGAGGTTATGTCTCAGGAATATATTTCTCTACTAATCTGATTGTTGATACTTTGAAGGTACCTGATTGTTTATCTGAATCAAAGAAACATGTTGATGTCACGTGGACTGCTTGTTCTGTAATATTCATTACAGTATAAAGGAAAATATTTTTATAAAAAAAAATATGCTCATGGTAATAATATTTTACATTATCTACGTAAAAAATTCTCAAATATTGTCAATGTAAAAAATATTTTTTTACGTGTAAAAACAACGTATAATACGTGACGTATTTTACGTGCCCATCCCTGATTCTGACGAAGATATTACATGAGTTTTCATAATAACAGAGTATATCATACAAGGAAAACGATTTCTTCCATTCTGTACATGAATTTTAATGCAATATTTTTTTTTTTTTTTTTTGATCAGTACATGTCTATTATTAACTATTCCAAATGATTGTTTTGAATAAAGTAATCAAAATTTAATTTTTAAATCAACATACGGTAACTAACAGAGAGATGTTAATGAGAAAAGGACGGAACATGTTTTTTTACACAACATTACAGCACGTAACATCTAATGTTAATTTTGAATTAGAATGTTGTATTTATTTTCCTTTTCAACAATGATTATAATTCAGTAATAATATTGTGAGACGTAATTACTTAAAATGAAATTTAAATTGCTTCCGAAATAAAAGATGAAAACATTAATAATCAAAATGAAAAGAATTTGAAGGATGTTCGAAGGTCAGTAAATTATTTAAACATTTACTAATGATCCACTACAATCATTACTTAAATCAAATCTTTGCAGCTTCAAATTAATTAATATTTTTAATTATGTCTTCATTTGTCCCCTTCTATTTAAATTTTCTCTCCGGTACTAAAATACAAAGGTAAATTTCAGAGCATCCGGGTGCCGTATTTGGCAAGTGCAGGATTTAGTATTAAAACAGTCTTTTATCTTTAAACTGCTCATTCTTTTGAAGTCAAACTTAAAAGTGTTTTGTTGTTAGGCTGTCAAAGCCACCTACGTCCTTGCAATTTTAAATGAGTCGGGAAGACAGTGACAGATTTTTCTAATTATGAATGACATGTCAAGTACGGTGGTTGTGGTGCGAGATGTGAAATATTTGGTTTTAATTAAGTAACTCATTTTATATTCAGTTTTAAACACGTACTGAATATTAAAAATCTAGTTTTATGCTTGACATTAACATAATTAAATTAAACTAGCTATCATAAAATTGTAGTTATTTTATAATGTTTATTTCTTACTTGTAATGTTTCTTGTACAAGAAAATTGCATAGGAAATATTGTTTTTAATTACGTATAAAAATTATTAAAAATATTATTAATATAATATTTAAACTACGGTACTTTTACAACTAGTTTCGCTGTTACACGATTACATAATTGCCTAAACCTCTCGCAACACTGAGCAACATAGTGCATATTCACATAACAAAAACATAAACACTCAAAGTTCCTCTACCAGAATAACAAATTAAAAGGTGGGTCATTTATATTAAAACTAGACATGATGCGGGCTATCAAAATTTAAAATAGAGTTATTATTTTTTAAAATATTCGAGTTTTTAATGCCCTTCACATCTACTCTATTTTAAATTCTTGCTACTTTCAATCAGTCTGTTGTCGTCTTTTTGAAATCCGGAATCTATTCTCAAGTAATTGAATTCAAAAAATAACGAAAAAACGATAGTAAACCAAATAATACTTGTTTGAATTTATACCACGCCAGATGCCAGATAGACTCCGCTAGAGTTTATGTTAAAGTAAAAGAAATATTGAATGACTTAAGATGCCAGCGACAATCAAAACTTGGACTTTATGTTGATTGCGGATAAAATAAATTGCTAGATTTCAATCATAAGAACTATTTATTTTCTGCCTCGACCGGTTCCTACCTCTCTTGCGAGCTACTTACTAAAATAGTATAAAGAATAAAGCTACGTTTCCACCTCTTAACATAGTCTTTGTTTTTGTTTTAAATCATAGTCACAAAAGTTTATCATACGACGACACAGTTGAGCGTTTCCAGCTGATGATTTTGTCTTAGGCTTTGTCGTTGTCGTAGCGCATAGTCAGAAAGTTTGCAAGCTCCAAACATTTTGTCTTTGTTTTTGTCATTGTCGTTGTTCTGTGGAAGAGAGATAAGGGCATCTCTCTCTATGTAAGGTTATGTGCTTTGCTTGTAACCAAACATTTCATACTTGTGGAAACTGAGATCTGTCATTATGTTACTTTTATTATTATTTAACGGTATGGATAATACAACTATATTAGTAATAAGTTCAGTGGGAATAGAAGAAGGCTTGCTCCAGTTGCATCAATACTTTATAAACAGCGTCGTAGAATTCATCGGTGGTGGATACATCGGATAAATCAAAAACGATTAGAACAGGGAGACTGGAACAATTTATTAAACGAAATGAGACTGTGTGATGAAGAAAAACTTTTCACTTTATACTTTTATTTGTAGGATACATTTAAAACATATTTTTATTTTTTAAATATATATACTTTGTTTCAAAAATAATATTTTATTTAAAAATATTGTACAATGTACATTTCGAGGTATTACCTCATCATCATTAAAAAATAATTTAAAATCTATTTTTGTTAATAATAAAATTGAAAATTTTGACAAATTAGATAAATCTGGGGTTTACGAAATTTCTTGTAACAATTGTAATTATAAATATATTGGTCAAACAGGACGAAATTTCAAGTTAAGATTTAATGAACATTTAAGACAATTTAAATACGATAAAATAGAAAATTCAAATTTGGCAAAACATTTATTTAACAATAAACATTTTTGTACAATTCAAAATTTAAAAATACTCCATATTGAAAACAAAAGTAAAAAACTAAATTGTTTAGAAGCTTTCGAGACAAAAAATTCTTTACACAAAAAAGAAAATCTAATGAATGAAATTTTGGATTTAAACAATTCGCCCCTATTAGATCCTAATATTTTTTCAAAATTTTAGTAATATTATATTAATAAATTTTCAATTTTGTTATTTTATTAATATGTTATTTGTTTCACTCTTTTGTTATTTGTTTATATTTATATCATTTATTTTTCTACCTGATGATGAGGTAATACCAAGAAATGTACATTGTACAATATTTTTAAATAAAATATTATTTTTGAAACAAAGTATATATATTTAAAAAATAAAAACTTTTCAATTACACAATATTAACTGTTGAACAGTTTAACTTTTTGTTAAATTTAGTAAAAGAACCACTAACGAAGCAAGATTAAGATAAGTTTAGACAAACAATTCCACCAGGGGCAAGTACGTTAATACATCGGATAATAAATAATAATCAGTTAATTGATCAAATTTTTGTAGATTTTTAGCAACCAGTGACTCTTAGCATGCCGCGTTGGGGCGTAACTGTGGCGAAAAATCATATATACATGTCAAAACATATTATTTTCATCTTGATTTTAAGTTTTAAATACAATCTTATTATATTATATCAATACAAATAAAATTTTTAAAATTTAAAATGCTCTATGTAATAATTGTGGCACATTCAAAATTTTTTTTTTTATAAAATTTCCTTTTAAATTATTTTTAGTTTATATACATTGATTAAATTGTAAAGTCGTTATATATGTGAGTAGCAATTAATTACACAAATAAAAGAATTTGTAAACAATTTCAAATGTCTAACTAAATTGTCTTTTCGTTTAAATGTGAACACACAAGAACAAAACAATAACCATGGTTTACGAGGTGGAAACGGTTTGAATTTTTGTGACAAAAACAAATGAAAGCGACAAAAACAAAGACAAAAACAAATACTATGTTAAGAGGTAGAAACGTAGCTTAATATAACTAAACAATAAAAATTACTTATGTGAAAATTACAAATGAAAATTTGAATTTATATTAAGTATATGGATGAACCTCAACTCAATAAATAAAATAATAAATAAATTAACACACATTATAACATAGAATAAAAACAAGTAAATAAATAGATAAAAAAATATCATTATTTATTGCATGTATTTATTTATAGTTAGTATTGCTTCTAATACTGTATAAAAATAAATTAATGGCGGAAAAAGATGTAGCAGCTAATTTTGAAATTATTGACTATGTATAAATTATGTCCGTTTTACATAAAATCTATAATCTTAGAAAATTATAATAGTTGCATAGTCGATAAGACCATAAAATGTAATATTAAAATTTTATTTCCTCCAACAAAAAATTAACTCCGTCAACATGCAGCAATTAAAAAAATGCTTATACAAACTGTAATTCTATGTTAATTTTTCAAATATAAATAACTACTTGCCATCCATTTTGATTCTTAATTCGCTCTTTTATATTCACAGTACGATTCATAAAAAAGTCATAAAATTTTATTTTTCGTTCTTCTCGAATTTTCCGCTCACTGTAAGTCGTTTATTTCCTGATGAATCAATTATCGGTCTGTAATCGACTTCGGTCTTCCATTGTAATTCAATTTCGATTAGAACTTGTTGGAATTGTATTTGGTTTTAACCGGAAATCCTTATAAAGAGGATAATGAGATGCTGACTACAAAGCAAAAATAATAAAAAAAAAAAACTAATAATTCTTTAACGAGTTTCTCGTATTTGTTTCCATCTCAAAACTATTTTCTGCCTATAAATTTAATGTTTATTGTTTGAAAGAAATAACATACGTAGATAATTAACTATAAATGGTTGGATAGTTAAAAAATCCTCGTTTCATTGATATAACTTTTTACTATGACGTCGACATCAATAATATTAGAAAAAGAGCATCGCCATTAGAAAGACCCTACCTTAAAGGTAGGGTTACTATAACGTCTAAACAGGGACGTCGGCTCAGAATTATGGACAAAATTGTAGACAGAATTATAGACGATCGCTTAGAGAAATTTTTATCAAGGATGTTTGTTTGTCCGCAAAATTAAAACAAGTTCTATTTGTACGGACAGAAAGTGCGCACATAATATGCGCAGTGTATTATGTCACTGTGTCAAAGAAAGTATAAATTTAAGGGCATGTAGTACTAACAAAAATGAGCAAAAAAAGCTTATTCAACATTGGTCTGATCTTCAACTGTTTCCGAGTAAATGAAAAATGGAAGAAAAACTGACAATGATAGTTATCTATGTCAGTAAATAGACTATTAAAAAAAAAAAAACATAATTTTATATGAAACATTTTTCTCAATTTCTAATAGTTACGAAGTTATATGAAAATTAAATATTGGCCAACGTGGCCACAACATTTAGCTTAGTACAATTATTTGATTTAAAAAAAAAACAAAGGCATATCTAAGTCTTATTTAATTAAAGTCGTAACTCTTATAGTTTTCAAGATAGCAGAGGTAAACCCAGTAAAAACTCATTTTTCACTGCCTCATATCTCGGAAACTATTGAAGATCGGACCCATGTTGATTACATTTTCTTCGAAACATCCTATACAGGATGTTAAAAAATAAGTGTCTCAAATTATGAGGGCATATAGTACTGACCAAAATGAGTTAAAAAGTTTAATCAACATGGGTCCGATCTTCAATAGTTTCCGAGATATAAGGCAATGAAAAATGAGTTTTTTCGGTGTTTACCTCTACTATGTCGAAAACAGTAAGAAATAATTGTACTGAGACAAAAGTTGTGGCGCCCTTGGCTAATACTTACGTTTTCAAATAACTTCGTAACTATTAGAAAGTGAAAAAAAAATGTTATTGTTTTTTTATAGTCTATTTACTGGCATAGACACAATTTTGTTCAGCCACTATCTTAGTCAGTTTTTCTTCGATTCTAATACAAAATGGCATCTTTCTCAAAAACAGTTGAAGATCGGACCCATGTTGATTAAACTTTTTTTACTCATTTTGGTCAGTACTATATGCCCTCATAATTTGTGACACTTACTTTTTAATACCCTGTATATATATTTGTATTTGGAACATTTTTATTTAAAATTAAATGGGAGGTTTGGCTTAAGGAAAATCTTATTTCTCATGTTAAAAATCTATGGACTGCTTTTTAGTTAACACTCTGTATATATAATTAGCTATTATTAGAATATCTTGAACTCGAGAACAAATAGCAATACTCATAGAATATTATGAAGAATATCCACGTTTGCAGCCAGAATTATGTATCAAATTACGTACACAGTAGCATACAAAATATTTGTGTACATAAAATTCTGTCTATAAATTTTTTCATAAAAATTTTGTTCAGGATTCTGTCCACAATCGTGACAAACGGGCTTAAATGTGCATTTTTGTTTCGGCATTGTGTAAGGAAGGTTCTTTAATAATATAAATTAGAGATGCATTCGGGCCGGGCCGGGCCGGGCTTTGAGGTTTGGATCTACTCGACCCGAAAATAAAAATTGCCGGCCCGACTCGAAAATTGACTCGAAATCGGGCCGGGGTGGGCCAAAGCTCGAAATTGGGTGCATCCGGCATTCCTAATGATTTTTATGTTAAAGCGAAATGTTTAACTTTTTTCGTGTCAAACTTATAAAAAACCTCTACATTCTTATAACTTTCAACATTAGTTAACATACTTTGTTTACCACAGCCGTTCGAAAATTTAAACAACTTTTTCACAAATCTTATATAAAAAAATATAATTTACATAAGGATTTTTTATCTAACTTTGTTTCTGCTCAAAAATAGGACAAATCATTATGGTAGGAACAAAAATCACTTTTATTTAAGAATACGAGTAATAACAATAATAATAGCAACATCACAATATAATTATTATGCTTTAATGAATAATCTTGAATTCTTGAAGTAAAATAATACATTTTTATTTATTAATATGTGAAGTTTGTTGTTATTAAATCAGTTTGATCCTTTTTAACTTCATCCATTTTCATTAAAATATTAAGGAAACTGTGCATTTGATTGAACTACAAGATTTTTCGGGCCGACTCGAAAAGCTCGACTCGCCTCGATTTTTGAAAATGATTAGCCCGATTCGGCCTGATAAAATATATCTTCGGCCCGGCTCGATGATCGACTCGAAATCGAGGCGGGCTTCGGGCCGGGTCGGGCCAAAGCTCGAAATCGAGTGCGTCTCTAATATAAATAATATAATATTTCGCAAAATGAAAACAAATTATTAATTTTCAGGTTGTACAATCACGAAAGACGTAGGCATTATCAAACAGCATATCTTTCGTCCATAACCATACCAAGTAAAACATTTAGTACGTTTAATGGTGACAGACAAAATTATTAAATTTCTAAAATTAAAATTCACACATTATATTTTTTTTTTTTTGAAAAACCGGTATAGATTCTAATCCGACTGGACACCAAGACACGGGCTTAAAACCGGGACTATCCCGGTTAACCCATATGGCATCTCCATTTAAAGGAGTGTAAAACCAAATCCAGTATTATTTTATACTTGGAAGTTATTTGCAAAAATAAAAATAGGTATTTTATATTTATAGCCGCCACTGATAGCTATATTAAGAATCAGGTGTAAACATGTATATGGATCTGTACATAATTCATTTGGTCTACATGTAATGCTTTAATCTGCAGAAACAATCTGCAATCGGATGTTCCATCTAGTCCATCTATGGATTCTGGAATTATTTACTGTACATGTAAAGATGTATTATCATCAGTGATTTATAAATTAAAATAATAATGACTGTAAGTTGAAATAACTTTTCTACGCATATGTATTAGGTATAGAAAGTACCTTTTATTTAATTTATTTTCCTATATGAAGTAATCGCATTAAAAATTAAAATAGAGAAAAAAATATCATTACGTTTAAATTTTTTACTCGACGATGTTTACCAACTAGATTTTTTTGTAATAATCGTGTCAAAGGGAATATTTCCATTTGATTAATTTCTCTTTGGGCCGAGTCATATTTTGTTTCAAATTTGTATAATGTGTTTCCCCATCATAGTATTAAATTGGAACTTGAATTATTTATATTACATTCTAAATTCTTACTACACATTTTTAAGCCTTTTGATATGGCTTTTTTGAAATCCAAAATCTATTTCTTAGTAAAAAGATGCCCAAATTGACGAAACAATAAGAGTAAATAATACTTGTTTGAGTTTATGATTTCACGCCAGATGGAAATCAAATATATTGTGAGCTGCTAGTGGACTATAATATATGTAATTTCGAATATTATATATTTTATTTTATTAAATTGCTTATTATCTATTCATATTTCTTGTTATTGACCACAAAAGTTATTTTAAACATACATTTACTCGTATGTCTATATTTTTATGTGTTGAAAAAATATTAATTCAACTCATGTCTCTATTATTATAGAATTCCACTGTTTGGGAACAAAATGAGCTTAATATAGTCATACAATATTTAAAAAAAGAATTACGGTTTAACGAATAACAATGAAGACTTCCTAGATATAAAGAACATTTACATTTTAGAGTGTTTCATGAATTTTTTATTTTAAATTGTAGAGGACTACTTTAACACGTTTGTCTATGTGGCACGTGCTGTCAAACTTTCGTATATATTAAGTAAAACAATAATTTTTAAACTTATTGCAAAACTAAAATGTATACGAGTTGGAACAATATACCTAATGGAAAATTAAATTCTCATATATGAATTATTGTCTGAATATGAATATATGTATAATTATATTACGTACAAATAATAATTATGTATATTAACAATGTCATTATTAGCATAAAATCAATAAATATTAATACTTGTGCAATTAAATCAGAGTAAAAAGAGCTGAAATAAAGCCATAAACATAGGAGTCCTGATAAACAACATTTTACAAGTCGCTTGGTTTATGTTTATGTTAATGCCATCCATTTATCCCGTGTAAGTGCATAGTATAACGTAGTTGATGCTTCCCGCATAACCTACAATCACTAAGTATATCTTCAAGGAGGAAATTCGTTAAAGCGCCGACATCAAAGATTTACCGGCAACGGCCGACGTCATTTTCCGAACACAACAGATACCAATCTTCGCGAAGCCTTAAGGAATCTGAATTATTCAATAGAGATATCTTGTAGATTTCTAGATAGCCATGCTTTTACGATATACTTATCAAGGCTAACGCAAAGGGTTCGCTGAAAGATTTTTAATTTTTGTGGTTTTATTTTATATATATAATCTGTAACCCTTTTAGTACCTTTCGGTGTAAGGGTGCCGGGCGCACCGAGCCGCAGTGTGATAAATTTGTGTTGCTGAGCGTTCACCCATCCAACATATCGCTGCTATGTAGCCTGCTCGGACTTGCCGATCACTAAGCTGACACTCTAACCACACGATATTGCCGGCATTTTATTTATATTTATATTTTTATCCAAAAAATTACCAATTCATACGTATATAAAGAAGGGTTGCTTATAAAAGAAAAACGAATGTAATTTTGTCAATAGTCTTAAGGGGGTTATCACACGTAAGCACATACACGCAACTTGTCATAGATTTTCTGCAACTTTGTCTATTTCATGCATTTTTTTGCGTATGATAAGAGACTGATTTCATGCAACTAGTTTACGAACATGTTTGAAAACTTCGTAGACAAGTTGCAGATACGTACGTATAAACGATGTAAAAGTCCCTAAATAGACGTGTTGATATTTTGTTTCGTTTTGATATTATTGATGTGAAATTTTAAAATGTGTTTAAACAATTTGGATACATACTTGGAAACAATGATTAATTTAATTGGAGATGTTTCCGAGTTATGGAATATAAGACCTGTAAAAAAACGTTACCAACCTTAAATATGTAAATGACTTAAAATATATGTAAATTTGCGCACGTGTGTTAACAAGAATTGTGTATTTTGAAAAGTTGCGTCAAATCAGTTGCAGGTATCTGCGTACATGTGATACCCCCTTTAGTCCTACATTTCTGGCACGGTCGCAACTGTTTCATATCGGACACGGTCAAAGGGTGCGGGCGATTGGGCGATGGTCAACTTGGCGATTGCCAAATGGGCACCCCGGATATCTGGACGATAAAATAATAGATATGTAGATTTGTGCGTTAGGTTAGACTATGTTAACGTTTGTTTAGGAAAAAACAGTGCGTCACTTTCAACTATTTTTCTTGTTACAAAAAAATCCACCTAATTGTATAACTGCGCTAAGTGTGCAATATTTTACAAGTTTTTGTTAACCATCGCCCAGTTGTCGCGTACCAGTTTTGTATAGATACGGTTAAAATATCCCAGACCTACCAAAAAGAATGTGCTCGCCATATCAAATTTTTTATTAAAGAAAACCAAAAGTAAATCCCAATAAAGGATGTCACGTTTATACAATCAGGTTATAGATTAGTTTATGGTAAGAAGATAAGGTAGATTATTAAATTAATTATTAATTTTTGTATAAATTTTTTTAGACAGCTATTACTGCACATAATTTTGGCAACGTATATATTTTTTTATTTGATTCTATGGTTCTATGTTTCTAGATGACAGCCATAGCACTCAACATGTGAAATAACACAAGCATTTTTTTGTTTGCTTTAACCCCAGTGTTATTTAAATATCATATTTCAGGTTATATAAAAATATTTATTTCCCTTTCTGCTATAGGTGGAGCATAGGATAGGAATGCTATTTCATTATCAATTACATTCAATGGTATTTGTTGTTAGCTCATAACATCTGCAAGGGCTCTCTAGATTATAATGAATTCTGAATTACTTATACACAGTCGTATATCAATCCTAGAGTTATAAATGTTAGGACTTACAACGAACTCATGCTTATGAAACGAAACAATTGAATTAACTCTGCTGGTTTTGAAATTACCATTCTCACTCTTCTTATTTCAAAAGAAATATTAATATTGTTTACATATTTAGTAAATTTTATGATAAAAAATTGAATATTATATGTAAAACAACTTCGGTGATTTAAATTATAGTATAGATCAGATTAAACACGAAAATCGTTGACATATGCCTGGTTTCACCAACATCAAATGAATCTTTTTTCAATACCTGCGCCGAAAGTGTCACCTTTCGTGTCTATTTTGAGGGACGAAAGTGGCCATTTTCAGCTGAACGAGTCTTTACTTCCCTAGTGACTCAAAGTAATGACGTAGCGGGATGCAATAGGATGTATAACACTCAAGGTGGCATTTTCGGCGCAGGTGTTGAAAAAATATCGTGTGCGCTAAGGGACGAAAGCATTTCGCGACTCGTGTGGTGACAATCCTATCTTCGCTCGGGCTGGCAACCCACATTCGTCGCAAAATGCCTCTTTCGTCCCTAGTTGCACAATATACTATTGAATAGCTTATTCGTCGAATAAGTGAAAAATATCGCATCAAAATATGACTGCTACAATAAATACCGTTATTTTCGTCTTGGTTTCGATTTCGATGCGATATTTTTCTCTTATTCAATGAATAAGCTATTCGAGGATTTATTTGATGTTGGTGAAACCGGGCAATAGATGTTTAACATGATAAACCAGTTTTTTCAAATATTTTCTAACCCGTGTAAATTTATGCGATTATTAGACAATAAAATTATGAATTTTGGGTACCCAGGATTTTAAATTTACGATTTTGGTGCCAGACTTAAACTTTATTTAAAGCCCTGGCAAAGATAAATTATTACCTCTCGCTAAGAGAGGTATTGGATTCATGCTAAAATTCGCATATCCAGATTTTATTGAATAAGCACGATTTAAGGTTCCTAGAATCCGATTATAACATTTTTAAAATGATGTCTGTGTGTGTGTGTGTGTGTGTGTGTGTGTGGATGTGTGTATGTGTGTATGTGTGTATGTCTGGATGTTGTAGACACGATTCCTCAAAAACTATAAGACTTAAAAAATATTTAACTGCAGTTCCGTCAATCTGACATTCCTGGGAAGAGCTTGAAAGGTTTTGGTAACAATTGAACAACCGTAAGTAGTAGTTTCTTAGAAAAATTCTTCTAAATATAATTTTTTGGGAGTTTTTTTTATTAAATATTGAAAAACATAAAATTCTCTCTATCTAACACACTTAAAATTTTTATTATATCTTGTACGGATTTAGAGATAAAGACACTATAATTTATAGAGTAAACTAATCGCAGAGGCCAAGGCACTAAGGGAACCAGTTGACAAATTCCAATGTTTATAACATGACACATGTCATTGTCAAATATCAACAGTTTTAGTGACATTCTGATAGCTTCTTCTGGGAAGTATATTTAACTTTTCTTATTGTTTTATTAATTAAAATATTTGAAATTATAGGTAAAATTGTGGTAAAATGCATATATCCATCAGAAATACCGCCAATCTGGTTAATGAATTGGAAGAATCTGTGACATTTAGAAACTTCCTCATACAATGAAAAATAGATAAAATTAGAATTATATGTGTGCAAAAGACATGTTAAATACAATAAAAAACAATATTTGAGTAAAGTTCTGTAATTTTTTGTTATAAAACGACGGTTCGAAAGCGAAGTGCAATACAATACTTATATATCCTAATATGGAAATGGCGAGAGGTCTTGTGCTGGCCCCAACAGATTTTTTAATAAGCGATTATTACAAAAAGTGAACGTCAAACCAAGATAATACATTTTAAATTTGTTTTTATCACGTTTTTAAATTATGTTTACTCATTGTTCGCTAAAAATGTTTGTATAAATTATCCTAAAATGTTTTACGGGGCAGCTAATATTAAAAAAAAAAAATGTTTTCACCTACACCACGAGTTCTTGAGTTCTCCCCGAACAGTATTTTTTTCTTAGACAGTGTGCGCCCAAAGTAAATAAATTTTGCTGTAACAACGTTATACGGAGAAAAAAATCACATATTATAGTATAGGTTTCGTTATAAACTCGATTTATTATTTTAAATAGATGTTTTATATGACCAGAAAACAGACAATTAGTTTTGTAATTGAAATAGATTCCTAATCAAATTACTCCCGTCCTTCACCGATTCTAAATTCAATTGCAAAATCTAGTTACGTGCAGAAATGGTTTACAATCAACATCATTGCGCTTGAGTCAGCACTCAGCTCTCAATGTTAAGACCGCAATTTAGATGCATTAGGGAAAATGATACAGTAATTATGCAGAAGGCCGGTATCAGTCTGTAGATCAGATCTGATCAGATTTTTGTGTCGAGCCGGCAATGGATGTCGTGACAGTGAAATCTGCTACTTCCACTGCTTTGAATTCTATTAGACGCTATTATAGAGATGCGATGGAATTAGCTACCGGCAAAGCACTATAACAGATTAAATAGAAGAATATTAGATAATGTTAGAAAAATTAAAATATGGTCACAGGATAATTAATACTAATTACGGGGCTGAGGGCTTTAAACTAAACTCACTTTAGTCACTGTGACCTACAGCATCTATTGTAATATGGCACTAACTCATTTTTCCGGAAGCAGTTCTAGAAATTTCATGAAGTCAGTTACTGCTCCAGGAGTCACTTTCCCGAACTCTTTGCCACGAGGTACTGTTCGCTTCGCAAATACATATTCTAACATATTACAAGAAATAGTTCATTTATTAGAATATTTTCTTTGATCTTAATGTTTCTTAACTTTATTAGTTTATATCTTTAGTATGCTTTCAACTTTAATAATAATAATAATAATAATAATAATAATAATAATAATAATAATAATAATAATAATAATAATAATAATGATAATAATAATAATAATAATAATAAGAAAAGCTCTGCAGGCCTTATAGGCCCATGGCTTTTTTACATATTTCTTTCCATTCTAATCTATTTAGAGTCTTTATTTCCCAGTTTTTTGTTATATATGTTGAGTCTATTTAAGTTTTAAATACGGAGTCACACCACTTTCCCTTAGAATGTCCTATTTTCTTCTTTATTTCTGTCCTTCCTTTGAAAACCTTCTTCACTATTCTGTCCTTTGGTATATATTATTATTATATATTATATGTCCCAACCATCTTAGTCTTTTAGCTTTAATTAAACCGGTTATTGCACTGTCACCATATAAATGCATCACTTCCGCATTTGTCCGTCTTCTCACCAACATTTCTTCTTTTTTTTTCACCGAATATTTTCCTTAACGTTTTTCTTTCCCACACCTCCAATTTTAAAATGTCTCTTTGTTTTAATGCCCACAGTTCACACCCATACATTACTGTCGGTCTTATCACTGTTTTGTAAACTTTATTAGTTTATATTTTTATTATATGCTATTACATGTAATCTGTTGTCTGTTGTCCATCTGCACCCCATAAATCTAAAAGCGATTGCCTATCCAAGTTCCTGCTGGATAATAATGTCGACATTATACTTCTTCAAGAGACGCATACTAAAGACGAGGCACAGTTGCAGTCTAGAGGAAAAATTCATGGTTATAAATTAGTAGGTGCAATAAACAATTCCTCTTATGGTATAGCTACTTACGTAAGAACTAATTTAGAAGATGTTGAAGATATTTTAACTTCAAATGACAATAACATTCATATAATTGCTATAAAGATTAGAGAAATAACAATTGTGAATATTTACAAACCACCTTCTACACCCTGGCCAGAAATAACTCTTCCTGTATTTTCCCACCCAACTATTTATGCGGGAGATTTCAATAGTCACCATACTCAGTGGAATTATGCAGTTAACGATGCAAATGGACTGAAACTTGTTGAATGGGCAGACGTTGAAAATATGTATTTAGTATACAGTCCTAAAGATATAGGCTCATTCAGGTCAGGTAGGTGGAATACAGAAACTAATCCTGACCTATGTTTTGTCACAGTTAATCAGCAAAAGAAACCAGTTCCTGTCACTCGTCATGTTTTTGAATACTTCCCAAATAGTCAACATCGTCCAATCATTTTAGAAATAGGCATTCAAATTCCAGTAATTCGAAATTCTCAGCTTCCAAGATGGAATTTTTCCAAAGCAAACTGGGTTCAATACTCGGCAGATTTAGATACTAATATTAGATTTATACCACCACTTGCACACAACTATCACAGGTTTGTCAAAATGGTAATTAAAACTGCTAAAAAACATATTCCTAGAGGGGTAAGAAATGAATACATTCCGGGTTGGAATGAAGCTAATGAACTTTTATATGAAGATTTCATGAAAAAGATCAGAAGTTGCTGCAGATCTATTGCATAATCTTGACGTGGCAAGAAAAACTAAGTGGATTAATACCACAGAAAGCTTAAATTTCAGGCACTCTAGCAGAAAAGCTTGGAGTCTTCTGAAAAAACAAGGAGCTACCTCATATAAACCACAAGTTAAAGCAAATGTAACTCCAGATCAAGTTGCCAATCAAATTGTGAACATGTCTCGAGCAAAAAAAGATAAAACTCATTCACTTAAAATCAAAAAAGAACTTACAATATTAAAGCGAACTAGTACCGAGCAGGAAGATATGTCAAGCGATTTTAGTGAAGATGAAGTGTCAATAGTATTACAATATATGAAACGTCGAAAAGCACCAGGTTTCGATGATATACATCCTGAATTTCTGACTAATTGTGGCCCTAAAACAAGGAAATGGTTAGCTAAATTTTGCTCTAACATCTTGAATACTGGAATATTACCAAAAGAATTTAAAAAATCTAAAATTGTTGCCATACTAAAACCCGGAAAACCATTGAATAAAGCAGAAAGCTACAGACCTATTGCCCTATTAAGTGTTGCATATAAATTACTAGAACGTTTAATATATAATAGGATTAGTCCAATCATTCTAGACATCTTGCCCATAGAACAAGCTGGTTTCCGGCCGTACCGCAATTGCGAAGACCAGATTTTAGCACTAACAACATTTATTGAACGAGGATTTGAGCATTGTTTGAAAACAGGGACAGTTTTTGTGGATCTTACAGCCGCGTATGACACGGTTTGGAGAGAAGGCTTAATTTATAAATTACTTAAAATTACTGGTAGTATGAAACTAATTTCCTTAGTGAATAATATGTTAACTAATAGAGTTCTGCAAGTCTCATTGGGAAATTCTATAAGTAAACCAAAATTATTAAACAATGGTCTTCCTCAAGGTTCTGTTTTAGCTCCTCTTTTCTTCAACTTATATATATCCGATTTACCAGAAACAAGTTCCAGAAAATTTGCCTATGCAGATGACCTTGCTCTTGCTACACAGCACACCAACATAAGCACTTTGGAACGGACACTGTCTGGAGATTTAGAAGTATTAAGTGATTATTTTAAGAAATGGCGATTAACTCCGAGCACCGCCAAAACTGAAGTGTGCTGTTTCCATTTGAACAACAGGCTGGCAAGATCAACATTGAATATTTCTTTTAATGGTGTAATCCTACCGCACAACTTCTTTCCAAAATACTTGGGTGTTATATTAGACCGTACCCTTTCATATAAAAAACATTTGCGCACTCTAGCAGCAAAGTTAAGAACCCGTAATAATATTTTGCATAAATTGGTAGGAACTACGTGGGGAGCCGATGCCAGTACACTGCGGACAACTGCAATGAGTTTAGTATACTCAACAGCTGAGTACGCAGCCTCTGTTTGGTTAAATAGTGCCCATGTAAATAAGGTTGATACAGTTCTCAATCGAACAATGCGCATAATTTCTGGTTGTATTAAAAGTACCCCACTTAAGTGGCTTCCAGTCCTCAGTCATATTGAGCCACCTAAGATCCGGAGAAGCAAAATTCTAGTTAGGGAGTACAAAAAGATATTACAAAATTTAGACTTACCAGTTCATCAGGATATAATTGAATTTAAAAGACTGAAATCCAGGAAACCTCCAATAAAAACTGCTGAACACTTAGTAAATGAGAATTTCAACGGGTCAGATGCGTGGCGTATTGAATGGCAGAATCAGACTGATTCTACATGGTATTCAATTTTAAATACACAGATACGTCCGGATGGCTATGATCTAACACGAAAAATTTGGGTTTCATTAAACAGGGTTAGAACTGGGCATGGCAGGTGTGGATCTTCATTTTACAAATGGGGTTTGCGGTCAGATCCAAAATGTGATTGCGGCGCCGAAGAACAAACAATCAATCATATTGTAATTGAATGTCCACTTCGAGCATTCCAGGGAGCAATGGAAGACTTCTTTCATGTTATTCCACAAGCAATAGAATGGTTGGACAACCTTGACGTGGACCTATAGTGGATCTTTAACTATATCTTTTTATTATTATGTATATCTTTGTGCATGTATGTGATGCCATAAGCTAATAATAATAATAATGCACCCCATTGTATTGGACTTAGGGTTAAGTCTGGGAATTTTACATTTTTAATGTTTTGGTCTTTGCCAGTTATCCGGCGGCAGCCGTTATAGTAAATTTAGGAATTTTCTTCATTAGGCACTGGAATGCATGTCCAGAAAATTTAGCACCTCCCTTTTTTGAATCTTTTTTGTGATTGGTGCCTTCCTCTTGTAGAGGGTGGCTACAATTGCAAGAATTTGTCTTAAATTCTGTGTTTGCAATAGTAATTCATTCATTTCATTTCGCAGTTCGACAGTTCGTATCAGTTAATTAGACAGTTCGTATTCATACAGTTCGTAGTTCGTTACTAGTAATAAAAGTTCATATCGTTGGACATATCGTTTTCTTTGCTACCTTATATGATGATGTAAATATTGTGTATATGTATGTTGTAAATTAAAGTGGTATATCTGATCCAATTATTGTGTCATTTTTGAACTCAGCTGGATATTCTATTAAAAAGTGTTCCGAAGTTTCTTCATCCTCTTCACAGACTTTTCAGCTATATATCACTCTTACATAAATCGTATTCAGAGGATAATGCCCAGTAAGAATACATGTCATTGTAGTTCTATTGTCCTTTTTGCTGGGAACTACTTCTATTCACAGATTTCAGCAATAAACCGTTGAAGGAATTTACCAGACGTCACCAAATAGGACGTCAAAGCTGTTGTTTAGGCAGCACCACAGGGATCACTTTTGTGTTATTTGAAAATTGGAAATAATTGTAATACGATTTTCGGTTTTTAGGCTGTAAACGAGAGCGGCGCTTACGCGGCGAGTGCAAACGCTGTTCACCCGGTATAGCCCCAAATAAGCTCCGTTAAACTTACTGCACGCTTCTGCATAGTACCTTATGTTTACACCGGTATCTAAATAAACATTAAATACTTTCGGTACCCATCTGGTACATTAAACGCGCTTGGATAATTCATACGTCACCGTCATCCAAACTAAAGTTACATAACAAGAAGAAACAGTTGTAAGTATATTATGTAATTTACATAACCACACTATACAAATCATAAAAATGACTAAACTTAGCAAATTTCCATAAATATTAGAAGTAGAAAAATGACAATCAAATTACTTTAGTACGCTTGCTGCTTATGTCGTACATCGGTAAAGTCTGATGCATCCCTCTTTGAACGTACAAAAAATGTGAACCAAATGCGCACCAAAGGTTTGGAACAGACTGTAGAATAAATGTCTAGTAGACACGCTTAGTACAATCATACTCTATGATTAAATATAAATAAATCAACAGTCTTCAAAAAATACTGGTTGAATGCTGCAAAGGTGATTTTTGAATGTATTACAAGTAATGCGTGCAAATTTAAACTAGAAAATGTAATTATTTCTTGCTGACGATCGGATTACTTGGAATCAGATTTTATACAAAAAGCAGTTTCCATTATAGTAAAACTTATTATTTTGTGTAAGAATTTTGTTGCATGAATATTTTTTTCTTCTCTTATCCAAATGCCAATATGAAAATAACTTTTAGCTTTTAGTTATTCTATTCGTAATGTTTTCCTGTGGCGGAATAAGATCCGTATAAGATTCATTTTGTATAATTAAGATAACTTTATTTACATTTGTGGATTATTATACACCGATTTTTCTTACTTGATACGTATGTCTAATAACTTCATCTTTGTCTTCTAACATATTTAAAGAAAGATAGTTATATGAAATTTGAATATGACATTTGAAAGCAGTGGTACTTCATATTTTTGCAGGCTCTTTCGCAACCCAAATTCAGGTGAAATTAGTGAAGATACCCTTAAGGCTCATCCTGTTTACATATTTGAAATTTAGGTTTGACATTTTAGAAGTTTCATTGTTTTGTTTATAATTTATTGGTGATATTTACTTTTCCTTACTACAATTTTCGTTTTTAGGTAATAACCTAAGGAACAATCGTAAAATAGAGTAGTATTTTAGGTTAAGAATAGAATTATTCAGTACAAAAAGCGTGTTTCTTCGAACTGTGATTATGATTTTCTAAATAATGATTGGTTCAATAATGATTCCTTCGAATGATGATTAAATTTAATTCCAAAGAAACAGCAAAATTAACTCGATTGACGCGAAACCTACACAACGTCGAATGAACTAGCGGCAAACGTTATGATAATTCAGCTGTTTTGATTTAAGTAATACCCAAATCGAAAAAAAGTTTAAAGATGGATTGTACTGAAGCAGAAATAATATTTTTGGTATAGAATGTGAAGGAAAATATGAAAACAAGTTCCATTAACTTTTTTTTTGTACCTGCAGGATCTAGTATTAGAAAAATCGAAACCAATAATGCAATAATGAATGAATAGAATGAATTCTAGTAGTTGGGATGATTTTGATGTAGACATAAATTTGCACATTCCAATATTTCATTGTTTGCTTTTTCCGCCATTTTCAAATCTTTTGTTATTTCAATCACAGTGGTCATGCGAAAGACTGATTCAGAAAGGAAAGAGGAATGGCGTGTTGTGATCACAAAATGAATAACGAATAACGAACGAAGAAACAATTTTCTTTTTGATCATGTTCACTTTGTTCAATTTTATCACGAATCACAGTCCGAAGAAACTTGCCAAAATTGCACACAAATTTAGGTTAAGATATGGCGTAATTGCCTTGTTCGCAAAACTGTGTGATATCTGCTATGGTAGAAATGATTAGGCAGAATAGTTACATCATCAAATAATATTACTAAAATAATGACGTCATATACTACTACGTTTACATGGGATACTAATTTTTAAGGCGCAAGCAGTTATGTGACTCTGTTGGTTTTTGTTGTCAAACAGATATGAGGGCCGGTGACAGAATAACAGTTGGTAATTATGTATAGAGATGCACTCGATTTCGAGCTTTGGCCCGGCCCGGCCCGAAGCCCGCCTCGATTTCGAGTCGATCATCGAGCCGGGCCGAAGATATTTTTTATCGGGCCGAATCGAGCTAATCATTTTCAAAAATCGAGGCGAGTCGGACTTTTGATTTTGGCCCGGCCCGAAAATTTGAGCTTTTCGGGCCGGCCCGAAAAATCTTATAGTTCAATCAAATGCACAGTTTCCTTAATATTTTAATGAAAATGGATGAAGTTAAAAATGATCAAAATGATTTAATAACAACATACTTCACATATTAATAAATAAAAATGTATTATTTTACTTCAAGAATTCAAGGTTATTCATTAAAGCATAATAATTATATTGTGATGTTGCTATTATTATTATTATTATTATTATTATTATTATTATTATTATTATTACTCGTATACTTAAATAAAAGTGATTTTTGTTCCTATCATAATGATTTCTTGTCCTATTTTTGAGCAGATACGAAGTTAGATAAAAAAATCTTTATGTAAATTATATTTTTTATATAAGATTTGTGAAAAAGTTGTTTAAATTTTCGAACGTCTTTGGTAAACAAAGTGTTAAATACTCGTAGGTCTGTAATTTTTATAACAAACTTACACTAGAAGGGTCTCTTTTTTAACTACTTATGTTAACTAATGTTGAAAGTTATAAGAATGTAGAGGTTTTTTTTATAAGTTTGACACGAAAAAAGTTAAATATTTCGCCTTAACATAAAAATCAACATTAGGAATGCCGGATGCACCCAATTTCGAGCTTTGGCCCGGCCCGGCCCGATTTCGAGTCAATTTTCGAGCCGGGCTAGGCAATTTTATACTTTCGGGTCGAGTCGATATATTTGAAAAAATTACCTTTCAAATAGCTTTCAACGGAACAATGGTCCACCGTTGGCCAATGCACTTTCTAAATAGTTAACGACATCCATGGTTAGCTTCTAAAATTGCTTTGTTAAAGCTTTAGGCATTATTATGGATGTAAAGTATATTACTTATTAAAATAAACAAGTAATACTGTAGCACGTTACAAATACTTAACACAGAGAAAACTGACAACGAAGTGGCAAAATAGTGACAGGGTCGATATAAAATTTAATGTAGAAATATTTATATATTTCATTAATATATACGATTCTTAATAATAATATTTTTTCTTCTTCTTTATTTAAAAATAAATAGTTTCTGCAAGTTATATTTCTATAAGGTTTTGACAAATTCAAACAAGTAGTTATCTTCATTTGTGCGATGGTAATATCCTAATCACGTTTTCGATGAAAATTAGACTCAAGGAATACATATTGTTATAGACGTTAAGTAGTCAGTCATTTAGTACTGAATATTTCAACATTTTTGAGAGACCACACTAGTCGGCAGGCAATAAATATAAGGCCGTGCATAGCGACTTTAATGTTAATTTTGAAATGTTCAATTGTCTGTCAAACACTATTTAACTGTTTGCTCAAAATTAATCAGAGGAGACAACTTTTGAATATTTCAAAATTAACTTTGAAATTGGTACGGTACGTCTTCCGATGCACCATCCTGTTTGAACCTAAAGTACAAACTTCACTTCATGCATGTATTAACTATAAATATCTTTTTACAACGCTATAGTTAAAAAAAAAACCATGATAATTTAAAAACAATTTGCAAGACAGGAAAATGCAAAAAAATCCTTAATTTAATTTCCAAATCACTCCCAATTTCCTCTTATATCATATTTCACAAACAAACAAAGCTATCACATTACCACCGTCAGAGTCAGACACTCTCCATCTCCATGTAAAGTAAATCACCACAACACAACACACCGACGTGTCCGAGCACGTGTTGGTGTGTGTGCTTGCCCAAGGTCGCGCGGATGCTCCGAGTGGTCCACCTTGGGGCCGGGCAAGGCGCCCCACAGCACAACCGGAACAGTTAGCGTACCGTTGGACCCAACAACCGTTGCGTGACGTCACGCAGCTAATGTGATGCTGGGTTTTTCTATGTGGGAGTGATGTGGATGCAGTTAGGTTGTTGTTTAATACAGATCACGAATCATGAGAATGGAAGGGGACAAAAAATATACGGAATATTATTTATCATACATAACTAATACATAAATGCAAAACACTGGCTTGATTTAAACCAAGTGTATTAATACGATACTCCTAGGTGTTAAAACTCCCCCATCTTACTGCCATTTTGGTGTCGCCGATAAGTAGGCGAGTAGGCCATAATTCCTCTACCACATAACATTCTGGAATTGATCGAATGATTATAACTTGATTACTGATAATTTGTTCCATGATGTGATCTCGCCTTTGCCAAATTGGTGGTTCATTTGAAATCCTGATTATTTAAGCTAAATATTGGTAACTGCGGAATCCCGAAAGTTAACTTTCCCATGCTACTGTTTGAGCCTTCGTTATTTTTCTGGCTCTGGCGTACAAAATTAATACCTTCAGGCTTTTCTTGACTGGTAGGATACTTACACAAGAATGATTGTGTAAGTTGTTTACGCTCTTTATTTAAATTGATAGAAGCTACGTCTGTGTTTGTCGTAATATTACGTTTCATGATTCTCAACTTACGATTCGGTTCTTTACCGTACGATCGAGAAGACAGTGTGTACGATTTAACAAAATCATGTACCCATGCACGTTCAGCATTAGTTAATATATTAGGAAACTCGTAAGTTGTTAAACTATCATCCGAAATAAAATTTCTTAATATTAACTCAGTGTGAATCCTAAAATCTTCACTAACATTAATCTTCTTTCTGTTTTTTCGTGATGCCATTATCGAATCAATATATTAAATTGTTCCTTGAATATGTCATTTATATATAAAAATACATGTAACACAATTTTAAACATGTAATAATAACAATTCCTTATCAAACTATCACTTGTGCTTACTCCATTTCCCTTTTTCTTTTCTAATATATACCTAAATGCAGAACACTGGATTGAGTTAAACTACGGTGACAGTGTGTTAAAACTCCCCAATCTTTTTGCCATATTGATGTCGCCGATAAGTAGGCCTTAATTCCACACATAATATTGTCTACCACATAAAATTCTGTCTGGAACTAACATCACCAGTTAAATGTCATTAATTAATATGCCTACGTGCATATGTGTAACAAAGCTACAATTAATTCAGTGAATATTACGTTCCACTGTTATATCCCTTTAGTTTATTAAAAAAACAATTTTTTAATTAGGTACGACAAAAATAACTTAATGGCTTACAAAAATAGATTATACTAAATGTTACTGCATGTCGTCGGCTCCGGTGGCTCAACGTCTCTTGATCATGAGTGTGCTCGGGGTTCTGGATTCGAATCCCACTACGGCATGGATGTTTCTGTATGTGAACCTATTCAGTAATTGAGATTTAATCCTGTTGAGAGGTTTTTTTTAAAAAAAAAAAAATTAAAAAAATCTGATGTGGCCAGCACAAGACTTTCCGTCAATTCGATCTATTTTGTACAAATCCCATACCAAAAAGACCTTGGAACAGTTTCTATATAGTATCATGTAAAATCGAACATGAACACATACTATTTTTTACAAATTCCATACCAACAGTTAATTTGAAAAGGTTCTTTAAATCCAGTAAAATTATTACATAAACATACACTAACTAAAATGCACTTGACACATTTTATTTTCTGCTTCAGCTTTCCCCTATTTTATTAGGGGTCGCTGTTTCCTTTTCTCTTCCACTCATTCCTGTCCAACGCATCTTCTTCACACAGTTCTTCCTTTCTCAAGTCTTCTGCGATACAGTCCTTCCATCTTCTCTTTGGCGTTTCACTGCATGTCACTTGCGAAGAACACAATGAAATACCAATGTTTGATCCTATACTTTCCATTTTTGGTTTTGTACCTGCAACAGAGATCTGTCAATTAAAATTTTTTGAATGTATCAGCTGTTTCCATGATAAATAGCAAAGCTGACTAATTTTTGAAAATTAATTTCTTTAAAATGCTTTAACTCTACATCTATTGAATATGAAGGAAAATGTGTAATCAAACCGTATAGAGAAAAGTATTTTCTTTAATATATATAATAACAAAATGTCAAAAAATAATATTTAACTGAGTTTTTTAAGAAAAACTGTTAAAAACTTCAAATAAGGGTACTTCCGGTGGAATTATAACCAAAATCTAATCAATACTTTATATGGATGTACAGAAGAGAAATACGAAAGAATTATAATTTTTAGAATTATAGTATTGGAGTTATCGTCGGAGAAAAATTTGTCACACACGGACACACATACACACACGGACACATACACACACACAAACACACACACACACACGGACACACACACACACACACACACACACACACACACACACACACACACATACATACATACATACATACATACATACATACATACATACATACATACATACATACATACAGAGCTGGGCAAGTTACTTTTAAAATGTAACTAGTTACAGTTACAGTTACCTCCAAAAAAAGTAACTAAGTTACTTAAGTTCCAGTTACTTTGGTGAAAGAACTAAGTTATTGACCAAGTTATTTAAAAGTAACTTAGTTACTTTGAGTTACTTTCTAACTACTTTTAATGGCGTGAAGTGTAGACTTAGACTGTTGACTTAGTTATTGTGTAGGATACAGATCAAGGAGTTTTTGCACTAACTACGTTAACCTAAATTTTAACGTTATTGCTTGGCAACACCCAATCAGATTATTATTGTTAATGTCAACGGACCTACAGGGCCTTATTACCGCCTAGGCTCACGAGGCTACGGCCTAGGGCCCGCTTTGACAAGGGGCCCGCAGGGCCCGGTTGCTGTGATTTTTTAAAAATTTATTAATTTATTTTTCAATTTTGATTTCTTATACCAAGATATAAAGAATCTACTTTCTTTCTAACATGACATGACCATTATAATGTATAAAACATGCAGACATTATTTCCTACCTAGACTTATTAGTGGATAATGATTAATTTATTGGAAACCTCGGATCAGATGTCGATTTTCAATCTGAGGCCCCGCGCTCGCATATATATGAAATTTTGATGAAAAAACATCATTTTATAAATATTTGGGGCCCCGCTACGCTAATAACATATTCCCGAGAACCGGCAAAATCGCCAACCGTCCCTAGAAAGGAGTAACAAAATATTACGCTAAAATTTCACCTCAAACTAGAATCGAGCATGCGGTACTGTATAATTGATCAGCTTTTCTCTCAGCAGGCAATTTTATTTTTTTCTTTAATAAATAAACTTACATTATAATTATACAAATATTTGTACATACTTCAAATTCAAATTTAACATTTAGTGACTTTTTAATTCTAGAATTAAAAGTTAAAATAATGTGTTATTTTTAGTTTTTCTGTTTACCGTACAAAAACTCCATTATTTATGAATGTAATTATTTTATTATCTATTATGGCTTGAAATCAATCAACAATAATATTGAATTTAATTATTACATACATTTATTTAAAACAAAACAGTTTTAGTTAGTGTTTCTAAAAAAGGCATCAGCCTCAACAAAATATTTCTTAGAAATTTAAATCCCCCCGTTACTTTTTATGACTAAGATACATTTCACTTTTCAAGTTACTTTGACTAACTTAAGTTACATTCTAGTAACTTAAGTTACTCAAGTAACTAGTAACTAAAAACCGGAAAGTTACCAACTACTTTACTGCAGCAAGTTAAGTTACAGTTACAGTTACCATATTTTAAAAAGTAACTAAGTTACATTACAAGTTACGTAAAAGTAACTAGTTAGTAACTAAGTTACTAAAGTAACTAGTTACTGCCCAGCTCTGCATACATACATACATACATACATACATACATACATCATCTTAAAAATAGTAAATTCGTATTGTAGGGACCCAAAAACGTGCTTATTCATTAAAAACTCACCACCGAATTTTTTGACGAAAGACAATACCTTCCTTACCTAAAGATGACGGAAGGTAAAAATGTACCTGTTTCATTTAATTCGAACTGCCGATAATTTAATGAATAAGTGAGGGTTCCCGAAGGAAAAATAATCGGACAAGCAGTCTGAAGTGAAATTATTTATTTCAAGCCGACGTTTCGACTAAAACGTTAGTCTTCTTCAAAGCAAGAAATTTCACTACAGACTGCTTGTCCGATTATTTTTCCTTCGGGAACCCTTATCCATTCCTCAGTCGATTATCGCTCAAATCATTAATGAATAAGATTGAACCCCTTTGGATTATATAAGAAACAAAAATTGTTTCCAACAAAAACCGTTACAATAAAGAAAATGTGGTTGCAATAATGAAAATGACCAACCAATACTCTTAAAAGGGCAAAATAAGCAAAATTAGATTATTTCAATTCAAATTGAAATGATATATTTATGCAAAATATGTTTACCTTACACGCTACGACATCTGACGGATACCAACGCCGTAAACCTTAGATTTATGATGAGTCGGTGCACGAAATTATATACCGCGGTTTAAAGCGTGATACAACATTATTACAACTAAATCTTTACCACACGAAAAAAAGTTGGTAGTCTCTATAGGTATTGATTTTATCATTACATTCTAGATTTATGCATACAAATAATCAAGAAATTAAATTGTAAAACTGAACTAAACAAGTGGAAACAATTGGTATCAATAGCAACTTATATGCAGCTAAACTTAAAAATTAAACTAATAAAACTAAATTATGAAATTTGCTATTTTTAACTTTCAAGTTTAATTTTATAATTCTCTAGATATAGATTTGCGCCTGCGTAAATTGCGCATTTATAACAAATGTTAAAACCTAACTTGTATATCTGTATTTTTATTCATTATTTCATGCAAATATTTCAGTTTCACCTATAAAAGTTAGATTTTTCGAAATGTCAAACACAAAATTCTCAACTTTAATTTAGTGGATAAACGACGGCATTTTAACTTAGTTTTAATTTAGTGGTTTAATTTAATTTAATAATTTACATGTTGTATACACTCAGCAATAAAGTTACTAGTTGAAAAGTATCACAAAAAGCAGGCTCAATATATATTAAAATTAATTACTGAAACATACACATTTAAAATAGCAGTTATATATTTTACATTAATCACACCTAATATTAATTACAGTTTCCTCTGCAGGCATTTTTCAATTAAAATATTATTTTGCCTAATATTTCTGTTCATTCTGCTGTAATTGAAATGTCCGTCCACGCAATATTTCAATTTGATAATTAAAAATAATTTATTAGGTTTTCGCTAATACCGCAATTAATCTCTGTTTAAAAATGTCAACCATATTACTCGAAAATTACATATGTTATTGGAAATTTTACATATAACTTAACTTGAACATTAATTTTGTAAATTTGTTGATGTATCCTATTTCTAGCAGAACCGGCTTAGGGTTTTTAATTGCAATTTTGGTTTTCCAAAATAATAAACCAAGAGAAAAATTATATTTTAAGGTTATTTAACATTCATTCTAAAAAATTGCAGTTCATATATTACATATACATAAATAAATATATAAAGTGCATATTTTTGATATCTATCTATCTATCTATATATATATATATATATATATATATATATATATATATATATATATATATATATATATATATATATGTGTGTCTCAAAAATACCAGTGTATTTGGGATTTAGGGGGCTAAAAGAAATCGAAAATTACATATAGGAAATTTTCTGACTAAACCTGACTTAAG